>OY970829.1:55668553-56268553 GCA_963853835.1 Calendula officinalis | reverse complement strand
TATGTGTTTCTGGTTGAAGATTTCAGATTTGCATCTCTTTTTATCCAGATATTTAAATAAACTAGCAGGTACCCTGTAATTATATTTTGCGACGGCGACAATGATGATTGTGGCTGGTGATGTATAGTGATGGCGGGTGGCAGCGATAGTGATTGTGGTGGTGGGTGATGGAGGTGGTTGGTGGACAGTAGTGGTTGTAGTCAGTGTTGTAAAAATCGGTCTTGGCGGCCGCCTAGGCGCTTGGCGGTCGGCTGCCGAGTGAGAAATTGCCTAATCGTTGGAGTTTGAAGGTTTTGGTCAAACTCGGTCCTAATCGGTCCTAGGCGGCCCTTGGCGGTCAAAAAAATGGTGATGAAGAAGATTGGAGTGGGCCTGTTTTTTTGTTTCGGTCGTTATGTTGCAGAGGAAAAAAGACGGCGATGAAGAAATTAGGTTTTCATTGGTATATTAATTGATAAATAAGTTGGAGTGGGCCTGTTTTAGAATGATAGATTGGTTGGGCTCATTATTGGGCTTCTTTTTGTTATATTTCAAAACACCCTGATCCAACTTAAGTTTTCAAAATCCAGTATTCAAACTTATTGTTCGTATTTTATATATTGTTATTGACTAATTTAATTATTTTGTTAAGATATTATATATATTTTTCTAAAAAAATTAATTTTCTTTGTATTTAATAGTACCCGCCTAGAAACCGATTAATCGCCGCGGAGACCGATTAATCGCTTGAAGGTGGTCGACCGCCGAGGTACCGCCGAGCGATTTTTACAACATTGGTTGTAGTCAATAAACTAATAAGAGTTTATAGATTAATAAAAATAATATGGAACATAGGTAATTGCAATCTAATCAACATTTGTCATACTTACTAAGTTGGTTAGATTCCTTTGCAAATAATATGAAGGTCGCAGGTTTGAGTCTCATGTCTTCGATGTCAATTTATTCTAAACGCAAATATTTACTGAAATGACGAATGTCTTGCTGAAAGCCTTCAGAAGTCCTCAAAATATATCATTTTAAGTTCCTAACCATCTTGAACATGACATCATTTTACTTGAGTAGAAGTAGAAATGCATGTAAATACTAAACATACTCACTATTTGACACGCTCAATACCCGGAGAAAAAAACAAAGAAAAATATAACAATTACATCAAAATAAAAGGTGTTTCATAACCATAATTAACAAATAAATGCAGGAACAATATAGTTGGAGGCTTTTCCACCAAAGCTATGTTGCAGCTCCAACCCAACCAAAGGCATAAGTTTGGTTGAAAGTTAATTTTGTACTACTATATATTATCTCATAAAAGTATACGTAGAGATATGCATTCAAAACTGTTTCTTATAACTCATAAGGTGGAAATATGCTGTAACATCCCGAAATCCGGTCTATCATTATGTTACTTTTGGTAAGTGTTATTTAATAATTTTCTATTTTATAGAATTTAATTGGATTTTTTTATTTGAATTATTTGTATTTTTAACCACGGGGTTAAAAATCAGCAAATACTGAGATAGATATATATTAGAATGATTTTTATATATCTGGGTTCACTTTTGAATTTGGATTCCAACGATATTTTTATTATTATAAACAGAGTTTGTTTAGAGTTCCAAATTAAACATCATAATTTCTGAATAATACTGTATTAAATGAAATTTGGTCCAATTGGGGTTAGACATGTGTTGTGTACGTGGGAAGTAAGGGTTGAAATCAGAATTTTCATCTCAATCTCTTTATTTTCGTCTCTCTCTGATCTCTCGTTCTCTACACACACTGAAAACACACACATAAGCAAGTTCTTCTTCTTTTCAGTAATTGAAGCTTCCAAGCTTTGAGATTTCCAGCTCTAATCTCGTTTTGTATATCACAAGGTAAGAAATCATCTCTTGTAACTAGGGTTCTTGGTTTCTTGTTAATTGAAGAATTAAGGTTTTGATGATTTCTTGATTAATTGTAAAATTGATTGGTTCTTTAGGGTTTAGGTTGTTGAGATGGGGTATAACATACTAATTACTAGTTGAAACTTTAAATTAGTGAGTTGTTCATAAATCACCATTGGAGGTGATTTAGGAAGAAGATGATCATAAACCCTAGTCCTTGAATTGGTGATTTTGTGTTAATATGTGTTTCAATTGTTATGTTAGTTAATAATTAAGGTTAAAAATCTGAAAATTAGTGTTTGGCTAATTAAAAGAGTTTGGCATTTTTGGTGGGATTTTGACTTTAGTCAAAATCTAGAATTTGACTTTGGTTGACTTAGGAAGAGGTCAAATCTGAGATTTTATCATCAATTGGATGTTAATTGTGATTGGTATTTAGTATAAATGATAGTTGAAAGTGTAGGGTACTAAAATGGATTTTTGACCCGTTTGGGCCAAGTGGAGATAAATTGTTCAAATGAAGGTAATTAGTGAACTTTGACTTTAATAAGTCAAAGTGGTAATTGTAAGTGTTAAAATACAAGTAGTAAGTTTATTTGGCAAAATGGTGTTGTGTAAGTTAGCGATTTGATAAAGATGATTATTATGTGTTGTGTTGCGTTTTGGGACAGTTTGCTGTCATCATGTTCGGGTCTGTTTTCGACCTGTTCGGGACGAAATCCGGGCTTCGGGTCTTCTGGGCTATTGTAGCCCGATGAGTTAGAATTCGGTGGCCACTGACCGCTTGTCCTTTGGATTTACTGTTTGCGAGTTATAGCAGTTTTCGTAAAGTGTCGCAGTGCTGAAACACTGTGCGTTTCAGCAGTGTTGCAGGTCAGTTTCAAGGCTCTTCGGGCCGGATTCGGACCGAGCGTTCTGAATAAGAATTGTAGCATTATGAGTCTAGAGTAAGCTGTGAAAATTTGGTGAAAAACGAATAAACGGTTTGAAAGTTATGGCCTTTACGGTGAGCTGTCGCGGGTTGACAGATTCTGAGTTTTCTCTATGGTCATAATTTAAATGCTTGATTTTGTCTTTAATAAGTAAATTCTCGGGTTTTTATTCCGTTTGGGTATTTTGGCTTAAAATTGATTAAATGTGCACAAAATTGGACGGGTTTGACTTTGGTAAGTCAAAGGGTTAATGTGTAGATTTCTAAGTGCAAGTTTTGAGTTAGTAGTTAGTACATTTGTTGTTATGTCTTTATAGTGTATTGTGCAGTTTTACACATTTTTGGGTCAAAATAGCATTAGTTGTAGACTTTGACCTAGAAAGGTCAAAGTGGTAAAAGTATGGTTTGTACTTGCAATTTTAGGATTATACAAGTGTTTGGTATGTCTTGTAATGCTTTTGTATGGATTTGTACATTTCGGGTTAAACGGTTATTAATTCGGTTATTGATTGTATTTGCAGGAAAAAGGGAAAAAGGCTCAGTGACATTAGACAACTGAGTGGAAGGAGCTTTATGCTAAGGTGAGTGGATTTATAACCATTAGGGTGTACTACTTGCTATGGTTTCGGGTTTCACTTCGGGTTGTGCAGAAAATGCAGGATTTCAGTATCCGCAAACTCTTCGCGACGCGAGCTTTAGGTTCGCGGCGCGAACTTGGCTATTTGGTTGCAGAATTAGTTTTTCGATTCGAATATTTATTGGGTGTTAATTAATTAGCTGCTATGTGTTAATTAACTGCTATATGTGCATGATACACGGAAAGAGATCAGCCCGTGCAGTTAGAGGCTGAGCATCGTTTGCTATTGGAAACAATACCAGGACTCCTTGGACACGGGTAGGTCGAGGAGCACTGGTATTGTACCAAGTAGCATAGGACTAACGGTAAACTGTTGTTGGGCCGACAACAGTTGTAGTTCGGCCAAACTGCCGTTCCTCTGGTTAGTTGCTAGTTGCAAAGGGTGTTATTTGAAAAAGGGTGATATCTAAAATTGTTGTAGTTGTACAATTTACTGGTTATGAATTCATTCACTTAGCTTTATGCTAATTCCTCTCTTGTTGACTCTTTACAGGTTTGATTGGGTGACCAAAGAGTCGGGTTGGAAGAATGTTTGTCGACACTCTGATATTTTGAAAATGGGTCAAGCCTTTGTTAGTAACACCGGGTGTTTTTAAAATAGTTTAAATTTGTTTTGAAAGTTATTATTGGTTTGTAAATATTTAGTAATTTGTAATAGTTCTAAAAGTTCGGGACGCTTCCGTTAGGTTATAGTTTGTTTAATAAAAAAATGGCTTGAATTTTGCGGTGTTACAGTTTGGTATCAGAGCCTTGATTTGGCAATGTGTGCACATCTTGGTGTAGCATTCCTAAATCTTGGCTTGAGTCTAGACAAACATTCCAAGATGATTGAGGATTAGTAGGAAAGTGAATTAGTCGATAGAGGTTAGTATAGTAGTATTAATGGATTAAACTAACCCAATGGTGAGATGTTGTGATTGTTACAGATTTGGCTGATCGTGATGACAATCCAGCGACCCATCCGACCCGGGAAACAGGGAATGTTGCTACTTTGGTTGATGGTAATACAGAAAGGGAGGAATATATATTAAGGATGGAAAGTTTTATGTAAGAAATGCAGAAAATAATTGATGACCTACAAAATCGACCATAATATGATTACCCATATCCACCCAGGGAAATGTACAACCTCCTAATCCACTTGTAGTAAAACAACCTTGTACTTTTAAACAATTTCTTGATTGTAAACCTTCCGAATACAACGGCAGTTCAGAGCCGAGTGTGAGCATGAACTGGTTGAGGAAGATGATTCGGTCTTTTGATTCTTGTAATTGTGAAAAGGAATTACGGGTGAGATATGCAACTAGGATGTTGAAGGGAGATGCGATGGTTTGGTGGGATTCGATGACCGGGAATATGGATACGGTTAAGGTAAGTGAGATGCCTTGGGTGAAATTTTATGAGATGGTGTGCAAGCAATATTGTAATAGGTTCGCGATGAACAAGATTCGAAGGGATTTCATGGATTTAAAGATGAATGATAGGATGTCAGTGGATGATTTGATTAGGCAGTTTAATGGTAAGTTGAGATTCGTGAAACAGTGGATACCGGATAAGCAAGCTCGGTTGCAACACTTTATTGATGCATTACTATCGGCGTACATGAGTTCAGTTCGATTTGCGGGTTCTTTGTCTAAGGTGTGATCACAAAGTTGATGAACTAGTTAGTAGGGATAAAACAACTTCTCATAAATTCAATGGTTACTATTCAAGTTCTCAACAAAATCTAAGGTAACAGGGAAATTAGGAACAAGAGAACACTGAGCAAAAACAAGCATATGCATATTCAAGTAAGAAATCTCAATGATGTAACAGATGTAAATCTACACGTTATGGAGCATTACTGCTCAAACTATGAGGTGTATTCGTTGTGGTCAACACGGGAACGAGATTAAAGATTGTAAATTTCCTCGAATTTTTTTTTATGGAATTGTCATGAAGAAGGGTATCGAGCGGGTAATTGTCCTTCTATAAGGAGATCAGGGTTTGGATCAGGGTCGGGTCAGCTGGTGGGTCATCATCATCCACGGGTCAGAAGAGAAAGAATCACCCTCCACCCGAGGGTAGAGATTTTCAGATGTTGATGAATGATGCAACTACCACCAACGATGTCATTAGCGGTATGTTTTTGATAAACTCGATACTTATACATATGTTATATGGTATTATAACAAATTGCTCATTTGTGTTTTATGAAATTTGTAATAAATTCAAATTGTATATTTGGGTATTCTACTCTATTGGTAGTAGAGATAGTATATGATTTATTTGTTACTGTCACACTATATGTGACTGGAATCTAATTAGATTTAATGAGTGATGTATGAAATTTTATTGGAGTTATGTCCATGGGTGAGGTTGGTGTAATCTTAGATAAAGACTGAATAGCTTTGTATAGGGCTAGCATTTTATATAGAGGACAAAATTTAATCATGACCTGTCGGGTTACATGTAGGAACTTGTAGAGTGAGGATCGAATATATCGGTTTCATAAACGTAAATCTATTTTACCTTTGTTATGGGTGTCAAATATGAAAGACAAACAATGATAGATATCCGAATAATTTCTAAATGACTTGAAAGGATATATGATAAATTTGCCTATAATGTCTCACGAGCTAGAAATGGAGTATGAAAATTGACTTAATGAACCTAAATTGGCGATTATTTCGGGTTGTTTAGTGAATGATTCATTGATGAGATTCTCAACATCCTATAAAATTGGATTTGATTATGAAAATTACTTGAAAGAAGTGTTGGACAAAATAACATTGGACATAGTTTCATGTGATAATTGATACGAATTTTGATTAAGAAAGATATATTTTAAAATTTAGTGGATTCTGACCGTAATTTTAATAATAATGATTTAAAATTTCGAGTATCGAGACAAAATTAGATTATAAAAAAAATCTAATTATTATGAAATTTTAATAGAATGATGAATAAGATGTTAAAATTATAAACATTGAAACGATTATTGCAACTGTAAATTAGGAAACTGAGAGATTGTTTATATTTTGGGATAGACTAAATTATGATTAAAAGGATTAAAGATTATCTAATACTGTTGGGTAGTTCAAATAGCTAGAGTTCTCGAGTTGGTATGCGATATCATGGGGGTACTTGTTTGAGGTGATAGATTAAGAGTGAGATAAAAATTGTTACGTTATCAGTTTAAGTGTGGTGAGATTCCGAGGACGGAATCTTTTTAAAGTGGGTAGATTTGTAACATCCCGAAATCCGGTCTATCATTATGTTACTTTTGGTAAGTGTTATTTAATAATTTTCTATTTTATAGAATTTAATTGGATTTTTTTATTTGAATTATTTGTATTTTTAAACACGGGGTTAAAAATCAGCAAATACTGTGATAGATATATATTAAAATGATTTTTATATATCTGGGTTCACTTTTGAATTTGGATTCCAACGATATTTTTATTATTATAAACAGAGTTTGTTTAGAGTTCCAAATTAAACATCATAATTTCTGAATAATACTGTATTAAATGAAATTTGGTCCAATTGGGGTTAGACATGTGTTGTGTACGTGGGAAGTAAGGGTTGAAATCAGAATTTTCATCTCAATCTCTTTATTTTCGTCTCTCTCTGATCTCTCGTTCTCTACACACACTGAAAACACACACATAAGCAAGTTCTTCTTCTTTTCAGTAATTGAAGCTTCCAAGCTTTGAGATTTCCAGCTCTAATCTCGTTTTGTATATCACAAGGTAAGAAATCATCTCTTGTAACTAGGGTTCTTGGTTTCTTGTTAATTGAAGAATTAAGGTTTTGATGATTTCTTGATTAATTGTAAAATTGATTGGTTCTTTAGGGTTTAGGTTGTTAGAGATGGGGTATAACATACTAATTACTAGTTGAAACTTTAAATTAGTGAGTTGTTCATAAATCACCATTGGAGGTGATTTAGGAAGAAGATGATCATAAACCCTAGTCCTTGAATTGGTGATTTTGTGTTAATATGTGTTTCAATTGTTATGTTAGTTAATAATTAAGGTTAAAAATCTGAAAATTAGTGTTTGGCTAATTAAAAGAGTTTGGCATTTTTGGTGGGATTTTGACTTTAGTCAAAATCTAGAATTTGACTTTGGTTGACTTAGGAAGAGGTCAAATCTGAGATTTTATCATCAATTGGATGTTAATTGTGATTGGTATTTAGTATAAATGATAGTTGAAAGTGTAGGGTACTAAAATGGATTTTTGACCCGTTTGGGCCAAGTGGAGATAAATTGTTCAAATGAAGGTAATTAGTGAACTTTGACTTTAATAAGTCAAAGTGGTAATTGTAAGTGTTAAAATACAAGTAGTAAGTTTATTTGGCAAAATGGTGTTGTGTAAGTTAGCGATTTGATAAAGATGATTATTATGTGTTGTGTTGCGTTTTGGGACAGTTTGCTGTCATCATGTTCGGGTCTGTTTTCGACCTGTTCAGGACGAAATCCGGGCTTCGGGTCTTCTGGGCTATTGTAGCCCGATGAGTTAGATTTCGGTGGCCGCTGACCGCTTGTCCTTTGGATTTACTGTTTGCGAGTTATAGCAGTTTTCGTAAAGTGTCGCAGTGCTGAAACACTGTGCGTTTCAGCAGTGTTGCAGGTCAGTTTCAAGGCTCTTCGGGCCGGATTCGGACCGAGCGTTCTGAATAAGAATTGTAGCATTATGAGTCTAGAGTAAGCTGTGAAAATGTGGTGAAAAACGAATAAACGGTTTGAAAGTTATGGCCGTTACGGCGAACTATCGCGGGTTGACAGATTCTGAGTTTTCTCTATGATCATAATTTAAATGCCTGATTCTGTCTTTAATAAGTAAATTCTCGGGTTTTTATTCCGTTTGGGTATTTTGGCTTAAAATTGATTAAATGTGCACAAAATTGGACGGGTTTGACTTTGGTAAGTCAGAGGGTTAATGTGTAGATTTCTAAGTGCAAGTTTTGAGTTAGTACATTTGTTGTTATGTCTTTATAGTGTATTGTGCAGTTTTACACATTTTTGGGTCAAAATACAATTAGTTGTAGACTTTGACCTAGAAAGGCAAAGTGGTAAAAGTATGGTTTGTACTTGCAATTTTAGGATTATACAAGTGTTTGGTATGTCTTGTAATGCTTTTGTATGGATTTGTACATTTCGGGTTGAACGGTTATTAATTCGGTTATTGATTGTATTTGCAGGAAAAAGGGAAAAAGGCTCAGTGACATTAGACAACTGAGTGGAAGGAGCTTTATGCTAAGGTGAGTGGATTTATAACCATTAGGGTGTACTACTTGCAATGGTTTCGGGTTTCACTTCGGTTTGTGCAGAAAATGCAGGATTACAGTATCCGCAGACTCTTCGCGACGCAAACTTTAGGTTCGCGGCGCGAACTTGGCTATTTGGTTGCAGAATTAGTTTTTCGATTCGAATATTTATTGGGTGTTAGTTAATTAGCTGCTATGTGTTAATTAACTGCTATATGCTCATGATACACGGAAAGAGGTCAGCCCGTGCAGTTAGAGGTTGAGCATCGTTTGCTATTGGAAACAATATCAGGACTCCTTGGACACGGGTAGGTCGAGGAGCACTGGTATTGTACCAAGTAGCATAGGGCTAACGGTAAACTGTTGTTGGGCCGACAACAGTTGTTGTTCGGCCAAACTGCCGTTCCTCTGGTTATTTTCTAGTTGCAAAGGGTGTTATTTGAAAAAGGGTGATATCTAAAATTGTTGTAGTTGTACAATTTACTGGTTATGAATTCATTCACTTAGCTTTATGCTAATTCCTCTCTTGTTGACTCTTTACAAGGTTGATTGGGTGACCAAAGAGTCGGGTTGGAAGAATGTTTGTCGACACTCTGATATTTTGAAAATGGGTCAAGCCTTTGTTAGTAACACCGGGTGTTTTTAAAATAGTTTAAATTTGTTTTGAAAATTATTATTGGTTTGTAAATATTTAGTAATTTGTAATAGTTCTGAAAGTTCGGGACGCTTCCGTTAGGTTATAGTTTGTTTTAAAAAAAATGGCTTGAATTTTGCGGTGTTACATATGCATTAAAAACTATTTCTTACAAAATGTTTAAAACATGATTAAATTATACCTTAAGCATCAAGTGGAACACATTCTTCTTACAAAGGCAGAGGTATAGACCATTTTAACAAATCACGTAACTCAGGATCTGATAATTACAATAACCAACTTTCAAGCACATTTTAACATCCCCTAATAATAACAAAATATCAATGCACACTAACCAAAATAAACACAAACGAATCACATATTTATCATGAAGTGAAAAGAGTGCACAATCAAAAACAAAAATTCGAAAACAACATCAAAAATCAAAACTTTATTGTTCATTTCAAACATAATAATGTATCTCATACAGACGCACATAGATTAAAGATCAAAACTTTATTGTTATTCTCACACAACTTCATATATACGATACACACTTACACAAATAAGATTAAATGTCAAAATATTATTGTTGACCTTCATTTCATCAAAAGCAGGGGGAGGTACTTCTTCACCATTGTAATGAGCCACAAGTGTATTGAAACAATAAACCACGATCTTCCTATTTGCAGACACCAATTTTCCTCTGAATTTTTAATCAATAAATTAAATAGGAGTTAGGGTTTAAAATAAATATGATCAAACAAAGGTTGTGCTACATATAATTAAATAATCACAAACGAATGTTGTTGTTGGAAATCATATGATAGATTCCCAAAAGTACTAAAACATTGTATGATCTAGAAATGATGTTATACACAAAAAAATACAAATCAGTAGGGAATAACAAACCTGAATGAGATTAACGATTAGACCAGAAACGAAGAATATGAGACTTAGTTGCTGCTGGAATCTACATGGATGAGGGTGCACCGAAACAGAATGGGTTTATCCTATTGACGAACAAGAAAGAGATTGGGAGCTTACCATGGATTAATGGGGTTGTAATCCTCTATTTGTAGGACGCAGAGTGAATCGATGGGGAGTGAATCGACAGGAGATTGCAATGGAATCGAGGAGATTTTATGGAATCGAAGAGGTTTCTTGTTAGGGTTATAGAATTGAAACGGCGAGAGTGGTTTCAATGTGTAGGGGTTTTTACGGGGAATTGATTATCTAATATTTAATTTTATGTTAAAACAATACTAACCCTGGAACTCAGTTGGTTAAAGCTCCCGTGTAGTTTTAATGCTAGTCCCTTGTTCGAATCCTGCTCCTTGCAAATATTTTTTACCAAAATAAAATTCCAAAAATAGAAAGTATTTGGCTGAATTTTTAGTTTGCTATTTAGGAAAATGTCCTAAATGCATTATAAATAGTAGAGATTAGGGTTTTTTTTTTGGGGATGAGATGAAAGACGAAGAAGATGATAAATTAATGAGAGAAAAAAGAAAAATTAAAAGAGAAAAAAGAAAAGGACGAAAATACCCTTACTCTTTTGGCATCTTCTGTTAGTTAACGTCCAAATTTGGACAGAATGACTGAAAAACAGAATTTAATAGAGTACGGGGACAAAATTCCTGAAAAAAAAAGTTTAGGGACAAAAAAACAGAAAATGCAAGACCACAGGGACAATTTCTGACATTTACTCTTATATTTAATACTCCCTCTGTCCTATAAAAAAGTTTCCATTTCCTTTTGCCACAAGTATTTAGGTGATATTTAGTGGTGTGGTCATTTGTAATACTGTTGACTAAAATATAAGGTTGGTTTGGAGAGAGAAATATAGTTAGTGAATATTAGTGGTGGGGTCCTTAGTAATAATAATATTTTATTATGTGGAGCTCATCAAGTATGATAAATGAGAACTTTTTTATGGGACAAAACTTAAGTGAGAAATGAGAACTTTTTGTGGGACGGAGAGAGTAATTATTAAAAGGTTTTTCTAACTCATGCCCTAATGGCATGAGTAAGAAGTATGATCGTGGTTCCTTTTTTTCATTTTTCCTTTTTATTCTTTGTCTGGTAAAATAATATGTTTTCTATAAAATATTTTTTCCGTCCTACAAAAAAGTTCTCATTTCTTCTTAAACTTTTGTCCCACAGAAAAATTCTCATTTCTCACATTTGATGAGTTCTACATAATAAAAGGAAATTAATTTCTACACCACATATTTTGATAGTTATACCACATAGTACAACTATTACTACAAATTGTACAAGCATATAATGCATCTCTAGTGGTATATAGATTAAATCATCTGGTGTAAACATCACTCCATATAATAGAATACCATTATTATTAAGGACCCCACCACTAATATTTTAATCAAAATAATTATCAATGATCACACCACTAACTATCATCAAAAACTTGTGTCAAATGAAAATAAGAATTTTTTTGTAGAACAGTGGAGTATTTTTTTTTTTTTTTTTCCAATTAGGATGGATTGTGTTTAAAGTAAAGTATATACGATTTGCTTTTGGAATATTTCAAAAATGTTACTTAGCTTTATTAATCTTTGAAAATAGCTGATTTTTTTTTTAATGGTTAGTTAGAAAGTTAGTGGTTCAAGTCTAGATAGTCACATCCACAAGGGGCAGTATGCCTACCTTTGAACCCTCTACATATGAGGAATAAACCCCACCACATAAGTCCACGACGGGACTTGAACCCCAACCTCAAGGTTACGAGGCAAACACCATACCGCTAGGCCAAAGGCCCTTTAGAAGTTGAATTTTCTAATTTGACAAGCATTTCACACAAAGTATGCACTAAATATTTAATGATAAACCGAGATTTATTAATTCTAGACCATATATTTTTTTATTTTTATTTTAATTTGGTCTAAAATTTCGCTCATTTCATTAGTAAGATGATTTTTCCAGTCTTTGGATTTTCTATTTATAAAGAAAACGTTGTTAGGCATGGCATAGTAAACACAAAATACCAAAAAAGGTTAAAAGGTTCATAGTAAATATTTTAAAACTTAAAAGAAAAAGTTTAATTACGAAAATATTTAGAGGAAATATTCTAAATATTGGTAAACAGTACTTTATTGTCACTAATCTATATATAGGATAATTAGTTAATTTGATTAAAAAAAAATGACTTAACATAGAAAAGTTAATATTTTGAGGTGGAGGGTACAAATAGATAGAGTCTATGAAGATTAATCTATTTTATATAGGAATTCAAGTACAAGATGTAGTTTGTGAAATTTGTGGGAATGATATTGAAGATAGAGATCATGTTTTTTGGAAGTGTGAGGTGACGGTAAATGTTTGGAATTCCGTACTCCTTTGGTTGTGTGTATCAGGTCGAATATTGAAGCTTTTGATGAGTTCTTGCATTGGATGGAGTCGAGTAATTTGAATGCCAGATGTTCTTTGATTATAGATGACATTTGCTCTACTACGATTTGAATGATTTGTAATTGAAGGAATATGTTTTTTTTTTAGTTGAGTAGACTGGCTTTTAAATCTTTTAAACTCTTTGTCATTATTTAGCTTCTTACTAGTTGTTTCTATTTATTGAATGCCGTATCTAAAAAAAACATAGAGAAAGTCATATAGTCTTATTATACACAACATGTATGACTTAAATGTGAATTTTTTATATCTTAAATGTTGAGTTCTTTATATCATTTTTTTTTTTATTTTGATCATAACGAGTTTCAAGTAAACATTTGAATTACTTGGACTTGATAAAATCAAAATTTTACAATTATATTATTACAACATTTTTTAGAAAAAATAATTTATAAGATGTTATTTTGTTAGTTATAACTTTAATTCAAAATATATATCAGATGATGATTTTATGGTAAAAATGTCAAGGAAAATGGTGAGTTATCTGTAACGACCCGAAATTATGAATCGAATAAATTATTGAAAAATATGATAAATAAGGATAAATCAATTAAAACACGTGGAAATTGGTTTCGTGTCATTTGGACATCGTATGAGAAAGTTATGGACGAAATCGGGTCGAAAGTTAGACCAAATCAACAAGAAAATCGGACCAAAGGTACCAGCCATGCTCGAGAGGTGCGAGCTACGGTCAAAAATTTGGAGTTCGAACAGAAGGTTAGTCGAGCGGCGCGAGGACCTTGTCGAGGGGCGCGAGCAAGTGTCGAGTGGCGCGAGAGGTTGTCGAGGGGCGCGAGTATCTGGGGCTGACCACTTCTGGTCGTGTCGAGCGCGCGACAAGGTGGTGGTCGAGCGCGCGAGGTCGTCTGGAGCATTAAATTCGGGTTTTTGACCATTAGATGCCAAACTTGAAACCCTAACTTGAAACCCTAACTCTCTCTCTAAGTTCTTATACATATTTTGAGTGGAAAAGGTCGTTTGGAGCCGATTTTGGGGTCCAAATGACGTGATTCTTCTTCCATTGTTGAAGATTAAGGTAAATCTCTTCGATCTCAACCTCTAGATGTAAAATTTGGGGAATTTGGTTGGGTTATTGCTAACCCTAGCTTGAAGGGTTACTTCAGAGGGTGAAATGAAGTTAGTTAACTTAGATCTATGGTATTTTAACAAGGAAAAACATGTCAAAACATGTGGTTAGGTTAATCTTGAGATTTATGATAATCTAGGGTTTTGAATGTTACTAAAATTTGGGGAAAAGGGTGTTGGTGACTAATTAGTGTTAAGAGACTAATATTGGAGACTAATGATGTCAACCTTGGGTTGTGATTAGATTTGGGTTATGTTGGTGAAATCTAAGAACTAAGATTTTGAGATTTCCACCAAGTTGGATGAACTTGGTGGTTAAGGATGATAATAGAGTTTATGTTATATCTGGTTATTGATGATAACTAGAATTGTGATGATTATGTTGATAGGTTGCAAAGATATAAAGATTGGAGATATTTCACAAGTTGGGAAGCAAGGATTCGTGTTGATAAACACGATTTGGATTTAGCTATCGCTAAGGTGAGTACATGTGAACTTTAAAACTGAGTACATAGTGGTAAAGAAGTATTTTTATAAATTGTGATTACTAATGTTTAAACTAGTTATTTATTATTATTATGAACTAATTGATTTAATTGTGTGAATACTAACTAAGATTAGTATACGGATATATTGTGTGACGGCCATACGGCATTGTTGATTGATGTGACATATAGTCACATGTAGTGGTTATAACGGGTAGATTGAGATAGGACAGGTACGTGATAGATTCGGAGGTATTCTGGATTATCATGGTATCTTTAAATTGATGGATTGGAGGCATTCCGATCACCCAACAAGATGTTGGATCTTACTGAACCGGAGGCATTCTGGTTAGTAAGATAAAGATAGGTCACTTTGGCTGAACACTGTGACAAAGGGGGTTCTACTGAATCGGAGGCATTCTGGTTAGTAGGACAAAAATGGGGTCTCGTTGGATTGGAGGCATTCCGAACAACTTGACGGGTCGAATAGGCTATGAATGAATGTGATAGGATTACCGAGGAGGTGATCGATTGAATGTGTTAGGGTTACCACGGAGGTAACTAAATTTATATATATTTTTTAATATGTGCGATTATTTATATATTATTGTCGGGTCTAAAACCCATGTATCTCACGAGACTATTTTGTCTCACGTACTATGTTTGTTTTGTGGCTATGTACTCAGGTACATGTTTGAAGTGATAGAAGGTTGCACTAGAAGTGACATAGAGATGTTTAGCTCGGGAGCTCATAGGTAGATCCCGTTTGCCTATGGTTTTGATATACTTTGTGACACCGTATTTTTGTAAACTCTGATAAAGGTTTTAAAGTTTTTGTTAAACTGTATTTTGGACAACATGATAATGCTGAAAATTATATTTTAAATGTTTTAAACAATGTTTTAAAAATACGGGTGTTACATTATCGATAGTTATTATTCGGACAATTCATTTAACTTATAAAACAAATAGTAACATTGTTTATTTTAGACAGACAAAACTTTATTAATAAACAAACCGTTGGTTTGAAATTTAGATTACTATTTTATGTATGTTTGTGACATTTACTTAATGGTCAGTATTTTTTTTTTCAGAAAGAAATATGAGTGAATAACTGTTATTTTTCTTCTAGCAATTAGATTTTCTACTATTATAATAGCATCAACATATGATAAGTTTGATTTCCCTTGCATATTATTCAGTTTAATTTTTAATTAAATACTCAAACCCTAGTCGGTCTGATAATTACGATTCTCATTGTTGGTTCTTTTTTCATTTTTATTCTTTTTGTCTAGTAAAATAAAATGTTTTTTTTAATAAAATACTTTTTTCATCCAATAAGGATTAGGGGTGCCCAAAGGGTCGACCCGACCCGACCCGACCCGAACCCGAAAATGCTAATCGGGTCGGGTGTATTCGGGTCTTGTGATCTTATCGGGTTTTTATAACCCGACCCGACTAACCCGATTCCTTATCGAGTCGGGTTTCGGGTTAGATTGTTTTAAAATTTCGGGTTTCGGGTTGACCCGATTAGACCCGGTTAGGATTAGGGTTAAAATTTAAATTTTAAAAAATATCTTTACCACAAATATCTAAGAGGAAAAGGAAACCAAAAATCACCCTACAAAGTGAATTATGTAATCTATCTTTTTTAAGTTTATTTCAAAAACGTTGTTGTCTACTCCATAGTTACATGGGAACGGGAACGCTCCGGTACACGAAACGAAAACGGGAACGAGGATCACTAATCTTTAAAATTCGGTACGAGGGGGGGTAGTCTTCTCCGGAACGCTATTTCGGTACGCGGAACGTTGTACTATGTAATGTGGTACGATGTAACATGTATGACTAAAAAATATAAATATGAATTAATTAACTAATACTTTATTAATACTTCAAAAATCAAAAGTTCAATACAATAACTTCAAAAATCAAAAGTTCAAAATCAACGATGACTGATTTTGACTTTATTCACGTGATTTGGTTACTCAAAATCAACGATTTTCCTTTTAAAATTGATTTTGTTCTGAAATTTAAAATCGGTGTATCTAAATATCCAGATTCCATTACCGATTGACCTTCCAAAATTGAGTCCGATACGCTTTTGCTTCTAAATCGATGTATCATATCGATTGAAATCGCGTTCCCAAATACGCAGGGTTCGAAATCTGTGTTCTATCAGGAACGCCACAAAGACTAATTGGATCGCGTATCGAGTAGCGATCGGAACGCAAGTGTACCCGTTTCTGGTACGTAAAATCAGGAACGTGGTTCGTGGGGGGTTGACGTTCCCGTGTAACTATGGTCTACTCATCTCTGCTTCTTGCTGCTTGCTAACAAAGAAACATCATTAGATTAAAAGGTACTTTATTTTTTAATAGTTTTTATTTGTAGTTAGATTATAAAAGCATTATTAATTTGTAGTTGTTTATATTTTAGTTCTAGAAATCGTTGGAACAGAGAGATCAGAAGGTTTTTGTATATTTTCTTTTATTAATTCAGTTTTGAAAGGAGGAGAACAAGGTATAAATAATAAAACTAGCCATAATCCTTTCCGTAATTAATTTCTTCAAATATGAAGAGGATAGAGATACAAAGAAAAGATAAATATGACTAACTAAAATTCTATATTAGTTGTCATATACTCCCTCCGTCCCACAAAAAACTTCTCATTTCACTCTAAAATTTTGTCCCACAAAAAACTTCCCATTTCCCATATTTGTTGGGCTCCACACAATAAAAAAACTATTATTACTAAAGACTCTACCACTAATATCCACTAACTATCTTTCTCTCTCCAATCCAACCTTATATTTTAATAAAAAGTATTATCAATAACCCCACCACTACCTATCACCTAAAAACTTGTGCAAAACTCAAACGAGAAGTTTTTTGTGGGACGGAGGGAGTATATAATTTCTCGAAAAAATAAAAAAAAACTTTTATAAACGGCTAACTCGACCAACCCGATCGGGTCAACCCGACAAACCCGAAACCCGACCACCCCGAACCCGACTAACCCGATTCCTTATCGGGCCGGGTTTCGGGTTAGAATTTTTTTACCTCAAACCCGATAGACTCGACCCGATAAGAGCCGGGTCGGGTCGGGTCGACCCGTTGGGCACCCCTAATAAGGATGTATGATTATGTTTAAAGTAAAGTATATCCGATTTGCTTTTGGAATATTTGAAAAATGTTACTTAGCCTTATTAACCTTTGAAAATAGCTAAATTTAGTAATTTAACAAACTTTTGACACAAAGTATGCACTAAATATTTAATGATTAGGTCATAGCAGATCTTGTTTGTATAAAATAAAAACTGAAAAAAATAAAATAATACTACCATTTTCTAACTTTCCTCTTCATATAATTAAGTTCCTTACAAAATGTTTTAAAAACTCGGTTGTACCGAACGATCGAACCGGAAAATGAAAGTTTGCCGGTCACGATAAGCGGATTAGATTAATGGCTATAGCTTGATCGGAACCAACCGGTTGTACATAAGAACCCAGATGAACAAGACGCTCAAATGTCAAAAACTGGATTTAAAAAAAAATTGATAATTAAGATATGGGTGATGATTTATGTACCACATAAATTATTTCATCTACCCACAACATGTGCTTTGATATGCTTGTAATGTCTGCTTTAATTTTTGTAAACTGTGATGAGTGAAGTAACTTATGTGGTATATAAATCATCTCCCTTAAAATATGCATATTTTTTTATAAGTTTTGGAACTTATTAATGATAAATTTAGTAAAAAAAAGGTTATGGAAAATTGTTGATATTTTATGATATTAATTATATATAAAACATTAACAGATTTAATAAAAAATCGTTTTTAAAACATTGCTTTTTCATTGTATTGTATTTATCCATATAGTGGAAAGCAACATTCAATGATCCACTTTCTCTTGTTTTCGCTATCTTTCTCTTTCCTTTTTGATGCAAAGTGAGTCGACATCACATATGGCCCCCTTTTCTTCAAAGTTATAGAAAAATAAACTTGATAATCTTAATATTAAAAAAAGAAAAAGATAAGACATTGTTTTTAATTTCAAAAGAATGGTAATATACTTGTATAATTATAAAAGAGAGACATTTTAATATAATAAATCATATTATAATAAAAATAATTTAGGTAGATTAAAACATGTATAAAGTCCTAAGCAACAAATTTTTATAAATACATTATCATTGTGACATTTTTAGTTATACTGTGAAACGTTTAAGGATTTTCATGATTTTTATAAAGTCCTAAGCAACAAATTTCAGTCATTTGATCAATCAACCCTCAAATCACCACCACCACTAAAATCACATGTGATTCAACACATCAACACCACCACCACCCATGTGTATTAAATCACATGTGATTCAACACGGCCGACCACTACCACCAGGTCCACCACCACCAACCGTTGTCGGCCACCGCCTCCACCATCGGCAACCCTCGCCACCGTCAGCTGCTTGCAATTACATATGATTGAGTATCCAATCACACGTGATCGCGCCGGCCGGAGACGGTGGCCGGCGGCTGGAGGTGGTGGCCAGCGGTGGTGGTTGATGTGTTGAATCAAATGTGATTTGATGATGGTGATGGTTGTATATTGAATCATATCTGATTTGATGATGGTGGTGGTTGATGGATTTTTTAATCCAATGTCAGAGATTTATTTCTCAGGACTTTATAAAAATCAAAGACTTCTCTGAACGCAACTTGGTAAGTAATAACGACACAAAATTAATATAATTATCGAAAACCTTTGTTACTTGTTTTATTTTCTTTCTTGTAATTGAAAGTATATATTTTTAACTTATAATATATTTTTTAGATGTATTTCAAATAAAATAAAATATTTTTAAACTACAAAAGAGTTAAGAACCAGAATAAAGAAAACAAAAGAAGAAATGTCTGTCTGAGGGCCAAGTGGCGTGTTTGAGCTGTCAATTCAGATATCCACTATTGGCAACACTCTAAACTATATTATACTTGTATTTCATTATAGTTTTCTTGTTTCTTGTTTTTAACGGACCAGATTCGAGAGCGCAACCTCCAGCTTAACAACAAGCAGTCTTACCATCTGAACTAGAAGGTGGTGTTGATTAATTCAACATGTACTGATCTATACGTTGCACGCACATGGCTAGCAAACTCCGATCTGTCGATTCGATTTCCTCATGGAAGCAGACATGTCTTGGACATTGAACAGTTTGGTTGTAACTTGTAAACTGAGAAGTGAACGCTTTGGAACTCGTACAGACGTACAATCCATCTTTCTACACTCCCGATGCGCAATTCAAACTTAAATCTCTGTTTGCTTTGGCAAAACTCAAAACCCTAACACCGAAATAATCACCCTCGCTCTATCCTCCATCTGAAAATTTAATTCCCCCCGTCCAATTCATTATATTTGGGCTAAATATTGAGGCTATATATTAAATTGGTTTTTGTATGGAAAAATCATTTTCTGGACAATCGTTTTCATTCCAAGAATTTGATTGCAGTAACGTTGGCTGAAATTAAAGTTGCAAGTGTGCAACTGCTTATCAAATTTTAGGTAAGCTGATCTTTCTTCGTCATTGATTAATTTTCATAAGTTATTATTTTTCTAAGTTTGCTGAATCGGGGGCTTGTGAAGCTCTATCTAATTATGAATTATATAGATTTAGTCTTGATTTGGTATATAATTGTGATCATGAGTGACTGCAAAACGCTTATACAGGGGCCACTCCATATCACCAAGAAACTATGGATAATCTGACGGCTGCTGCAAAGAGCACTAAGAAGTTGTGTTGTATGTTTACTTTCTTTTCCATTTCGTTGAAACATGTTAATAAATGTTCATTTTCTAATATTTCACGTGAGTGGCGTTCTTACATTATTACTTTATACAGGTGCAAATGTTCCTGTTGGGCTTGGAGATGATTATAATTGTTTTGAAGGCTTGGAGATGATTATGAATGTATTGAAGATGATTTTATAGCATGGTAATAAAAGCTTTATTTATTTTTTTAATTAATATTATGACAAATGCATCCATGGATAAATTTTAAATACTCCGTATGTTTTATCTCTCTAGGAAAGAAATAGTCGTCTGGCCCATATGTGTTTTGTCTCTTTAGTAATCTTATTTGGAAATACAATAATTTGGATGTCTGCTTTTAATGATTTAGCTGCTCATGCTTTTTATCCTAATGAAGCTGACCGGCTTAACTTTCTCGCATCTACTGCTGCTGGCAAGGTTGGGATTTCTCAACAAATTTTGTTTTTTTTTTTATTACTGATATGATTTTCCTTTTCAGGATGAATATGCTCAATGGATTGTTGCAAGTCAAAGAAGTCTTCTAGAAGTAATCGAATCATTCCTATCAGCTCATTCAGACTCCTTATTGACCCTAAAACTATATGAATATATCAAAATTAGGTGTTTATATTAATATATTCATATAATTTTCTACTTACTAATTAAATGGTAATTTACTTGTTGCAACAATCATGGTCAATGTGACATCATTATTTTTGATGTAACTGCAAGGTTGACTTACAAGATTAATGTTCCAACATCGATTGTGATCTTTGCTGGTAAATTCTCAATCTTGCCCATTCAAACTTTCCAGTTTAAGCATTTTTTTAATTTACTCTTATACATAATTTTATACATATTGTTACAGTGTTTGTGAGCTCGAACATCTGAGTTGTCCTATGTGGAAACAAGTTTTATGTGAAAAAACGACAAGTGAAAGCAAAACAAGTTACTTTCCATATAAAAAAGATAAGCAGTATTATGAATATCCGCAATGAGTAATTACAACTTTGAGAAACCTTTCCTGTATCTTGCTAGGAATCTTGGTGGGTAAATATTATTTAATTAGAGTGATTCAATTTCAAAAATCACATGTTTTGACGGATTTTTAACTTCTATTTTTTTTTATTTTAGGGACACCAATTTGCATTTTATTTAGTCACATGCTCTAGCTCTCCTAGCTAGAAGCTCAAATCGAGGTTGTAGGCATGAAGCAGAGCATACTTTTGTTTATTTTGCTTTTTATTTATCTAATCATTAATCATATTATTCAATCTATTTCTTTTTGCTTGCAGATTAATACAAGTCCTAGATGCTAGAGAATCTGAAGTTTCGTCTCTTTTTGCCACAATAATAAACAAGTAAGTTCATTGTTGTAACAATACGGGTCAAAATGTATTTGGGTCGAAATGGGTCATTTCTTTAATTCGGGTCAAAACTGTTCCATTGCAAACACTTTTCCCCCCATTTTTGTAAGTAATTAACTTTCTTGAACTTTGCATATGGAATGTAGGTACAAGGTTGCAATGTTTGATGATTTCACATTAGACAAGATTGTATGGTTGATGAACTTGTTGACAAGAATATGAGTGATGGTCAATTGGCTCGATTTTGACATTGAAGCATTTGAAATTGGAGTCGAAATTGAGAGGCAACTACTCAATTTTTTAGTTGGTGAAGCTATTATCGACATCTTGGTAGTTAGTACCATAGGCTAAATTTAACAGCACATCATTTCTGGTTTATATGTACAATATTTCTTGATATTCTTGTAAATCACAATAAGCAAGTGCATTGTGAAAAGTCCATTAGAACTGAGTGCTGAGATATTAAAAAATAAGAATGAGCAATTTAGTGTTGAGTAGATATTCAAAGGGGTAAATTTCTAATGGTTGGAAGGGGACAATGTTCGTCCATCATGTCAAATTTAAAATTTGGGGTGAAAAGTAATGAGAATAAAAATGGGAATAGTCCTTTCTATATGGAAAAAAAGATTTTCTTTTGTTTTTTTGTTTTTAACTGCCTATAATTCTTTGCTTTAAGGAAAAAAAAACAAGTAGTAGCTTTATCTATGCGTTGCCCCCTAACCAACTTAAAACATGGGGACGCTTGATTCTAATAACTCAAAAAGAAGGAAAAATGGAAAAGAAAAGGAAAGTAGAAAAAGAAATTTAAATATAACTAAAAAATGAAAAAAAATCAAGGTATTTTGGCTATTTTATATGGCTCAGAGATTAAAAATTTGTGAAAATTCAGTTTCAGTAAAAAATATACATCATTCATAACTTGAACTTGAAACCTTTGAGTTATTAACACAATGTCATAATCAACTGAGCTACTAAACCATGTGCTCCTTACTTGACACAAAACTATACTTATTAATTCTTTAAACTTTAAAAAATTGAAATTACTGACACACCACTCGTTACCACCACCACCCACCATCGTCATTACTTCCACCAACATCTGGTCGCCGTCAGATATAATCACTGGGTACCCGTCGCCGCATTGCGCGGGTACCAGCTAGTATATATATAATGGGACTTAATTCGTTATTATTACATACACTTTATAACTTGCATCAATACTATTAAACTATAAGCTTTAAACATTATAATTTTCTTGTTGAACAATTAAATACAACAAAAAAGGAGCTAATAACTCTTATTTCACCCTGTCAGGCTGTCACCCTAATTTTGGCAAATCATTCACCCTTGTAATAAGATATATTGCTATATGAAATTTCATATTTCCATATCATCATTTTATGTCTAATCACACCATTTCACCACTTCCAATTTATACGAATTGTAACCCATATATCACACTTTTCATATGAAACATGAATCTTAGAGCATTAAAGGAGATGCTCTTAAACTGCAAAGTGTGAAAGCATACTAAACCCATATTAAAAAGCAAAATATTTTTTAACATGATTTTAACACAGACTCGAAATTTACCCTTTATCATATAACATTTACTTAACACCCTTTTAAACCACACAAAATAGCACAAACCAATCACAATTTAGAAAAAAAATATATTGTGACCATAGGTTCATCATCCTCAACAGAGCTTTCATCAGAACCAGCCCAATCATGAGTTTCAGCTACAAGTCCCTTGTCAGCTACTTTGGCTTCAAGAGCCTTCTTTTCTTAAGTATCTTTTTGGTAAATGCTTGTAGCTTTTTGTATTTTTCTTCAATGGACTCACCAGCTGAAGAGGATGAACTAACTTTCTTTTGCTTGCAGTCGTTAGCATAGTATCCCTTTCGTTACAGTTGTAACAGGTTATTGCTGAGATGTCAGGTGTACTTACAGATGATTTGGAGGGTATAGCTGATGATATAGGCCTGCTACTTGAGCCTTTAGCTGAAGAACCATATTTGCCCTTAAAAAATTTTCTATTTTTAACAAGAAGGGCAAGCTCGGTTATTAGAGCTTCATTGTCTTCATCTTCATCAATCTCTTCGCTGCTTACTTCAGGCATAGTGAACCGATCAACGGCTGAGGTTTCATCTACTTCATCATCTGAGGGAGGAAATTCAATCTTGCTCGGTTTATTTATTGAGACAAGAGTAGCTGAAGATCCTGAGGAACTAGCCTTTGAGTCCTTTGGTGGCTGAAATTTGTTGAGTACGGTCCTCTCATGACTAAGGAACATACCATAGTAGAGGAAAGAGTATAGTCTTTTAAAGTAGTTGATGTACTCATACAAGTTATGATGGTAGCGCATTTAGATGGAAGAGCCGCTATGAACTTACACATTTTAGACATATCGTCTTTTTCAACCCCATGAGACTTCAGCTCGTTTAACAGAATGCTATAACGATTGAACGTCTGAGCTATATTCTCACTAGGCTTGGCTTTAAACAACTCATAGTCATGAATGAGCATGTTTTTGTTGTGTTCACGCACAACAGACGTGCCTTCATACACTTCAGCCAGTCTCTCCCACATTTCTTTAACATAATCACAAAACTGAATATTGTGATACAACTCATCACCAACTGCTTAAAACAACACATCTATTCCCTTATTTTCAAGGTGGATAAGACGTCTGTCATTGTCAGACCATTGAGCTTCTGGCTTAGCAACATAGTGTTCAGCGACGTCAGAAGTACCAGCAATGAAGGTTTGAGGGATGTGTTTGCCTATTGTTAAATTATCATGTAGTCTTGGATGATAAGTTATCATGTGGCACAACATACGTGATTACCACATGGGATAGTTGGTTTGAGTGAATTTGGGAGGTTTTCCAGATTATGGAAGATCTGATGTTGGTTCGGCCATAACAGATGCTTAAAGTTGATGAAAAACAATTTTAACACCTGCTCTGATACCAGTTGTTGGTTCCAACGACACTAACGTGTTGCGTTATGGCTAAGTAAAGACAAATAAGTAAATAACACACAATCTTTTTCAATGATTAAGAGTTTATTAAAACAACTTAATACAGTACAAAGTTGCGGAAGATAGAAAGTACAGACTCACTAAAACTTTATACTTGGAGTGACACTTTAAAAAGCTCAAAGACTAAGATTCTATGCTAAGGAGATTTTTCAGCTGATGAACTGACGGCTGTATTTATTGCTTGAGTATTAACTATGAAGGAGTTAATATCAAACAATAACAAACTCTCAGAGAATTTTCTTGTGCTATAAATGCTAAAAGGTGTGTATAAATGCAAGCATTTACGTCTCTATTTATAGCTGAAGAACTATGTTTCCTTCTTCACAAGTTAATCCACGTGTAAACATATTATTCGTTGATGTAGACTTGTCCACGGAAACATTTAATGCATTAGCATAGGTTAAAGTTCCGAATGTACTTTTTGTCATCTTCTTTTACAATCTTTTTCTGACGCACAGTAAAAATGTATACTGTGATAGTACAAAAGAAGTTGACTTTCCCTTTTTATGTTTGGGGGACAAACGATGAAGTTCTGAACATATCTTCTATTCCAAAATAGAAGATCTTCAACGTTTTCTTCTTCTTTGAGCGGGAGAGGAATATGTTCAAAGTGTCAAGAACTGTAACGACCCGAAATTTGTAAATAAGTAAACTGTACAAAAAACACGTAGGAATTGGTTTCGTGTCATTTGGACACCGTATGATAAACTTATGGGCGAAACCGGGTCAAGACATGGAAGAAAAAGTGCAGCCTGGACTGCCTGGGAAGTTCATGGCGCGAGGATGGAGTTCCCGATCGCGAATTCCGGGCAGAGATGTTGGGATTTTGAAGATTCGAGTTCGGGAGCAGCTCACGATCGCGGGGAGTTCGCGACACGCGAAGTTCGCGGCGCGAGGATGGGTTCACGGCGCGAACTCCCCCGACCAGCAGCATTAAAGTCGGGTTTGGCTCATTAAATGCCATCCAAAACCCTAGTTTTCTTCTCTCAACTTGTGAGGGCGATTTCTGAGTAAAAAGAGGCGATTGGAGCTTAATCTTCACTAGATCTTGAAGATTCTTACTCCTAGTTGAAGATCAAAGGTAAATCTTCATCTCTCTTGGTTTTTAAGCTATAGATTCAAGTAGCCATGGAATATATGATATTTTAACAAGGAAAAGGTGTTCATAATATGGATCTATAAGAATATGAAGGTTTATGGAATTAGGGTTTGGTAATTTGGGGGAAAATGCTGCTAGTAGTTAACTAGCCATGGAATGTATGATTAGTATTGATGTTTGATGTAAACCATTGTATTGGTTTTGATATTAGGTCATTTGGTGGAAGAACTTGAGGTATTCAAGTCTTGAGAAGTGATAATCTTGAAGTAAGCTTGGCTAAGGTGAGTACATGTGAACTTTCAAAACTGAGTACATAGTTAGGGAATGTTTTATGTTTAAATGTTTTATCGAGTCTATAAGTAATTTAGTTATTTATGTGATTTATGATGAATTGCTTATATGATAATGAAATGATTGATCGATCGAGAAATGATGGAGCTATAAGCTCATAATGATAATTGACAAGTAATGATGATGATGATGTCCCTAGGGCCGTGATAGATTGGAGGCCTTCCGGTTATTACGGTACCTTAAGGTTAGTGGTAGATTGGAGACATTCTGATTACCCAATACCTATGAGTCCCTGTAGATTGGAGGCATTCCGGTTACCGTGGGTATGTCGGTCTTGATAGATTGGAGGCATTCCGATTATCTTGACATTGGCCAATGATGAATGAAATGAAGTGACCCGAACGAAATTAATAATATTATTTTAATATAAATGAAATTATGTGACTAGTTGTTATCGGGTTTAAAACCCATGTATCTCACGAGGCAATTTTGTCTCACGTACTATGTTTGTGTTTTGCAATGTACTTAGGTCCGGGATCAAAGATATAGGAGGATCGATTAGAAGATGCCTTATTGAGATTAGCTAGGTGTTGATGATTAGAGTCCTTATCCTATGGCTAAGATATAATTTGTAACACCGTTTTTGTAAACTCTGATAATCTCGAACAAGAAACCTTTTCGTTTTTGTAAAGCCGATATTTGACACCGATACATTATTACTTACTTTTGGGATGAAATGTATTTAAATATTGTTTTTAAAAATTGAGGTGTTACAAGAACGTTTTCCACTAAGTCTTAATCTGCAGCATGTACAATCAGCTGATTCCACATTCAGCTGAGTGGTCTTCTTCGAGTTTCTGTCCTTCGGTCATAAACTCGAATGATCACTCATGTATAGCTGCTGATTTGGACTTGATTCCTTGAGTTAAGTACATACTCAGCTGAAGGTTTATGAATATACTTGTACTTCAGCTGAGATACATACTTCAGCTGATTTATTCTTTTAGGCTATTTGATCATCAAATCTTATTTACTTAGTCTTGGGACTAACACATACTATCACTCAAAAATTTTCCCATGTGGTAACTTTTTTAGATATTTTATTGGGTATTGCCGTGCAATGCTTCTACCAGATTAAAAACCTACCAATAGCCCAAATCAATCTTAAAAAAAAAACTAAAATATTAACCAATAATCCAAAATCAAAGCCCAAACAAAAATTTATATCAAATAAAAAAGAATCCAAGGTATTTGTCTTGTAAATTTTAGTTTTTGGCCTATCAAATTAGTGGTTCTATTGTAAGTTTATGAAATTAATAATTAGGGGTATTTGGAATTGCTTATTGAAAATAGATTATTCATTTTAAAAATGAATAATTTAACAATCGATGATTATATAATGTGACTGAAAAATTGTTTATACCTCTAGTTAGTAATTACCACCAATATGCCCTACAACAAAAATAGGCTGCTAGGACTCTTTTCGTGGTACACTTTTATAGTGGTGTCCTAAAAACATATCTAATAGGACCAACTAGTTTTTGAATCCTAATATGATATTATATAATAGGACATTTTATATGTGGATCCTATTAAACTATATTAAAGGACCTTTATCCGATGGAGTCTTATTATGATACGATGTAATAGGACATTTGATATGCATGTCCTATAACATTAAGCTTTATAAGACACTTATTCATTGATGTCCTATAATATTATAACCTAATAAGACAATTGATATGTGGGTCCTAATATATGAAGTTTTATAGGACATTTATTTGTATAGGTCCTATTATAGGTATACATAATAGGACCTTGATACATAAGTCGTATTACATTAGTTTTTATAGGTCACTTAACCAATAATGTCCTATTATAATGTAACCTAATAAGACGCTTGCTCATCAGGGTTGTATTACGATGACCTCTAATGGGACATTTGATATACATGTCCTATTACATTATGTATAATAGGACACTTACTCCTTGAGGTCCTAATATATTGTAGTCTAATAAGACACTTGATATTTAGGTTTTATAATATTAAGCTTTATGAGACATTTCTTCAAGCTGAACGATGTATCACCGGGTAGTACAAAGCACTCTAGAGAACAAATTAGAAACACCTGACGGATAACCGAACCGAGAACAGTAGCTTCAGCTAATGTTTCGTCCGACTCACCGGTGGCAGGCGGCGGCTAAGCTGGGTGGTAGCGATAGTGCGGTTGGGTGGTTCGCGGTGGTCGGCATGGACGAGCAATGGGAAGGGCGGGCGCTTTTGGAGTATTTCACCGAATGTGATTCACCTTAAAACTTAACCATTAAGCCTTCTTATATAGGGCACTAACCCAATTAGAATTAAACTCTAATGGTTAAGTCCATTTCCTTTAGCTCGTTAACCAGTTGGACTTAATTAAGCTTTTAATTAAGTTCTATCCCGATTAATTAGACCTATTAATTAGATGTATGACTAGTTTAACTAAACATATTATATGGGTCAGGTTCAAGTTGAAGGTAAACAAGTTAGTGTTGAGATATCTAACCCGTTTATATAAACAAATCGTTCTGGGTTGAACTTTTATGCCCCGCCAACCCGCGAACACGAACCCGACTTGAATTACCAGCCCTAGTGCCAACGTTTCAACTCAACATAGTGAGTCGGTTCCCAATTGGTACCCTCCATTGGCACCGGTCTAATGTGCGTACGTTCGTATATCAATATTGGTAATAAAATGATATAAAAATACTTTCAACACAATGATTTTATATACTTCGTGTATGCCAAATAAGTGATACACGTTCTATTTTAGGGTGTTTCAACCTAATTTTATTGTCCACATTTCCTTTTTGGTTTGTCCTAAAAGGCTAAAATTATTGTCAACTTAAAAATTCCACCAATCAAAAAATAGTTAAGTAGTAAAGATAGAATTTTATTGGTTAGACAGTGTAATAAATGTATTTTTCTTAAACTATGTGATTTTTATTTGTGGATAATAATTTTGTGATGAAAGGAGTACAATTAGGGGTGGCAGTTTCTGACCTCACATGAAACCCGACCCGAAACCGACACGAATATAAACAAGTTTGAGTTGAGGTAAAAAAATTGAGTCAGCCTCGGGTTGACTCGACTGAGCCGTTAATTAAACAAGTTAGGTTCAGGCCAATGATAATTTAAATGGGTCGACCTGCCAACCTGTTTAATTATTAAAATGTATTTGAAAAATATATATTTATATTTAGTTTATAGTTTAATAGTTTAAACGAAACTAATAGTTAGATAAAAATTAAAAAGACTACTTAGTAATATGTTATTTTGGTATTTTGTTATGAATTTGTGAAATAATAACAACATGTTTGACTCGTTTAACATGTTTGACATGCTAACATGTTTAACCCATTTAATTAAATAAGTTATATGAGTCAGGTTCGGGTTGAAGGTAAATATGTTAGGGTTGAGATATCTGACCCGTTTATATAAACATGTCGGTGCAGGTTGAACGTTTCTGACCCGTCAACCCGAAATCGACCTGAATCGCCACCACTAGTACAATAATACAAGTAAATAACTTTTATATTTTGCGGGAGTTAGAAATTAGCAACATATAGAACTTTGTTTATGCAGGGGAAAATTGTTTGAAGGGAATGTTTGCTTTTGTTGAGTAGTAAATAGAGTGGTTCCTAAAATCACGTCTCACGTCCCACGTCCCACGTCCATCGTCCTACAACTAGGCGGCAATTAGATCAACATATTCGCGCTCTGCCAGAAATTGAAGGTTATGGTCATTTAAATCAATGAAAACTACGAAATTGATGCTAATGGCGCAACCTCGTCCTGAAGAAATCAAGCTAGGGCTTTGATTTTTTTAACCAAATTGAATGTAAACTTCCTAATCTATGAGATAAGTGATAATTTATATATGTTTTTGTTTTGGTTTCAATCTCCAATTAAGACTAATCTGGTATTACATTTTGTAGTTGAATCGGTTATCTGCATGTGTTTTGGGGTTTTTGTTTCGACACATCCTAATGCTAATTGAACCGGCTAACACAATCCTACACGTCAAGGTATTGCATTTTTAAGGAAATTACTTGGGTATATATGAACTGAAGCACCATTGATTATAGTGAAAACTTAATTCATTAAGGAGTTCAGGTCCGTCTCGATGGGGAGTTATTGTCAATGTCTTCTAATAAACTAATAGTTGAAATTGTTTAGATTGGGGAGATACAGTAGTCATGAAGCATCAGTTGTTTTACCTGATGTTATATGTGATAAAGAGGCAATGACTTAAAGGAACTTTAAATAATATATCAATTTGCACAAATTGCAACTTTGCAAGCTAATGAAGATGTAAAAAGGTTTGTTAACATTTTCATTTTATGTTATCATAATTGTTTGTTTTCTGTTAATCTTGATACATGTAGGAAGAGAGAATGATCTTCTACGCCTAATTTCGTGTCAGCATCTGTCTTATGGAAAATGGTAAAAATTAACTTTTGGTTTTCAATTGCACATTCATGGCTCAAAATATTTGTTTGGTAATTCAAAGATATTTAATGTATATCCTGTTTCAACAGTCGGTGGTGTTTGATACATAGCAACTCTGAAGAAGCCTTTTCCTCATTTTTTTTAGTTGCATCTCATGGAATAACAATTGGTAGGTTATCTACAAAGTGGGTATGTACTATAGATTTATTAAAATACCCCACATCTAACCTTGTTATTTATCTTTCTCTAATAGGTGATTTATGTAGTGAAGTATTCCAAGCTACTCAATGAAGAAGCACAATGTCATTTTTTTCAGGTTCTCGTGCTTACTATCATTGTCTTCTATTTTCTTTGGCAACATGTTACAAACTATTTTATTATGAGAAATCTTATTCTTGCACTGCGTTCCTAATTATTGAGCCACATGTTTTTTGTCTTGTTAATTTACATTCTTATATAATGTGAAAAAACCACACTCTATATGTTGTCTCTGTAGGTGCCACCTTATTGTGAGGATGATGCATGATAACACAAGAATATCTTCAGTAATGTGTGCAATTTTCTTTCAGGCGAAGATTGATATTGGTTTTACTATACTAGACTTTTTATGTTTGAGTTCAATTATTTGTAATTTACTTTCTTATGATAATTAGTTTATGGATGGTTATATGTATTACTTAATTAGCTTGATACTATTGCAAAAATCGCTTATTGAGTTCAATAATGATGAAATATTTGTTCTATATTTTCTATTGGGTTGCTCATGTTTTTCAATTTGATTTAATTTTAACACAACTTTCTTAGGACCCTTCTAAACTGTCATAAAATGTACTGCAACTCAAAATCAGTATTAGGACGTTAAACAAGCGTCATATATATATATATATATATATATTATATATATATATATATATATATATATATATATATATATATATATATATATATATATATATATATAATATATATATATATATATGTAGGGTCCGGATCCGGTGAGGACTCTTTTCCCGTGAGGACTGCGAGGACTCCAAAAAAAAACACTAAAAATGATCCAAAACAAACTTTTTTCGAAAAAATTTCTTTTTTAAATATCTAAATCGCAGCCTATAAGATCCAAAAAAAAAGTTTTTCAAAAATGATCCAAAAAAAAAATATGGATCATAATAATGATCCACAAAAAAAATATGGATCATTGTTATGATCCGCAAAAAAAAGTGGATCATAATTTTTTTTTTCGAAATTTTTTTTTGGCCAAATGTAGTAATAATCATGGTGAGTTATATATATTTTTTTCGGAATTTTTTGAAATTTTTATGAGGTGTCCTCGCGAGTCCTCGCCGTTTTTTGAGTCCTCACAGGATCCCACTTATATATATATATATATATATATATATAGGGTCCGATTCAGCGCAGAACCGTTTAAAGGTGCAGAACCGCAGAACCATCATAACATCCAATATTTTCTATGTTATACATTAATTTGAATTTTCATACACGCTATAACACATTTATACGTTCAATGTTTTCAATTTTTTATACACATAATATACAAATATATTTATATATTATTTGTATAAAAAATTGGAAACATTGGATGTTATGATGGTTACAGCGTGTATGAAAATTTACAGCTTATGTATAACATAGTAAACATTGGATGTTAGGATGGTTCTGCGGTTCTGCAGCTTTAAATGGTTCTGCGCTGAATCGGGGACTATATATATATATATATATATATATATATATATATATATATATATATATATATATATATATATATATAGGTGAAGGTTCATGCGAGAAGTGTTTTTTTTTTGCGAGAAATGCGAGAACTAATTCTGATCATTAGATCGAGGGATCAAAGGCTAGGATTAACAATGTCAATTTTGTAAATAAGTGAATAATAATGGTTGATTTATAAAGAGGAAAAGGGTAAAGGAGTCAATTTAACTACCATATAATTATGGGATGACATTAATTATGTTTATTTTTCATTTTCTCTCCCACATTTCACGTTTTTTTCCTCTCCATGACTCTCTCTTCTCCATTTCCCCATTCCGCCTGCAACTCCTCCACAACCGCACCTGCCGGCCGAACCAAGGCACCAGACCGCCACCATTTGACCCGGAATGGTCGAAATAAGGGGGGTACACCCTCAATTGATCGAAAATAGTCAACAAAATCGGTAGGTTCATGAAACCCTAATTCGGCCGGATCCGTGTAATCGGCGGCGCAGCCCTTTTCCGGCGGAATTTGACTTCGAGACAGATCTCATTCGACTCGGAATGCCTCCATTAGTCAAGTGTCATGTTTGGTTTGTCAAGAAAACATACAGACAGTGACGGATTTTAATGAAATTCGGCTGGAAAATCCTAGTCCGCCGTAATATGCCGGCTGCCGGACTTGCTCGTCGGGGTGATAATGGTTCTGCTCGTTTGACAACCAAGAGTTTACTTATTTGCAGATCTTTGTTAGTCTCTCGTTCATCGTTGTTCATCTCTTGTTCATCTATGTTCATCTGCCGTTCATCTATGTTCTTATTTGTGTTCATATATTGTGATTTTTAATAAAGTTGGTACTGGATTGGATCTTGTCGTTTATCTATGTTCACTTTGTTTAATTTGATAAGACTTATTAATGTTGTTCACTGATGTTGAATTGATTAATACAATTTTGGGAAGGGTTTATGTTGAATGTCCATGTATATTGTGGTGTAGTGTTCATTGAATAGTGGATCAAATTTACTGTCAATTCATACGTTTAGTAATGAATTGATTATAAACTTTTGAATGGAAATTTATTTTGAAAGGATGTTCATTTATGCATATATATAATTATTTAAAAGGTGATTCACCAATGAACGAATTTCGTCTTTCTTAAAAAACGTTCGCCGGCAGAATTACTTTAGAAAACACCAGTGAAGCTTTGGAAGAAAACAACATATGGTGCAGAAATTTAGATCCAAAAAAATAGCATCGGTGGTTATGGATTGATTTGTTTAATTAAGGAAATTATATTTTATGATTATTTACTAATTTCCGAAAATTAAAGTAAAGACTATAATACCCTTGAAGATTAAAAAATTAATTAGATTAGATTAGTGGCTAGGATTCGTTCTCGCACTTCTCGCAAAAAAAAGACTTCTCGCATGAACCCTCCCATATATATATATATATATATATATATATAGGGTCCGGATCCAGTGAGGGCTCCTTTTCCGGTGAGGACGGCGAGGACAATTTTCAACCAATGGTGGTCATTAAGGGTATTTTCGTCATGGGCTTTTAATAATGAGAAATTAACAATGATCCACAATTAACAAAATGATCCAAAAAATAACAAAGATTCAAATTAAGCAAAATGATCCAAAATTTATAAAATGATCCAAAATTTTGCTTCTGCAAATTTAACAATGATCCTAAATTTATAAAAGATCCAAATTTTTGGTTTTTCAAAATCAACAATGACCCAAAAAATATAAAATGATCCAATTTTTTTTTTCTCAAATGTTATGACTATGCTCATTTTGTAGAGAATTTAATTTTAAGAAGTTTAGTTTTTTCAGATTTTTTTTTCAAAGAAAAAAAAAGTTAGAAGCAAAAAACACAAGTGGGTGGAAAAAAATAAACTCCAGCCAATCACATGATGACACGTGTCTGAGAGTGGGGGATTGAGATCTTAGGCGCGTGTGGCTGAGTTTTGATATTTGTTTTTGTATCTCATGAGATTTTGATGATAAATAACATTGAATCTTGATCATTCATTTTTTCAATCAAGAGGTTAAGATTTGTCCTCGCAGTCCTCACCGACTTTTTAGTCCTCACTCGATCTCACTTCTATAGTGTACAATACAACGCAGAACCAATTTTAGCTACAGAACCGCAGAACCCAATCTTAGACCATTAAAATTTAAAATCAACAGTTAGATTAACTAATGGTATTTTCGTAAATAAAACAAATCATATTTCTGATAATAAATAAGTATAAAGGTTAAAATGGTAATTGTGTTAAAATAAGAATAAACAACAAAATAAAAAACCATAAATTTAGGATAAAACCGATTTCTCTCTCCTCTCTACGGATTAAAAATCATGTCTCCCCTGTATACCCGTCTGTTATACGATCAATTTCCTCTAGGGTTTTTTTTTCTTCTCTCCAGCCGCCATCTTATGATGTCCAAGTAATAGTTTCTTCAATTACATCGAGAAGATGTCTATGTCGTTCTTCCCTGGCTTCACTACCAACGGACGCGAAGCGGATCACATCTGGATTCTGGATCTTGAATCCGAGAACCGTCACAACGAATCCGAGAACCTTAACAATTGATGTTAAATCCAGCGATATTATCACGAGGTAATCACTTCCTCTAAATGACATGTTTTTAATTGTAACTTCTAATGGAATGGGATTTGACTGTTGATTGTTGAAGGTGGTTAGCTAGGGTAGAACAAGGGGTGTGATCATGGAATCAATTGATGCTGATCCTAATTGCTCAAATCAACGAATATTATCGTGACTCTAAATTAGTTTCAGAAACTATTAAGGTTACACTAATCTGTAGAGGTCGTTAATTTCATTACAGCCTGAAAACTTATTGCATCATTCTAATTCCATTCGTGTGCAGATATTTCGGTGAACGTGATAGAACTACTCCTCAAAGTACGCTACTTCCTTTTCGATTAGCTTGAAATTTGTCAACCAAATCTCCGAAAAACTTTAGAATATTTGAGTTTATATGGAATAAAGAGTGAAATCACGGCAATCAAGTACATGCGATACTGGATTTTTCGATTTAAGGTTTTTATATGCGACGGACGAGGGAGATAGTCTGAAATTGAAGCTTCAATAAGGATGAACGGTTAGTTTACTGCTACTATTTGTTATTTCCTGTTATGATTACGTATTTTATCTGATGATTACGTTAACATCTGATGATTATTTGGAAAAGAAATTCAATTATTTGAGATGTTAAGTTGTTTCGTCATCAAAAATTGCATAAAATGATCGATTTCAAAAACGACGATTACACAATGCATAAACATTATTTCAGTGTTTTTCGATTGCGGAGTACATGATCTGTACTGATTCATTGTATTATTTTGTAATACAATGGGATTAATTAAGCCAGGTGGTGTTTGTGATGTTACAATTCTGTCATCTTTGAATTACACATCAGACATGAAAGACATTAATTGGTGTAATCATTTATGGCTAAGTTTAAAGTTGTGCAAAAAAGGATGGGTCAAGGGTAAGAGTAATTCGTTTTTCCGTGGTCCTTTAACGTTGCTTGTGGTAACAGCATTTAGTGTTTTGGTATTTTTATTTCTTTAAGTTGTTTGTATTAAATGTTTGTGTTGTTAATTTCTTTTTTTTTTTTGTCAAAACAGATGTGTTACGTCGTCTAGTGCAAATGTGAATGGTTTAGGGTGTCAACTAAGCGACCTCCTGTTTCAGGTTGGACTTCTGGACTTCTGGACTTCTGAGTTATTAGGTCATCGGGAAATGGTAGAGATTAACAATGGTGGTTTTGGAATCGGTGTTGTTGATGACATAATGGTTGTAGATGGTGGAGAGATAATTCCTGAGGATAAAGATGTTAGGTTTGTTGTTATTTATTTATTTATTATTAAATTCTAATTATTCTAGACCGGATTTTGATATATACATTATATGTTTTTCAGGGGTGTATTTGGAATCTTAACCAATACATCAAAGCTGTTGGTAATGGAATTTTATGAATTCGACAAAACTTTTGCAGCAACAAAGCAGATGTTCCCTGACATGGTCGAATATGATCATCTTTTGGACAAATCGGGCCTATCTGAGAGTAGGATTTGTACATCTCATAACAGTCATCAAATGTATCATAAATCGTACCCACTTTAGGTTCATCATCATCCGGGACATCGGGAACCCAATACTGAGTACCTCCCGAGTTGGCAAAATCTCAAACACACTCGTGTCACCTATACAATCTGCATCATATTCAAATCAAAATATATTAAAAAGATTTACGACATTAGAATCAAATGTTTATAGCTTACACCAACTGTATATTTACATTCATATCAGATTTATGTCATTAACATCATTTACAGCATACATCCATGTTCTCAAACATTTAATGTTACAAACATCGACTGTTTCTACATGTTCTTACATTAAAAAACCATTCGTACACATTAAATGTCTTACATTCTTTAACACGTTCAGCCATTTTTTACTACATATACTGTCATAAACATACAATGTTTATGTTTGTTCGTCATCATACACTAAATACAATCATGCTGAACGTGTCAACTGTTTCTTTTATTCTTACTAATTACAGTTATGTCGTATACATTGTATGTTTCAGTTCTTACTAGACCTACATCACACATGTTCCAATTATATTAACAATACAAATATGCCCTGTTAAATCGTCACATACATGTAGAACCCTATATATACATTTCTGAAAACACACAAATTCTTAGCTGAAATAACTACAAAAAACATATCTTACCAACATGTTCATCCGGATTATCTGCTACATCAAATGTCGGACGTTGCTGATAGTCTTCTTCATAGGTGTTTTCATGAATGTCGAATTCGTTTGCCCTTTCTGTATCTACTAAACTTGTTGCATCTTCTTGATCGTTATTCATCTTCCTCAGAATGGGTTTTTTTTTTCCTTTCGATATTTAGGGTTCTGGGAACCTTCTGTGTTATCAAGTGAGAAACCGCTAAAAAAACTTTTAATGATTTGAATTGATTATGTGATATTAATTTGCAAACTAACTTTCATTATCTTTAGGAAATGATTTAAAGCCTTATATGGTTACCATACTTAACGAATTATGCCAATTCCCTAAAAGACCCTCCACGACTTCAATTTAAAATATAATTAATAAATTAAAATTCATGCATTCTCATTGGTTGATACATGGTTCTGTGGTTCTGTAATTAAAACTGGTTCTACACTGAATCGGACCCTATATATATATATATATATATATATATATATATATATATATATATATATATATATATATATATAGTGTACAATTAGAATCAGAACCAATTAAGGCTACGGAACCAGCAGAACTCAATCTAAACCATTGATTTTTTAAATGAAATGATCATGGAAGACACATTAATGTATTTGATGAGGGACACCCAAATATTGGTTTGCATGGATGCCATTCATGCATGTATACATATATCAGGACACATATTTTAGTCTATTAGGACTACTTATTATGTCCTATAAATTCAGTTCTTATAAGAAAATACAAGGCTTGGTAGATAATTGGTACGACATGCATTATGATTCAACGAATGGATGGATAAACCAACAAGCGAAGAATGATTATGTAAGTAATTATTTATAAAAAATTCTGTTGAAATCATCAAATATTTACTGTTTGAAATATCAATTTTAGACAAGTATTTCTTTAAGTTTGATAAATGGGTGAATTGACAATTTTTATTATCTTTCATCCTTGTATAAAATTTAGGACAAGTTGGTTGCGGAATTGGAGATTCAAACTCAAAATGCATCATCATCGTCTAACCCCGATGGATCAACATCGGTAAATGAGCAAGAAGTATTCAAGAAAGTGTTTGGTGATGATAAGCGTGGTCACAACATTGGACGAGGACGGAAGTTAAAGCGTCAATCTTGTTTGCCTTCCTCGTCTACAACTACGGTATCAGCTTCAAGTGAGATGCAAGATATGATACGTGCTTTGGAAAGACATCGTGATGAACAAGATCGCAAACGGTATCAAGAGATGGCTAAATATTTCTCAAGTATGATTCCTAATTCTAATATTGCCAACTTAGAACCGTTTGTACCAACACCAGTTGAACCATTTGACTACAATACTTATAAAAAAAAACCAAGCATCACAACAATCTGGGGATGGTAATGATGATGATGATGAAGATGAAGATGATCACGATGATGATGAAGATACCATTTTGTTAGTTTAACAACTTTGAGTAGTACTAAACTTTTAACATTTGTGTACTCTTTAATGAAATTATACTTTTTGGTAATCTATCATTTGTATTTGGTTGTTTAATCTGCTGCTTAAATTAAAATTTCAGGAAAAAAATGAAAATCGTGGCTTGTAGACACGAAAAATGGTCTCTGAAAGTAGTTATTAAGCTTTGAACCACTTTTTGACACCACATGTCGTCTCTAAAAGTAATTAATGGTAAATAAAAAATGACTTTCAGAGACAAATTGTCATCGCAAAAAGTAATTAATAATTCAAATTAATTATTAGTTTTAGAGACGACAAATGGTCTCCAAAAGTAATTATTTTTAGAGACAACGCATGTGGTCTCAAAAGAAACTTTCAGAGAGGGGGCTATTAAGACCAAACGTTTAGAGACGACAGTGGTCTCTAAAACGTTTTAGAGACGACTTTCAAACTTTTTGAGACCATATTTGTGGTCTCTAAAAGTCGTTTTTCTTGTAGTGTTAGGACACCTATATTTTCTTAAATGTGATAGTGTGTAAATATCTTTTATGACCAGATAAAAGTGTCCTATATTATAGTCTATTAAGACACTTTTAGTGTTAGATAATACATTTTATAGGACCATAAAATATGTCTCATAAGCATAACTACTTGTTAGGTCACTCAAAAGTGTCCTATGTTATAATCTATTTGGACCTTTCTTAGTTATACATGATACATTTTATAGGACCTTAAAATATGTTTCATAAGCATAACCACTTGTTGGGTCACTTTAAAGAGTCCTAGAACTTATTACAACCCCTTTAGATGTGACACTTTTATATAAGTCCTATTAGGTTAAAGGTCCTATAAACTAATTTAATAGGACATTAACCGGGGTCCTATAAAGCATATTTTGGTGTAGTGATGGTAATATTTTCCATCACTACATCTGCATACTTTAGAAGATAGAGGAAGACCTTATTTTAGTTATAAAAAAAACATTAGTACCTTTAATCGAGAAAAAAAGTGAATACAAGAAATTTAAATTTTAAAAAAATCGGATACATTTTTGTGCAATTAACCCATTATTTCAAACTAAATATTAGCAAAGTGGACAAAGCAAATATAAGCACGGAGCTTGTTCTTTTTCCTTTTTCTTTGCATTAAAGTAATGCCTAACTAGCTTTTTCCTTTATTGAAGAGAAGATTTTATAGAGAATAAAAACGAGTATATCCTCACAAAATAAACTCTATATAAACACCTTCATGTATACAATATATACCTACCACCACCTCTCACATTTTCTCTCTCAATATCTCTCTATTCCACTTTCACAAGTGAACAATGAGGCCTTCCATGAAGCTGTTTGCCACAGTGTTGCTCGTTGTCATGTGTCTCATGGCTAATGGTAAGTCGTTGCTACTCTTTGTTCTAAGAAACAAGTTGTCAAAACATTTTACAAAAGAAAAGTGCCATTGCACAAACTACTTCATGCATTACACTATACAAGTAGTTTCTGTTTCTCTTTACAAAATTACTAACAGAAAGCGTATAATTTAATTTTGTCAGCTTATTTAAACGGTTTTAGACACAATTATTTATAAATATTCCTAACACCCGTGACCCGTTATATAGAATTTCAAGATTATTTAGGCTTATTAAGCTAATAAGCTAAAAAGACCCTTAATAAGCTTTCTCAAACATGCTCATAATCTTCTTTATGAAATTTTCAACGTCGGTATTAACATATGTCGTGTACGTATACAGAAATGGGCGGTCCGATGGTGGCCGAGGCGAGGACATGTGAGTCACAAAGCCACAAGTTCAAGGGGACATGTTTGAGTGACACCAACTGTGGTAACGTGTGCAAATCTGAGGGGTTTCCTAGCGGAAAGTGTCGTGGTCTTCGAAGACGTTGCTTTTGTACCAAACATTGTTAGATCTATAACTACTTGACGGCCGGTGGTTATTTGTCCGTTAATTTCAGAAGTCGGTTTGAGTTGTTTTCAGTTTATTGTGTGTTAAATTATGTTTGCCTAAATAAATTTCTATATGTTGGGATCTTTGTGTATGTGTTATGTGATTGCTCAATCATCTTGTTAGTATTTATTTCTCTCTTTCTAATGTGAACTTTTCATCATCTTTACAAATGGGAATTAATTTCTACCCAACATATTTTTGATGTTTTTATCACACTGTATAAATAATACTGCACACTGTACAAACATATAAAACTACTATTGTGATATATATGTCAAAATATGTGGTGTAAAAATCAACACCTTTTACAAATATATAAAAGTAATGAATACTGGTCACTTTTATATATATTTAAGTAAAAATAATTGAATTTGTAGGTGTTTGGGAATAAATAAAAAAGCTTCCCTTAGATGTGGCATTCGGCTCAATTGAAGGTATGTCGGTTTAAGAAAATTATTGGCACTAGTAAACGTTGGTTCCATTCTTCGGTTGGAGGTAGTGTGCGGGGGAATTGGGAGAAAGGAGTGGTGGGGGGCCATTTGGATTAATGAGGATTTTGTATGTAAGTGATTTTGTATTACTAATATGAGTGTGTTAGTTAAAGTATCACTAATTTGATAAAATTAAAGTATTAATATTGACAAGTAGTTTTAGCAGAAAATATTGATATGGAGAATTAGAAAATGTTGAAACTTATACAAATATGAAAGATGCTATGTGAATTTGGTGTTTACCAAAAAAAAAATGCAAATTATATACGAAAAGAGTAGTTTGTCCATCGTCATAAACTGAGCTTCTGACTTTTTTAAATAAAGGAACTTAACAATAATTTGTCATGACTGTGTATCATAAAATTTGTTAATTCTTAGTGTTTTTTACAATATATAAATATCGGATGATTATCTTTGTATGTAACCTAGAGTCGGTGTGAGTGAACATTCGTAATCAAAAGAGTACTTTTTTACTCGAATGGATTTAATATATGATCTATTGGGAATCTTCTTATACTTTATATATTATGGTTTGCGAGAAATTATCTTTAAAGCTATGGTTAGTGATAATAATAATTAATATTGTTAATTTGTTACTCGTAATTCTTAGTATTAATGATTTTAGATATTCATATATCTTTTGAAAATAGCCCTAAAAGTTATTTTTATGAAAATTCTATATAAATAAGGAAAATTATAATGACAGCCCTAAGTAGGGGTGTCCAAAGGGTTGACCCGACCCTACTTAAACCTAAACCTGAACCCGATTATGTTAATCGTGTCGGGTTTATTCGGGTTCAATGTTATTATCGGGTTTTTTAAACCTGACCCGACCAACCCGATTCGTTATCGGGTCGGGTTTCGGGTTAAAATTTCTTAACTTTGTCGGGTTCGGGTTGACCCGATTAGACCCGATTAAAATTTAAGTATTATATTTCCTATAAAAATTAAGAAATTTTTACTATTAAATCAATTAATTACCAAATTATATGATAAAGTATTCACTAAAAATCAATTAATAATTACAAGTGTTATGTAAAATCTCATAAAATATAATATATTAAATAATTTCTTTAATTTTTACCAAAAATTCCTAACTCAAGTGTAACCCGACCAACCCGACCGGGTCAACCCGATCGGGTCAACCCGACAAACCCGAAACCCGACCAACCCGAACCCAACAAACCCGAATCCTTATCGGGTCGGGTTTCGGGTTAGGATTTTTTAAACCTCAAACCTGACGGACCCGACCCAATAAGAGCCGGGTCGGGTTGGCCCGTGGGCACCCCTAACCCTAAGGGATGTCACTAAGACGTCAAGACACGCATCAAAACTTGTACAATAATCAATAACCGTCCCTACATTTTAGAAATCAACCTCCACTACTAAAAGTACAAACGATTTATACACGTAACCACCTTAATGACAGTTTTCTTCGTTTTGCAAAACCCACTCGTTTTCTTTGTTTTGCAAAACCCTATAAATAATAACTGTTTTCTTTGTTTTGCAAAACCCACTCGTATCAAAAGAAGAAGAAACTAAGAAACAAGAGAACAGGATGAGAAGTGTGAATGTGTAAATACAAACAAACACTCACATATTTACGTGTAAACATGTGGATAAGCTAGGTTGGTTTATCAAAAGTGACAAGACATCAAATCATATAAAAAAGAAACCGAAAAAAAAAAATCATATCATTAAAGTAGATACACGTACCAGATGCAGCGTCTCTGGAAAGTTACCCAAAACATCAAACTGATAAGAAAAATGTGAGAGAAAAAGCCAAAAGTTGAAATAAAAAGACTAGACGTGTGAACGTTAGTGTTTAATTCTTTTTAACTTACTATTTTAATTTTTTCTTAACGAATTTCAAATATATTTTAATTTTATTTATAGTAGAATTTAAACTTATAATTTTAAGCTGTGTACCGAACATCAATATTACAAACTACAAGTCTTGAGTTATTAATTTAATTAGTTCTAGTTCTACTCATTTGTTAAATACCTATTAAACTATTCATCCATGCTTTGTTAAAAGTCTCAGTTGGTTTAAACTTTAAAGCCATTTTACGGTCTAACGCTTAGGGTTAAGTGTTAGAGCATCTCTAATGAGAGCTTTTTTCTAAAGCTTTTTACCTTTTTTCTAGGTCATATGAAAGTAAATGACATTCTAGGAAAAAGCTTTTGCTTCAAAAGCTTTTCCTTCCATAAGTTATCCCTTAGACACACAAAAAGCTTTTTCTACATTTACATGCATTGGAGCAAAAGCTTTTTTGATAGTCTTTTGTGGAAAGTCTACATGACAATTCTAATAAGTCATTGCAATGATTTAACCATTGGGGATGCTCTTACTTTACTATTTAATGATTGTGTCATTATCTCCTATATGTATAAATATTTATCATATGATTAGAAAATATTCAAAGATAAATACATAAATGATTAAATGGCATATATCAGAAGGAATGTTTAATCACCTGAAGTAACTTATTATAAACAAAAGAATACACTTGTAAAAATAATAAAATGTAGTGTAAACAAAGTGGGCCGTTGCTGATGTACGATATAAAATAAAGCTGGCAAAGCCTGCTATGATTTATTTCCGTTGCAGACAGCGGGCCAGAAAACAAAACAATTGATATCTCAATTTTTTGTTTTTTAATTCATAGCTATAGTAGCTAATTATATGAAACATGAGAGATGATTTATGTACCATATAATTTACTTTATTCATCAAAGTTTATAAAAATTAAAGCAGACAATACAAACATATTAAAACACAAGTTGTAGTGCATGAAGTAATTTATGCGGTACATAAATCATCTCCCATGAAACATGGTTTCATCATTAGTTTCCTTTTTTTTTCATTGGGAATTCATTTTTGTACCATAATTTTTACTTCTTATACCACATAATATAAGTTTTACAGCAAACTATATAAGTATATCAAACATTAATTGTGATAGATAACTTAAAAGTTAGTGGTGCATCACTCCCTTTTTGCATTAGTTCATCTGTGTTACTATGTAAGACGATACAATGTTAATAACTAAAATTACCGCAAATAAGTTATGGTAGTTTTTCAATTTTTTAAGGTGATTGATGGTTATCGGTGATGGACTGATGGTGGTGTCTAGGGGTGTTAACAATTTTAGTCAAGTCGAATATCAGGAAATTTGGGCTCGAGTCGTTTAATAATTACTCGGCTCGAGCTCGAATAAGTTTTTAAAATTGTGCTCGAGCTCGAGCTCGAATATTTATATAGTGTTCGAGCTCGAGCTCGAGCTCGATACTCGTTTATGAGTCCATATTTGTTTAATGAACTAATTTACAAACTCGAAAAGCTCGTTAATTACTCGACTAGTTAACAATATATGTATATTCTTATACTTATTGCATACAATATTTGTTCGGCTCGTTAGGATCGGCTTGTTAAGATCGTCTGGCTCGAGACTAAACGAGCTAACGAACGAGCCGAGTCGAGTATTAAATTATTAGACTCGGCTCGTGAGATTAATCGAGTATTGTTTTATGTTCGAGCTCGACTCGAGATCGAATTAGTACAGGCTCGAGCTCGATATAAACGAGTTCGAGCTCAAGTAGCTCGTTAAAAGCTCGGCCCGCAAACACCCGCAAGTGGTGTCAAAGATGAAAGAAAGAGGGCTTTGTTATATATGATTATCATTATTATGTTAAAAAAAACGGTTTATAATTCTTTAGTGTGGATCTATTTTTTTACGGGAAAAAATGATCGCTTGAATTAATTTTTATAAAATGGATTATCAAGATTAGATATTAGACTATCCGTAGTGGTTAACATTTGGCAACCACGACCGGAGTGAGGCGACGCGAACAAGTCTCTTTTTTTCCTTGCATTTGGTCGCTCTGGCGACAGATAAAGGTTGCGGCTGTGTGTGCTGATGTGGCTTGTATATTATGTGTGGTAAGCGGTACATGTATTAATTTTAAGGTTTAATTGTATGTTTGTTCAGTATTATGGGGATTTGGTCGAGATTTATCATTTATTTGATCTGAAAAGAACATTTTGTGTAATATCCTAAAACTGGCCTAGTTGTTTTAAGTATATTTTGATATTTGAAAATATCTATTTGACCATATGTGGAATAAATTGATTAAGTGTTAAATGAACTGTTTGACCTTTTGTCCTTTTGTGATATTTTAATCAAGGGATTAAAATATCCGTTTTTCTGAAATGTTTTAATGAAAACGTGATTTTTATATCTTTGGATTCTTTGTCAGATTTCGTCTCCAGAAATGCTTTCGTTTTTAAAATTGGAGTCCGTTTGATATTTTAAATAAATTATCTACGAAATGGACTTTTGTATTGTATTTGTTTAAAAGATGAAAAAAAATTCTCAAGTGGGCCCCACCCCCTCTTGGACGGTTTTAGTGATGGGGAAATGCCCATCTTTTGTCATTCACCAATCTTCCTCTCTCTCTCTCTCTCTCTACCGTCTCCATCTCTCTCTCTCTCTAATCTCTCTCCCAAAACTCCATTAAAACCCCTTTTTGTGTTCTTCAAGTTCTTGAGCTCCAAGAGAGATTTCTAGCTCGTTTCTTGTCCAATCTTTAATCCGAACACGTTTTTGGAAAGCTCTTGAGGTAAGCTTCAACCTATATGTGTTCGTTTTCGATTTCATGATAGTTGATAAATTAGGGTTTATGTGTTCTTGAGATTTGGTTGGTGATTATTGTGTTAGATGGTATGTTAAGTGTTTATACTAAGTTTGACATGTATTGTTGTATATGTACAAGTAATTTAGCTCAAGGTACAACTATTTTAGCAAAGTGTACAAGTTGGTGTGTTTATGTGAAAGTAGGTTTTGTGGGTTTTGACAAACCTTGGTTTTCTTGTTGTTTAAATGCTTGGAATTGTTCCTTAGGTTGAGAAATCAAGTATTGTATGTTTTGGTGGAATATGACTTGTTTTGGGTGAGATTGTTAGTTAAAACAATTGTTTAAGTTCATGTAGAAATTATGAACCAATTATTGTGTTGAATGACTAGTTGGTGGAAACATGGCATTGATGTGTTTTTGCGGGTTTTGATGCTTGGATATGTTAACATGATATATTGGATATGTTAGCTATGAATTGTGTTAAGATTGGTGAGATTGTTGAAATGCTAGCTAGTGTTTGGATGTTTTTGGTTAAATTGGTTAACTAGTAATTTGGAAGTGAATTACATGGATTGTTGGTGACTTTGAACTTGATGAATTGTTACATGATTATGACTTGCTAAGTTATAGGGTTTTTGTGCTAATTGATGGAAATTGGAAGTGTTATAGTCATGTTTGGGTTTTGACCCGTTTGGGCCAATGGGTAGTAAAGTGACTTAAGAAACTTGAATTGTGCAAGTATAAGTATTTGGGCGGGTTTATGTGATTAGAAATGTTATTGATAACAATTGGTAAATTGTAAGTTGATGATATGTTTATAGTGGTAGGATGTATTATTGTTTTAATATTTCGGTTTGACCCGTTTGAATGTAAGACTTGCAAATGACTAGTTGACTTGCTATGTAAGTGTAGATGGTCATAACATGTTCATATGATGGTTTAAGTGTTTGGCTATCTAGTTAGTGCAAGTGTTAGTGTTAAATGCATATTTAACATTGTTTATAATTTATTGGAATTATATACTAATTCGGTATTCCTTTGGTGTACAGGAATCGGGATCGGGACTCAGAAATATTAGACCTCTGAGCTCGGCAAGTGGAAGGTTTCGGTGAGTGGATTTAATCTCCAACTTGTGTTCGGTCACAATTGGTTCGGTATATGCATACTTGATAAAAATGCAGGAAATCGCCAGACAAGAGGAGTTCACGACACGAACTTAGTTCGCGATCGCGAAGTGGGTCCAGAGAAAATGGTTTGCCATCGCGAAGAGTTCACGACCAGAGTTCACGTCGCGAACTCTAGTTCGCGATCGTGAACTAGAGTTAGCGATCGGGAAATCTGTTGTGACGTTTTTCGCGGTGTTCTTCGTACCTAGTCTACTTGCTATGTATGCCTAGTGTTAGGGAATACCATACATGACCATGTGCACATAGGAGAAGAGACCTTGCTTGATTGTTAGCAACCCTTGGCTTGTTTGTAAGCAACAACTCGGTTTGATTGGTAACCGAGGACTCGGTTTGATTGGTGACCGAGGTTTGAGAAGTCAGTGCGCTGGGCAATGGGTGTCGACTAAAGGGTATCCGACCTTACCTGTATTTGTTGCATGGTCAAGGGGAGGGAGTTGCCCGGGTGTTGGTCACGAACCGCTATCGGTTACCGTGGTTTGGCCGACCATGGTTTAAGGTTCCGGCAGGACCCCGATCTTCTTGAACGAACCGGAGATGTTTATTTAAACTTCCGTGTTCCAGTGATGACCCAACCGGAGATGTTATTTCTAACTTCCGGGTTTAAGTGTTGACCCAACCGGAGATGTTTTATAACTTCCGTGCTTAAGTGATTAGTGTGGTGGCTATGTGACTTTTAGATTGTAGAGATGTCTATGCTAGCTCGTTGGGCTTTACAGAATTTGTAGATTGTATTCATTCACTTAGCTTTGTGCTAATCCCTCCCTCGTTGAATCTTTTCAGGTGATCGGTGCTTTGGACGGGATGATTGACCAAGCTCAGTCGATATGTTTTAATAAGGAGCCATGTCGTTTAAGTGACACCGTTTAAATAATTAATGTTTTGAAGTTTATTTTGGGACATTGGTTTGTAAACCTAAACCTAAACTTATTATCATCTTTATGCTTCCGCTAAACTAACCTAGAGGATAACCTAATCGCCTTCGGGCATTTAAAAAAAAAAAAAAAAAACGCTTCCTAAATTTTGCGGTGTTACAACTTGGTATCAGAGCTTCGGTTTGACGATGGATACACGGGGTTGGTGTTCCATTCCCAAATCGTGGCTCGAGTTTGGTCAAGCATTCCGGACGAGTGGGATTAGAGCAAATGTGAATGAAGTTAGTTTATGGTTAGTAGGTAGGTACTAACGATTTAAACTAAGATTTCGTGAGATGTTGTGTTTGTAGCAGGAATGGCTACTATTGACAATGTGCTAGAGAATGCCCAACCGAACGCGAACCCCGGGAACCTTGGAGCATCGGGCTCCGGAGGTAATGAAATGACTAGTGAAGAGTATATTCGAGTATTGGAAGCTAGAAACAAGGAACTCGAGGAAACTGTGAGAAATATCCGTCGGGGTCAACGAACCGAACCACCACCCGTTGACCGAAATACCCAACCACCACATTTCACTCAAACCACCGAAATACCAACCCTCCCCCGAAATGACTCATCCTCACCAAACGTAAGCATACCACAACCTAACCCGACGCATACCGTGCCATTTACAAATTCCCATCACCCACAATTCTCCTACCAACCATTTCCGATTGAGAAGAAACCGTGTTCTTACAAAGATTTCCTAAATTGCAAACCGACCGAGTATCGAGGAAGTACCGATCCGGCCGAGACTTTGGATTGGCTTAGGGCCACCGAGCGAGCTCTTGGTGCTTGTAGTTGCGAAGACCCCTTGAAGGTCCGGTATGCGTCTCGGATGTTGGGGGGACCCGCCATGGATTGGTGGGACGGGTTGACGGCTAATTTTAGCGAAGAGATGTTAGGTGCAATCACGTGGAAACAGTTTAGGGTACAAGTGGAGGCTAGGTATTGTAGCCCGTTTGAGTTGGATAGGATTCGGAACGAGTTTATGATGTTGAAAATGAATGAAGGGATGACCGTGGATGAGCTTATTTTGGAGTTTAATAATAAGCTCAAGTTTGTGACGCAATGGGTGCCAGATGAGTCCTCACAGATCAAACATTTTGTTGGGGCGCTCTTGCCCGAATACCGGCGCGTGGCTAGACTCGCGAGTACCCTCTTGCAAGCTTTTGATTTAGCTAAGGCTACGGAAAGTGATATCATGGCCCAAATTTCGGTGAGGCGGGAGAAAGCACCTTTAACCGAAACGAAGCGCGAACCATTCGGATCCCCGCAACGAGAGGAATTTCAAGATATGCATTGGTGTAATAGTTGTAGAAATTCCCATTCAGGACCTTATAGCCATCAGACTGTGCGGTGTGCCCGATGTGGGACAATAGGGCACTCGGGTAATGATTGTAAATATCCTCGTGGTGTTTGTTGGAACTGTAAGAAAGAGGGACATAGATCGGGTGAATGTCCATCGAGAGAGAGTTCGGGTTCGGGTTCGGGCGGTGGGTCGTTCACGGGGCGAAAGAGGAAGGGCCAATCGCCACCCATGGGTAGAGCTTTTTGGATGACTACGGAGGATTCTACCACATCCGATGATGATACGGGTATGTTTTATGAAACCTTATATGTTACTTATCGTGAAATGAGTAATATAAATATGTCATGAGTGTTTTGTGCGATACGTGAGAGAAATGATAAAAGTTGTTTATGCCTAATTGTGTATCGAATTGATGGAATTACCTTATTATTTGGATGTTAATAGGTAAGCGTTAAGAACTAGTTGATTTGAAGTCTAAGTAAAAGTTGACATGTAATTGAAAATGCTTATTAGTCATCACATGAGTTTGACATGTTAATGAACTGTGAATCGTATGGTTGAAATCGTTATGATAAATTTCTCAATGTTGACCCGTTAAAGGTAATTAGTGTCAAGACTTGATTGGATGCATTTAGTTGCTAGACCTTGATTATGATGATAATCGTTATTAATTGTATAAGTTGGTTTTGTTAAATACTTTAACATGTTATGGATGTAATAAAACAATTTTTGGATAATAAAACTTGTTTTGATCTGTTAGGTCACAGGTATGACTAATTGGGTATAAAAGATGTTGCTATTTGTATTGCCATGATTGTAATGAAATATGTGGGGTAGACTTGAATTGTGTAGACTTCGAGTTGTTTTGTCAAAACGTGCAACTTGACTTTGTGAAATTTTGTCACCCGTGTAATATGGCCAATTAAACATGGAATATTATATGATTGTTAGAAGTATGTTTAGCTAGGGACTTGGATAGTGTCACGGAGGATTGCTTGTTTTTGACCCGTTTGTGCTTAGTATGCAAAATTGGTGTGACTTTATGTTATGAAAGAGTAGTTTTGAGAATTAAATGATGTTGTAACTTATGCTAGTTGATTAACTTTTATGACATGAGGAATGTTATCTTGTTATGAGTGGTAAATGCTATATGGATTGTATGACAAATTGGATGCGATTTTGTTTGAGCATGTATACGTGAAAGTGATTGAAATAGAGTCGTAAACTTATTGTGATAAATGCTTGCTTTTAATTATTATTTTTAGATTCCGAGGACGGAATCCTCTTTAAGGAGGGTAGAGTTGTAACATCCTAAAACTGGCCTATTTGTTTCAAGTATATTTTGATATTTGAAAATATCTATTTGACCATATGTGGAATAAATTGATTAAGTGTTAAATGAACTGTTTGACCTTTTGTCCTTTTGTGATATTTTAATCAAGGGATTAAAATATCCGTTTTTCTGAAATGTTTTAATGAAAACGTGATTTTTATATCTTTGGATTCTTTGTCAGATTTCGTCTCCAGAAATGCTTTCGTTTTTAAAATTGGAGTCCGTTTGATATTTTAAATAAATTATCTACGAAATGGACTTTTGTATTGTATTTGTTTAAAAGATGAAAAAAAATTCTCAAGTGGGCCCCACCCCCTCTTGGACGGTTTTAGTGATGGGGAAATGCCCATCTTTTGTCATTCACCAATCTTCCTCTCTCTCTCTCTCTCTACCGTCTCCATCTCTCTCTCTCTCTAATCTCTCTCCCAAAACTCCATTAAAACCCCTTTTTGTGTTCTTCAAGTTCTTGAGCTCCAAGAGAGATTTCTAGCTCGTTTCTTGTCCAATCTTTAATCCGAACACGTTTTTGGAAAGCTCTTGAGGTAAGCTTCAACCTATATGTGTTCGTTTTCGATTTCATGATAGTTGATAAATTAGGGTTTATGTGTTCTTGAGATTTGGTTGGTGATTATTGTGTTAGATGGTATGTTAAGTGTTTATACTAAGTTTGACATGTATTGTTGTATATGTACAAGTAATTTAGCTCAAGGTACAACTATTTTAGCAAAGTGTACAAGTTGGTGTGTTTATGTGAAAGTAGGTTTTGTGGGTTTTGACAAACCTTGGTTTTCTTGTTGTTTAAATGCTTGGAATTGTTCCTTAGGTTGAGAAATCAAGTATTGTATGTTTTGGTGGAATATGACTTGTTTTGGGTGAGATTGTTAGTTAAAACAATTGTTTAAGTTCATGTAGAAATTATGAACCAATTATTGTGTTGAATGACTAGTTGGTGGAAACATGGCATTGATGTGTTTTTGCGGGTTTTGATGCTTGGATATGTTAACATGATATATTGGATATGTTAGCTATGAATTGTGTTAAGATTGGTGAGATTGTTGAAATGCTAGCTAGTGTTTGGATGTTTTTGGTTAAATTGGTTAACTAGTAAATTGGAAGTGAATTACATGGATTGTTGGTGACTTTGAACTTGATGAATTGTTACATGATTATGACTTGCTAAGTTATAGGGTTTTTGTGCTAATTGATGGAAATTGGAAGTGTTATAGTCATGTTCGGGTTTTGACCCGTTTGGGCCAATGGGTAGTAAAGTGACTTAAGAAACTTGAATTGTGCAAGTATAAGTATTTGGGCGGGTTTATGTGATTAGAAATGTTATTGATAACAATTGGTAAATTGTAAGTTGATGATATGTTTATAGTGGTAGGATGTATTATTGTTTTAATATTTCGGTTTGACCCGTTTGAATGTAAGACTTGCAAATGACTAGTTGACTTGCTATGTAAGTGTAGATGGTCATAACATGTTCATATGATGGTTTAAGTGTTTGGCTATCTAGTTAGTGCAAGTGTTAGTGTTAAATGCATATTTAACATTGTTTATAATTTATTGGAATTATATACTAATTCGGTATTCCTTTGGTGTACAGGAATCGGGATCGGGACTCAGAAATATTAGACCTCTGAGCTCGGCAAGTGGAAGGTTTCGGTGAGTGGATTTAATCTCCAACTTGTGTTCGGTCACAATTGGTTCGGTATATGCATACTTGATAAAAATGCAGGAAATCGCCAGACAAGAGGAGTTCACGACACGAACTTAGTTCGCGATCGCGAAGTGGGTCCAGAGAAAATGGTTTGCCATCGTGAAGAGTTCACGACCAGAGTTCACGTCGCGAACTCTAGTTCGCGATCGTGAACTAGAGTTAGCGATCGGGAAATCTGTTGTGACGTTTTTCGCGGTGTTCTTCGTACCTAGTCTACTTGCTATGTATGCCTAGTGTTAGGGAATACCATACATGACCATGTGCACATAGGAGAAGAGACCTTGCTTGATTGTTAGCAACCCTTGGCTTGTTTGTAAGCAACAACTCGGTTTGATTGGTAACTGAGGACTCAGTTTGATTGGTGACCGAGGTTTGAGAAGTCAGTGCGCTGGGCAATGGGTGTCGACTAAAGGGTATCCGACCTTACCTGTATTTGTTGCATGGTCAAGGGGAGGGAGTTGCCCGGGTGTTGGTCACGAACCGCTATCGGTTACCGTGGTTTGGCCGACCATGGTTTAAGGTTCCGGCAGGACCCCGATCTTCTTGAACGAACCGGAGATGTTTATTTAAACTTCCGTGTTCCAGTGATGACCCAACCGGAGATGTTATTTCTAACTTCCGGGTTTAAGTGTTGACCCAACCGGAGATGTTTTATAACTTCCGTGCTTAAGTGATTAGTGTGGTGGCTATGTGACTTTTAGATTGTAGAGATGTCTATGCTAGCTCGTTGGGCTTTACAGAATTTGTAGATTGTATTCATTCACTTAGCTTTGTGCTAATCCCTCCCTCGTTGAATCTTTTCAGGTGATCGGTGCTTTGGACGGGATGATTGACCAAGCTCAGTCGATATGTTTTAATAAGGAGCCATGTCGTTTAAGTGACACCGTTTAAATAATTAATGTTTTGAAGTTTATTTTGGGACATTGGTTTGTAAACCTAAACCTAAACTTATTATCATCTTTATGCTTCCGCTAAACTAACCTAGAGGATAACCTAATCGCCTTCGGGCATTTAAAAAAAAAAAAAAAAACGCTTCCTAAATTTTGCGGTGTTACATTTTGATATGTAATTCTAGCTTGTATTTAAGTTCTTAAAATTGGGAACAATAGGAGTACTGGATGTTTTTTTAAATGCAAATTTCAAAAACAACGTTCTACAAAAAGAAATTCTACGGTAGGATATGATATAACCGCGAAGTATGTGTTGTACACCTAATATGAAAATGTGCACCACCACCGGTTATGGAACCTTTTCACTTTGAAACAGCGGTGCCATTACTAGGTGTTCACTATTAGGATATAACCGAATTGTCCAATTGGACATTTTGGATCAGACTATTTGGTTTTTTGGTTCGGTTTGGACTTAAACCAAATTAATAGTTTGGATTACGGATTGGATTTGGTTTCCGTTGTGAAAACCAGATTGTCCAAAAAAATCGAATAGTAATATATAGTAAATTGATATATATACTAACATTTGTTGGTTTTCATTGTAAGCAATTATGGTACTCCTTTTCTTTATATTTATAATAGTAATCCTCCTCTATATATGGAGCTACATATGATTACACCATGACACCTCATCACAACGCTGCATTCTCATTGGTGGCTAATGCCACGTGTAACTCATTTATTGGCCCATTCGATATTCACAATCTACACATAACGCTACATATCTCCATTAGGGTTCTCACAAATCAATTCCTCTACTATCTTTAGGATTTCATAACCGAAGCTTCACGCATCTAAGAAGGGCACCACCACACAAATCGATTTACTGATCATCTCTTCCTTCTTCTTTTTACAAAACAGATTTTTTAACAAAGATTCCGAAGAAAATGAATCGCAAGAAGAACTCGACGGCGGTAATATAAAGGTCACATAAACAAGACAAAGGGAAAGCTAATTTTAGTGTTTCTTTTTTAAGATGTTTATGTTCAATTTTTGTCTTTTCTTTGCAGCCCATTACCTGTTCGATCAATTGTCTATCTCGAATACGAACCCTACTCAAGGTCAGAACTTTATTTCATGAATTTCGTTCTTAATGTATATTCATATAATAGAGAGTTTTGAAAACGAATTCCATAAATTTCTGCTCATATTTCCATTCATACTTTCTACAAAAACATCTTTTTTTCTTCTCCTCCTTAATGTAATAGTTTTGTTAATTGCCGTCACAGGTGGTGCAGTGAATTTTAAACCCATTAAGGTTAGTGCATAGTTCTATCTTTTAATTTTTGTTAAGAATTAATAAATGCATCATAAGTTTCAAATTTTACATGTGATTGGGATGTTGTTAATATTGCATAAGTTTCATTGACCCGTCTTTTGTTTAGGTTTGCAGAAATTCAGAATGCCATAATTCTATAATAAAGTTATAATAGTAGTATAAAAGATTAAACAGGTATTTTAAGGAAAATAAAAGATTATTGCTACCTATCAGTTGTTGTTGGATTTGACAAAACCATGTTATTTAATTTTGAAAATTTGAATGGCAGTTGGTGGAATTGAAAGAGATTCAAAAGATTCACTCAAGTAATCTGAAAGACTAGAGAAAGAAAATGTTCATGTTCAATAGCTCAAGGTAAAACATCAATTAGAGGTCAAACGGGTCGGGTCGGGTTGGGTAACATTTTAAATGTGTTTGGGTCAAAATGAGTAACAATCTAACAAATATAGGTGAGAAAAATCATAAGTATAGTGATAAAGTTTATTTTATTTAAATGATTAAATGGGCATCTTTACTATTGTAGTGATTGTTTATTTAAAAAAAAATAAAATTAATAGTCAACGAATATTTGGGTATGCAACATATTGATTCATGTTGCATGTTGGTTTATTAAATTTTTATAGTCAAATGTTATTTGACTATGATAGTCAACATATCAATGCATCATTTATGTTATTTTTCGAATAAAATAGTCATATATTTGAGCAATTTATATTGAAGTATAAGCTTTGTTTCATAAATTGGACTATAATAGTCAAATGACATATGATTATTTTAGTCAATGGTATCAATGTTTTGGTATGAAGTATTGTTTCATGTTGTATATTGGTTATTTTATTTTTAAAAATTAAATGTTATTTGACTATAATAGTCAAACATATAAATGTTCTACTATGTATATACTTTGTTTAACAAATATGACTACAACATATTAATGTTATTTGACTGTATTTGTAGGTTGAAGAAATGGTTGGCAATCAACTTTGATGGATTAGCTAAGTTGTTAATGTTTTGCCTTCTCATTAAAGAAATTGGTCTATATGGGATTTGGGAAGGAGGTAATCAGTTATGTAAAATGAGGCTTTTGACCATTCGTGTTGTCTTAATAAATAGCAGCTATTTTTGATTATGTAGGTGACCAACGTCGTTCCTGCCATTTCAGAAAATGTAAAAGAGGCTTTGGCTAGGAGGACTTCATAGTCAAATTGGGTAATGTAGATTGATAGCATAATTTAGGAACGTGTAGACAAGACAATTGGAAAAAAGAATGGGTGGTGGGATGTATGTACATATGAACCCTAGGTGGCAAATCTACATACTTTTTACAATCAATTATTTTACGTGCACATATTTCGCCCGTGATTTTTGAAGAACGGATGCTTTCTTTAATTCCCGGAGAAGAAAAGACATACGAGTCATTGGACTCGGTTTCTGCTGCAGATGAAGATGATACTATGTTTAACCTTGATCTTTACACCACTGATTTCTTGAACAGTATAAAAATGTTAGGCGTCCCGCAACATATCTTGAAGTTAAAGATCGGCGCTCCGGTAATGTGTATGCGGGATATTGATCAGAAAGCTGGATTGTGCAACAGAACGAGACTTCAGATATTACGAATGGGGGTAAATATAATCGAAGGTAAAATCATATCTGGCGGCAAGGTTGGTACAATTTGCGCTATCCCTCAAGTGGTTATTAGTCCTTCCGACAACAACATGCCTTTCAAATTGAATCAGAGGCAATTTCCTATTCAAGTCTGCTTTGCTATGACCATTAATAAAAGTCAAGGTCAGACGTTGTCTCAGGTTGGTTTGTTTCTGCAAAAACCGGTATTCTCACATGGCCAGCTTTATGTGGTTGTATCACGAGTTAAGAACAAGAACGGATTGAAGGTCTTTTGTTGTGACATAGATGAGAATTACACTAATTCAACAACAAATGTCGTTTACAAAGAAGTCTTATTTCGTTTGTAAATTTTATGTAACATTTCTTCATGTATCAATTTTTCTACCAATTAATCATTACAACTACAGCATTATTACGTCATTTTTACCTTTCTTTAATCTTTGTTGGTATTTTTCTACATAATAAATTTTGAAGCATACCCGCCCATCGAGCGGGTTATGAAGCTAGTTAATTTATATAGTACTAACATTTGTTCCATTTTATATTGTATCAGTTGGCGATATACCAATCTTTTTGGATTTTTTGATAAAGTTGATGCCAAGATTTTTGCATATATGATTGTAAATGTCACAAGCTATGAATTAGACTTGTTTTTATGTACAAAGTAGTTTACCATTTTGGAATTTTACATATCGAACTTAATATTATTTATGTTATATACTTTTATAGTATTTTGAAAATTTTAAGGAAAAACCAAACGGATAAAACCAAACCAACCAAATTGTTATTTGGTTCGGATCGGTTTGGTTTTCGAATTAGTTTGGACGGTTCGGTTTGAACTTTTGAAAACCGGACTTTATTTGGTTTCACCTATTTGGTTCGGATAAAACAAAACTGTCCAAACGAACACCCCTAGCCATTACTAGAAGCATTGGCTACGTAATAGTGATAACATTTTTAATCCCCTAACTATGAATTAGGGGTGTGCGTTGGGCGATTTAAGGCGGTTTTAGGCTCAAACTAAACTCAATTTGTTAATTTCGATTTTGAGATTTTCAAACCCAGTGGTTTCGATTTCTATCGGTTTAGCGGGTTCTGGTTAATGGTTTCGATTTCTATCATTTTTATTAATGGTTCAGTTTTAAAACCGAACCACCTTGTTTTCAACATTAGTATATAATTTCGTACAATAACATTCGTTTTTCCAATGTTACATACAATGATACAAATTTCAACAATAATATTTTATTTTGAGAGTTAAATTACATGTCTAATAACATACTTAAACAATGAATATTACTTTTAGACAAAATATAAGTGAATTTTAGATCACATGATCATAATATTAGTGGGGCAGTTTCTTAATAGGGCGCTTTTTGGTTAAAACCGAAACCGGACCGAATCCATCGGTTTTTAAAAAAATTTAAAACTGAACCGTCAGTTTTGAAATGGTTTCCGATTTTATCGGTTCGATTTAATTGGTTTTAACGGATTAATTTCAATTTTTCGGATTTTATGCTCACCCCTACTATGAATACTAACCAATCTCCCAACTATGTATAGTAACATATAATAGGTACCATATATCTTCCCCCTTAAGGATTGATTATAAATGAGTTAAAAATGTATAATTCGTTTATGCATTAGCCAATCACCATTTGTAAAATGAGCCGGTTTAGAGTTTGGGAGTGTTCTCGACTTTCGACTAAAAATGTAAATATTTTCGCAAAGAAATAAATTACATGTCGGTGTTACCTTAAAAAAAATTCGACTACATTTCACTTATAGCTTTAACAAAAAAAAAAATAGTTTAAACTTGAAACCCGAAATTGTTTAAATTATTAAGGAGTTCAAATGTCAATTTAATTTAATAAACAAAGTCCACTTTCCACTTTATAAGAATCTCTACTATCTATAATGCATTTAGGACCTTTCCCTAAATAGTAGGCTGAAAATTCAGCCAAATTTCTTGCTATTTTGGGATTTTAATCCAGTGAGGTAAAAAAATGTAGCAGCCATGCCTCGAACCCAAAACATCACGCTTACACGCCACCAATTTACCAACTGGGATACCATGGCTCATGTGAATCTTCTGAACAAAGTTCTATATAACTAATGCACCATATATCTATTCCTAAAAGGCTAAAATCCACCGCCCCTTTAACCAATATGTGTGTAGTAGCTCAACCAACCAGTAGTTCTTGAGCATTTAAACGGGTATATTGGGAACTGGATAGACTACTTTGAAAATAAAACAATCTCTTTCATATAATCACACCCCCACAAAACAGCCGGTCTTCTCTCTACCACCAGCCACCTCTCCGTCGTAGTACCTCCGCTGCCGCTGCGTCGACGCCCCTTCCGCCGAACCCATCTTCCCCTCCACGTCCTTCTCTGGCCATTTACACTACAGGGTACCAAAAGCACTTTTATATTAATGTTTATGCTTGTATTAGGAACGGGGAGAATTTCGATACTTAGGGGTTTTTTTTACTCCGTATTAGTGTTTTTGTGAATCACACTTGTCGTGAATGCATGATTTACTTTGATGTTTCTTGCTACTTGTTGTTTTCACAGTTTCAGGTGAGCTGCCGGAAGAAAGGGCAATTTCTAAGTCATCCAGATTTATTTTCGAGATACGATTGATTGAAAGACATACGCTGGTGAGTTGTTTTCTTTTGCTAGGGTTTATCTTATTAATTATGTTTTACAATATCTAAATTTGTGTTATGTTGGTTTGAGTAAAAATCTGTATTTGGCCAAAGATCGACTTCTAATGCTAAAATTGCATCGTTTATATTTCGTTGCTTCTGGAATTCTCGAGTATTCATACAATTATGTTGAATTTAGTACCTGTTTTCTTTTATTTTCTATTCCATCTCTATTTTTCTTCTCGAGTATTTCTATATTACTATATTTGTGATTGATTAGTTTTACTTGATTAACATTTTATAACTTTTATTTCAAAGCAGATATGTTCAATTCCTGTACATATATTCTTTAAGAGGTTATGTATTTGAAACCAACTGAATCTTTACATGAATTTGCAGAGTATGCTTTTAGCTCTATTGAGGGCCGTGTTCCTATGGAATTCTTTGACCTTTCTAAGAGTGGTCAATCAATACTTTTTATGATTTATTTACCACTTTTATTCTTTGTCCTTTCTGAGGTTTTGGTCTATTCAAAAAAGCATTCAAGTGTCATAGGAAATCAGAAGGTGGAAGAGATATTGTCTACCCTGTAAACGCCATTTCATTTCACCTTCTGTAAGTTTTAATTTTATAATTCTCATTTTGTTGTATAACCATATAACCCTATGAATATAATATTCTTGTTTTAAAAGATCTTATTAGATCTTGTTGATCATATATGGAACATTTGCAACTGGTGGTTTTGTTAATGTATGGGTTCTAAATAGCAAAAAGAGACTTCATCAGGTATATTTTTCGAAAAAAATATATTCGTTAAACTATGATTTTACTAATGTAAATTCAACCTTTTTAATACCCCGCAAACATTAATGCATTATCATTCAGAAGAGATGGTTGATTATTGGCTTTTACAGTAACTGTTTTTTGTTTATATGTTCAACACAATGTGCATGTGCCGATAAATATATATTCCCTATTGCTTTCTATTATCCTGAAGTTGAATGTTGTAATTCATGTTATTTCGAGTGACCAAAGGGCCATTGGGCTAGCGATAAGGTGTTTACCCCCATCCATAGGGTTGGGGGTTCGAGTCTCATAGTGGACATATGTGGTATCTAATAGTAGATTAAGTTTGCCGTTCAAATTTTTTTTTTGTCAATTTCGAGTGAGTTGGCATCACATTCATTTGACACCTTCATAAATTATCAAAGTCTTAAACTCTCTACCAACATACTTGCTAATTTTGAACTGTGTTTTATAAAAATATACTATGCAAAATTTGAACTTGCGACCTTTGTGTTATTATCACAATGGCTTAACATATTGAGTGTAGACTATATGCCCCTTCACTGATACAAAAAAAATGCATTCACTAACCCCTTAAATTTTAAAAAGTTGAAGCTATAACAACCCATCTTCCGGTGACCACCAACCACCGTCACTATCGCCACCACTACATACCAGTTGGTTGCAGCTAGATTTAGTTACAGGGTACCCGCCGCCGCATTGCGCGGGTACCCGGCTAGTCTATATATAAAAGCTCAATGTCTTTTCTATTTCTCAATTTAAATAATCAAAATAAATGTTAAACAACAAAAGCCAGTTGATTTGTATTGCAGAAGAGGAAGCATTTACAGTAGTTATGAATGAATTTGTAATGGCTTATTTTCAGAAAATGTGACAATGAAAAAGAAAAATTCAAAATGTAATATCTAGTTTTTAGTTTAATTATAATCTTATTATACCCCAAGAATGGATGGGTTGCTTTTCCTTTTTGACCGACCTTGGCTTTTCAATTCTCAAATACAAACTCAAAAAGAAATAATTGTGCCTGGCTTCTTCTTTGAAATATGTTCGGCCCACCCAAGTTAATCAAGTTTTGTAAATGATCCAATATATCTCCTCCAATTTCAACTGTGGCCGGTTCTAATTAATTGTGATATGTCGGTTGTAATTAATAAATTGGTTTAATCATTTGTTTTTAACGAGGATTATAATATCCCGCGCGATGCTGTGGGGTTTAAAATATACATTTTTTATGTTAAGATTTAAATTCGATTTATACATTTTATATTTTCTGTTCATGAACAAAAAAGTAATATCTGTTCATACTACTTGTAGTTGCAACAACAATATTACGAGTAGTTTATGGAAAATTAATATGAAATAGGTTAATAATATATATTTTATAAGGCTTTAGGGGTTTCTAACTCATATGTCATTTAACAAAAATTTAAAGTCTAACAGTTGTTTGATAATTGTAATTGTGTTTTCAAATTGTAATTGTGTTTTCAAATTGTAATTGTGTTTTCAAATTAGCGTTACAAATCTAAGTACATATTTTGTAAGACTCTAAGGCTTTCTAATACATATTTTATCACTTTTAATATTGGAAAAAAGTTAAAAAGTTATTAAACACCCGGTAGAGTTTAAGATCCAAATATAAATTTTAACACTTATTTTTAAAAGAAAATGAGAGAATTGGTAAATAAATAGAAGTATGAATTATCAATAAACAAATAGAATAGAAGTATGTAATATCTTAAAATTGGAATGTGTATGTGAGTAAGGAGTTGTTGGCGTGGGGGCCCCACCCATATGGTCAAATCATAAAAAAAGGGAATAAATAAGTTTTGTGGTAGAAAGAACAGAACCCAGGTGATGACGAAGGAAACACCTTTCAAGAAACTCCCTTGGCCACTTTGCCAACAATCACTTTTGGTTAATGTTTCACTTAACTGGTTTATATTATGAATTTTCATTATCTGTAATGAACAGTAAAACACTATTATAAATGTATTATAAGAGTAATGTAATTTCTACTTTGTGCTATATTTACGGCGCGACACGTGCTTCTCGCAGCGCGAGTTTCTGGTGGATTTCACGACTTGTTTGTTTTATGCATTTTTAACTCGTTTCTTGTGTACTTTGAAGTCATGACCTTCAATTTATAAATATATAAAGATTAGACATGAAAAAATATTATTTTCGTAATAAACCATGCATAAATTATTGTTTATTGATAGATAAAAACATGTCTAAAAATCCGTCAATATCAGCCGTGTGTGCGCATTGGTTGCGTGTCCATTATGCATGGTAAGTAATACATCTATTAATAAATCAATTTTAAGGTTTGATGTGTGTTGTTCACCATTTTGTCGGGGGTTTGGTCATGTTTGTCATGTGTTTGGTTTGTACATAAAAATCTGATGTGGCATGAATGTCTCACCAATGAGGCAATGACCAAACTCACCATTACACATATATAGTCTAAGGGGTGGAGGGGTCGAAATAATGAAACATCGGGGTTTAGCGGGGTTTGGGTTTTATTTTAGAACGTTGCTATTGAAACAAAGGGTAAGCCGAAGGATTAGAGGGGAAGGGGACTGGGTTTCACGTAGGGAAATGGAATATATCCCCAAAGATTAGAAAATGATCTAGCTTCCCCAGGTTCGGTATCGGTTACATAATTTTAGATAAATATCGGGCCCAATTAATGAATTACCGAATACAAAATTTCAGTTATAAGCGGTACTTAGTACCAAATAGAGTCCTTTAGGGGCTGTTTGATTTGCCTCTTACCGAGTCCAGTAAGAGGTAACCTCTGACTCAATAAATACAATTTTTACCTCTTACTAAGTCGTAACCTCTTACTTAACCTCTTACCCAGTTAGAAATATATTACTGACCCAATCAAACCTCTAACTTTGTCAAAACTAACACATTTAATAATTATCATATATCCCCTTGGATTGGTATTGACTCAGTTGTGATATTCGGTTTAGATTGCTCGTCCCATCCCATCGTAATCGTAATTTATTAACACTAGCTGGTACCCGCGCAATGCGACGACAGGTACTTTATTACGATCAATTGATGGTGGTGGCGCTAGTGATTTTGACTCATGGTGGTGTCACCAATGGGGTTATTAAAATTTAATTTAGTCCAAGTAGAGAAAAATATGTTCTAGACTTCTAATAGGTCATTGGTTAGGAAATTGGTCATTCAAGTCTAGCATTGTGTATATTTTTGATAAACACAAGTCATAATTAAATCTTAAATAATCAAATAAAAAGGGTTATCATCATTTAAACTCCCCCATAATTGCCAATCTTCAATTTACAGATTTAATGGTAAGTTAAGACCACTTCAGCTAACTTATCAAACAATTCGAGATACAACGCTTCCATAGACTATTATACACGATATACATATATAAGCATTTTGTAATATTCAAGTGAACAATACATATAACATGAAAGTTCAAAGCATCTGACAAAACTGGCACCAGTGAAAAGGCTGAGTACAGAATGACCATCCGCGCGTCTTTTCAGTGCTCAATAGTGAAAAGATATTCAGCGTACAGAAAAGATGTTGACTTTTGAAAATATCAGAAACCACAAGACCAATTCCCGTTAACAACCCTATTTTCGTTCACATTTTCCTCCTTGATGTTTCCTTTATGCAGCCCACATTCCTTAGCTTTAGCATCCTCCCACCACCACCATCATCCTTCCAAATATATAAGAAAAATATTAGGGAGTGAAACATAAGGTATTTTAGCTTTATATTTTATAACCCATTAATGAAGTATTACTTACACTAAATGCATCATATTTGGCGCCTGATGATCCACCTGTTTGAATCTGGGATAGTAGCAAACCATATCAACATAAGTCTTTGACACGTTTGACCAATTCCATATTTGAATCTTCTAACTCATTTGAGATAAGTACACAACCTATATCAAATGATTCACAAGTAAATTGGTGATCATTGGCACCTGCAAATTAAGAAGAGTTATGAGTGTATGTCCTTTGGTCAAATACAAAAATACATCAAATCCCATATTTTCAATTTGTGTGTAAATACCAATTTAGATTTAGCCAAAAGAGAAAACAGAAAGCCCTAAAGAAAGCAAAAAAGAGCATATAAAATAGCACGGGAACCTTAAAAGATAAATGTCTAATTACCTCTTAATAGATTCCCACTCACAACTGATGTTACAGTTGGAATTGCTGTATCGCTGAGACAAAAGGAAGTATATACAAACAGGGTCCATTAATTTACCTTCATTTTGTGATTCAAAGAACCAGAAGTCACCAAAAAAAAAGTTAAGTGAATATATTATCTTACCCTACTAATGGTGCATAATCTTGAATTACTTGAAGAGGAGCTCAGGAGCTATTATTCCAAATGATATGGCAGATATAAAATAAGCTATAGCCCGTTTCTGAATATAAGCAATAAGCTCCTCACGAGCAAAATTAAGCAAGCTATGTTCAATATACAAGCACATCTTCCTTTAATGCAAGCTCATGCATACACAAATCTCTGCAAATAACAATCAATAAAACAAAAAAAAAACATCAAAAATGGGTAATTGACAGGAAGTTACAACTCTCCGCCTAAATAATCTCTCAAAACCAAAATGAGGATAAAACACAAGAAAAATTAGAAGAAAAAAAAAATCTCATTTGAAGATCCAAACGAAGATCGGAATCACTACTGCCGGCCCCATACTTCTACCAGTCCTTTTCCCTCAAGCCCTGCGAAACCAAAACGATAAATAAATTAAATTGAAGTGATTGACTGATTGTTTATGAATGTATTATGAGCAGGTTGCAATTTTCTAACAACCTTTTCTACTTCCCAAATTAACGATTGGCATAACTGTTTCTAAATGGATTATGAGCAAGTTGCAATTTTCAGATCCTATACAAAAAATTGCTTCTATAATATGTAAAACAATGAGCCGTCATTTGTCTGTATGTTTTCATTTTTAATTTGTTTCCATCCTTAATTTTCAACTGGTTTAGTTTGCATCACAACCTAAAACTAACAAAACAAAAGTAAACAAAATCTCTATAAAATTATCGAAGAAAAAAAATGAAACACAAAGCCAATTTTGAATCTGCTCGTAAAACTAAAACATGATTAAAAAATACGCACAAACATCATATCTCAACAATCCAGTTCTGAAATACGATCCAGATCTAAAATACGAACAGAATCCCTAGATCTAGACAAACTCAAAACTTTAAAATTAAACGGGTGATACATTATGCGAGGGAAGGGGTTGAGTTTCTTGGATAATAACAAAATTGTACCTGAGGGGTTCGAGTCATCGTGAACCCAATCGGAAAAAATGGTGGAAGTAGAAGATGACACGGCGGCGGTAGTTTTTCCAGTTGTTCTATTCGACGGCATTAGGATTCATTCAGATCTTGTGTTCAATGAGTTTCAAATATAGTTGAGCCAATTGATTGCTTGATTCCAAATGAGTTATGAGTGTGACCCATATTTGTGATTTCCAAAGCGTTCCTTCAACTCCCTAATTTGCAGACAACTGTTGACATGCCCAAGAAAAACTCGAGAGTTGTAGCAAGGAATTTGTATGTATTGGCTGAGTGGGCGGTAGCTTTTAAAAATATTATTAATGGGTGTCCTATGGGGTAGTTTGTTTATTAATAATGAAATGAAATGTAAATTAAACATGTAACCCTTTAGCTCAGTTGGTTAGGGCACTTGCAAATAAGGCAAAGGTCTCGAGTTCGATTATGCTAATGGCCTGCCTTTTTTTAAAAACGCAATTTCTCCTAAAATAGTAAGTGTGTTGGCTGAATTTTCAGCCTTACTAATTATAGAAATGGTAAATGCTTTATAATATAGTAAAGATAATACGGATAATACTTAATTAATAAGGAAAGAAAATTGGCAAAAGGCATTGACCATTAAGCTTTTGCCCTTTCCTTTACATGACATACAGTTTACTGAGAATTTCTTGTTTTAATTAATATTTAACTTAGTTAACATGACATAAAAAGCCCACTGAATTTTTTAATAATTATACAAATGAGATTTACACATAATATGAAATTTTAAATTTAAATTTATCTTAAAAGTTCAAATTTAAGTAAATTAATTTTACTATTTTGGCACAAATACATCCTCATATTACATACAGAGTTAGTATATTTTAATATATCTACCTTTATAATTGTAAGCAAGTGTACTTCTATAATTGTTTAACAAAAAATTAGTTTAATAATTAGAACTTTAAACTGTTTGGAAATGAAAAGACAATGTGTATGATTGGATGAACAAAAGCAAAGCAAAAAGAAAATGGAGGAAGCTGAGGAGACTAAAACTTGACTTAGTTTTTCAACACTGAATTTTTTTTTTTATTCTTTTCCAACACATTTCTCGTCCTCTGTTTTCCTTCAAATACATATTTGTTGATTTCCCCCTTTTTGGTACAACAGATTGAGATTTCGGAAAAAAAGGGTTTTTTGCTTCTTCAAATTGCTATACAGACTGCTACTGTTTCCACGATCAGTTCCTTCGAGTGTAAGAAACCCTTTTCATTTCCTAAACAAAAATCATTATAAAACCCCCTTTTTTATTTCTCCATCTCCTTGAAATTGTGTATATTTGCATGCATCATATAGGACAGATTATGGAAGCAGATCAATCGAATCAAAGAGACGACTTTGCTAAGTTGATCTTTTCATGGTCTCTTGATGACATTTTAAATGAAGACCTGTATAGAAATCAGGTATATATAGATATTTGTTTATATGTATGTATAGATTGTTATTTGTTGAATCCATTTTTGTTGATATCAACGTTTCACACACTATGCGATGACACTTGGGGATTATTTTGTTTCCGAAAATAACATGTACAGTTTGGTACTCTGTTTTTCGAATCAAACTTACTATTATCATAATCATCATTTTCATTGTTATTATTGATTATTCTTTTTCGTATTCTATAATCATCAAGTTTAATGTTGATTTTAGAAAACTCTAACTCAAATCTTTCGATAACTTAATGTAATTATTGTAGGTTGTTGATATACCACTTACGTTTCATTCTGAACAACATTATCTGGGTTCCTTTGTTTATCCTTTATTAGAAGAAACACGTGATGATTTAGCTTCATCAATGGAGATCATGTACCGAGCTCCATTTGCTGAAATTTTTTCAATCAACAAGGCAAAAGGTAAAGACAATTTGTTGTACGATGTTACAGTTGGCAGTTGGAAAAACCGATTTAGTGAACGTGGTAAAGAACCGTACCGGACACTACCCGGTGATTTTCTTATTTTAGTTGATGGAAGACCCGAATCGGTTTCTGATTTGCAACGGATTGGAAGAACCTGGAATTTTTCATTGGTTAATTACATCCCTGAGGATGATAATACTCATGAAATTGAAGATGATAATACATCGACACATTTTAAAATTAAGATTTCAGAACATGTTGAATTCCAAGATGGGATGTTTGTTGTTTTTCTGATAAATATTACAACCCAGAAAAGAATATGGAGTTCGTTACATATGCATCGGAATATGAATATCATTAAAGAAGTTCTTTATTCTGGTAATTCTATGGTAAGAATATGGTTCATTAACTTTACTCTCTTATTTTATTAAATTTATGATTACTAACCAAGGTTGTAATTTGTAATTATCGGTCGGTTGTACCTAAGTGGTCGACCACATTCAAAAGAAATTTATTTTTTTGATTCTCGGCGTGTACCATAAATTACAAAAGAAATTTATTTTTATATAAAGTAAATATTAACAATATCCTAATAAAATCACTAATTAGTCAATAATCAATAACTACATAAAAAAATTAACAATGTTCAAAATAAAAATTTTAATTTCACATCAAAATAACTAAATTAGTCGATAACACAACTCAATAGTAAGCCGATAGCCTAAATTTGATTCTCATTTTAAGTTACTTTGACTTTTATTTCCTTGACCAATTTTGACCGATTTGAACTGATTTTGACTTTGACCGATAAATTACACCGATTATAAGTTATAACACTGTTATTACCTATGGCTGTGTTTGATACAGGTTAAGGAAAACTGCAATATCTGTTCATTTGATTACGATACTGATTTTTCTCAAAAATTTGATCATCTTTTGGAAAAGCTGAATGAATCCCAAAGATCAGCGATTATGTCGGCCCTTTGTAAAACGGAATGTTGCCATAATTCTTCTGTTGAGCAAATATGGGGCCCACCAGGAACAGGCAAAACGACAACCGTAAGTGTGCTGTTATTTATTCTTTTGCAAATGAATCGCAGGACACTTACGTGTGCACCAACAAACGTTGCTATAGTACAAGTAGCCTCACGTGTGTTAAAATTAGTAACAGAATCGTTAAAAGTTGTAACTGCAAGTGGCGAAATTCTATATCCGGTTGGAGATGTGCTCTTGTTTGGAAACAAGCAGCGGTTAAAAGTCGGTTCAGAAATCGAACAAATTTATATGGATCATCGGGTTAAAAAGCTTACCGAGTGCCTCGGGTCTTTAACCGGTTGGAGGCATTGTATACGATCTATGATCGATTTACTTGAAGATTGTGTTTCTCAATATCATATTTTTGTTGAAAATGAAATTATCAAAGAAAAAGAAAATGAAAACGAAAACGAAACCAAAACGAAAAAGTTGGAATTAAAATCGTTTATCGAGTTTTTGCGAGATCGATTCAAATCTTCTGTTCTACCGCTCAGGAGATGCATTGTGACATTTTGTACACATATCTCGAGAAATTTTATGAAGGAATATAATTTCAAAAACATGATCTTACTTCTAGACTATTTAAATTACTTTGAATCGTTGTTATTTGAAGATCATATGGTTTCTGAAGAACTTCAACACCTGTTCAGTTCTAAACCGTTACAAGATGATTTTTTCAATACGTCGTGCATCAATTCTATTAGATTTGTGTGTGTATCTGTTCTTAGGAAGCTGCTGACGTCACTTCAACAACTTGGTCTACCGAGTGTTTTAAACAGATTTGCAGTAACCAACTTTTGTTTTGGAAATGCTTCGATTATATTCTGCACAACTTCCACTTCTTATAAATTACATAAAGTCGTAATGAAGCCTTTCAACGTATTAGTGATAGATGAAGCTGCACAATTGAGAGAATGTGAATCCATAATTCCGTTTCAACTTGCGGGAATTAAACACACGGTTCTCATTGGAGATGAGTGTCAATTACCCGCTATGGTATCGAGCACGGTAAGTTTTATTTTATTTTATTTTTTTTAATTTTTATGATATTGATTAATGTTTGTTAACAGGTTTGTATTGAATCTGGATTTGGAAGAAGTTTATTTGAGAGGTTGAGTTCTTTGGGACATTCTAAGCATTTACTTGATGTGCAATATCGAATGCATCCTTCCATTAGTTTCTTCCCAAATTGGAAGTTTTACCAGAATCGGATTTTGGATGCGGAAAATGTGACACATGAAAGTTATGAAAAGAAATATCTTTCGGGACCGATGTTTGGTTCGTATTCTTTTTTGAATGTTGTTGGTGGTCGAGAAGAAAAAGATGACGATGGAAGGAGTTGGAGAAATATGGTTGAGGTGGCTATTGTCACTAAGATCGTGCACAATCTCTATAAAGGTTTGCACTTATTTTTTTTTTTACTTTTTGTGTCACTTTCTTTCTGTGTCACTAAATGACAATTTTCTTGTAATGTTTATATTTATAGCATGGAGTGACTCGAAGAAGAAGGTTACGATTGGTGTTGTATCTCCATATGCTGCACAAGTCGTATCAATTCAAGAAAAACTTGGTCACAAGTATGAGAAAGTTGATGGATTTACTATAAATGTGAAGTCGATTGATGGTTTTCAGGGTGGAGAAGAAGATATAATCATTTTATCGACAGTTAGATCTAATACTCGTGGGTCTGTTGGCTTTATATCTAGTCATCAAAGGACTAATGTTGCTCTCACAAGAGCAAGGTAAGAAACCCTGTAACCATTTTAATTACTGATCTTTTTTTAATAAAAAAAGTATTTGATTGTTTGTGCCTTGTGTTAATTTGAATTTAGACATCGTCTTTGGATATTGGGTAATGAGAGAACGCTAATTAATAGTGAATCCGTTTGGGGAGAGTTAGTTTATGATGCGAGGAAACGCGAATGTTTGTTTGATGCGGATGCTGATGAATCCTTGAAGATGACAATTATTGCAGCAAAGAAAGAGCTAGAACAACTTGATGATCTGGTTAACGGCAATAGTGTACTCTTTAAACATGAGAAATGGAAGGTACGTACTTTTTTAATTTTTAAAAAAACATAATATGTTATTATGTAATATTCTACTTAAGCTCTTCACGATTCTCAAGGTTGTTAAAGATCGGTTACCGACTCACCGGTACCATATATCACTAAGGAATTTATATTTATTAATAATACTAAGGAATTTATGTTTATATAAAATAAATATTGAGGAATGGTTTGTTCCCACTATTTGTGCCTATTCATATACCTACCCATTTGATGATGACAAGTGTCAAAATCAAGAGATGATATGAGGAAAGAGAATGAGTGGGTTACACATGTCAAGTTTTAAAGATTGGTAGACACATGAGTAGGCACAAATGGTAAGACACAAATATCATTTCTCTAGCAATACCTTAAGAAAATACTCACTCTGTCCCCCTATTTCACCCTAAATTTTTATCTCACAAAAAACTTTCCATTTCTTATATTTGATTGGCTCCACATAATAAAATACTATTATTATTAAGGACCCCGCCACTAACTATCTACTAACTATCTTTCTCTCCCCAAACCAATCTTATATTTTAATCAAAATTATTTTCAATAACCCCCACTAACTGTCACCTTGAAACTTGTGCAAAAGTGAAATGTGAAGTTTTTTATGGGACGGAGGGAGTAACTAATTAGTGTAAAAAATCTAACAGTGTTGAAAATGAAAATCACAAGTCATTAACAAAATAACTAAATTAGTCGATGAAAACCCTAAAATTGATTTTTTTTATTAACCTTGACTTTTGTTGACGTTGACAAATTTTGACTGAATTGGACTTATTTTGACAGTACTGACGATTCTTGCACTTAATGATATTAGGTTCTGTTCAGTGACGACTTCAAAAGATCATTTGGAAAGCTTAGTTGTGCTCGCTTGAAGAAGCTGGTTTTGAATCATTTAGTGAAACTTTCTGGTGGCTGGCGACCGAAGAACAGAAGCGTTGACTCATTTTGTGAAAAATCATCACATATTTTAAAGCAATTCAAGGTTGAAGGACTGTATATTATTTGCACAACTGACATCATCAAGGAATGCAAATACATGCAAGTTTTGAAGGTTTGGGATATATTACCGTTTGAACAGATTCCAAAACTGTCAAAACGACTCGAAAGCATCTTTGCTGCTTACACAGAAGATTATATCAATCGTTGCACCGTGAAATCTTTAGAGGGGTATGATTGTCTTTTATACATGCTTAATCTTTTATTCTTTTGTAACTTTGTTTATGTTGTTTTAGGAACTTGGAAGTGCCTAGAAGTTGGCCGGCGTCACAAGAACTTGTACGGTTTCGTTATCTAAATAACAATGAAGGTGATATTAATGAAGGGAGTGAGAATTTAGGTGATGATAAGGATAATGATAGAGTTTTTGTTGAAAATTCAAAAGTGAGTGAAAGTTTGTTGTTGATGAAATTCTACTCGTTGTCGTCTGGGGTGGTGAGCCATTTGCTTTCTGGTAAAGACATTGACTTCCCCATGCAAGTCACTGATGAACAAATGGACATAATATTGTTTTGTAAAACTTCATTCATTATTGGGCGATCTGGAACTGGAAAAACCACTATTTTGACCATGAAACTGTTCCAAAATGAACACTCGTTTCGTGTTGCCTCCGAAGGCTTTGATGAAGAAAGCAAACCGAGTGTTTTGAATAAAGAAGTCGTTGATGATCATGAAGAAAGAAAACCGACTATTTTACGCCAGCTTTTTGTGACAGTTAGCTCAAAACTTTGTTATGCTGTCAAGCAACAGGTTTCCCATCTAACAAGGTGTGCAACTACTTTTTTGAGTAAATTCTGAATTCTCTGATTTTATCACTAAACCTTTTTTTCGTGATTTTTGTCCCTATGGTTCTCAAATCTAATTTTTTGTCCATTTTGACCTAAAAAGACCAAAATACCCTTACAAATATAGAAAAAGGGTATTTGGGTATTTTAGCCAGTTTATGTCAAATGGATGAAAAAATTGAAATTTGAAAAGTGTAAGGACAAAAAACACGGAAAAAAAAGTTCCAGGATAAAAGCAGATAATTCAAAAGACCAGGGACAATTTCTGTAATTTACTTTACTTTTTTTTTTTTTTATCATTCTGTCTCCTATTTCTATTTCTATTAGTTTATATATAGCCTTGTTTTGACTTCAAGAAATGATTTTTTTACAGTATTTCTTCGTGTAAAGGGAGTTCATTGGCAGAAATCAATTTGGAAGATGCAGATGTAGTTACATCAGAGTTCAATGATATTCCCGACACATTTGTTGATATCCCGATAAAACGTTACCCTCTCGTTATAACTTTTCATAAGTTTTTAATGATGTTGGATGGCACAATGGGTAATTCCTACTTTGAAAGATTTCCCGAGGCAAGAGAAGGTTCTTATAATGTCAATCATATAAGTTCAAGATCAATCGCATTGCAAACTTTCATTAGATTAAGGGAGGTCACCTTTGATAGATTTTGTTCATTTTACTGGCCCCACTTCAATTCAAATCTAACAAAAAAGCTTGATCCGGCTCGAGCGTTTACTGAAATTATTTCTCATATAAAAGGTGGCCTGCAAGCAGGAGAATGTTTTGATGGCAAGCTGAGCTATGAAGGGTACATGTTTTTGGCGGGAAATCGTTCGTCTACTCTAACAAAACAAAAAAGAGAAAATGTTTATGCCATTTTTCAAGCTTATGAAAAGATGAAAACCGAACGCGGAGAATTTGATTTGGGTGATTTGGTAAATGACCTCCATTTTCGCCTTAAAAATGGGAATTATAAAGGTGATCAGATGGATTTTGTGTATATCGATGAAGTTCAAGATCTTAGTATGAGGCAGATTTCTCTTTTCAGATTTATCTGCCAAAATGTTGATGAAGGTTTTATTTTTGCGGGTGATACCGCCCAAACAATTGCACGAGGGATTGATTTTAGGTTTCAAGATATTCGATCTTTGTTCTATAAAGAGTTTTTATCAACTAAAACAGCTGGAAAACAAGAGAAAGGTCTTGTATCTGAGATCTTTCAGCTGAAACAGAACTTCAGAACTCATGCTGGTGTGCTTGATTTGGCTCAAAGTGTCATTGAAATTCTATATTGTTATTTTGCTCATTCGATTGATATTTTGGAGCCTGAGACTAGTCTTATATCTGGTGAAGCTCCTGTTTTGCTTGAATCTGGAAACGATGAAAATGCAATTGTGACGATTTTTGGTGGCAGTGGAAGCGGTGGAGAAATTGTCGGGTTTGGTGCTGAACAGGTTATATTGGTACGCGATGATTTTGCGAAAACTGAAATTTGTGAATATGTTGGAAAACATGCACTTGTTCTTACTATAGTCGAGTGTAAAGGTCTCGAGTTTCAGGTCAGATTGTCAACAATTATAATTTTAAATATTTTTTTAACGATTTAATCTGTGTTTTTTTAATTATTATAGGACGTGTTGTTGTACAATTTTTTTGGGACATCTCCTTTGAAAGACCAGTGGAGAGTAATTTATGAATACATGAAGGACCGTGATTGGCTGGATGAGAAACTTCCACAATCTTTCCCGACATTTAGTGAGTCGAGACATAGTGTGTTATGTTCAGAATTGAAGCAATTATATGTGGCTATTACTCGAACAAGACAAAGATTATGGATTTGTGAGAATAAAGAGGAGTTGTCTAAACCAATGTTTGATTACTGGAAAAGAAGGGGACTTGTTCAGATAAGGAAGTTGGATGATTCAGTGGCTCAGGCTATGCGTGTTGCAAGTAGCCCTCATGAGTGGCGGGAACGTGGTAAAAAGGTTAGAAACTTTTTATATAAATGTTATTTTATTTTGTTTGGCATGATTTTTATAACATTGATATGATTTTCAGCTTTTTTATGAGAGTAATTTTGTGATGGCAACAATGTGCTTTGAAAGAGCTGGAGATACAATGTGGGAGACATTGGCTAAAGCTTCGGGTTTGAGAGCATCTGCTCATCAAATGAGAGGAACAAATCCGGAAGCTTATTTAGGCTATTTGAGAGAAGCAGTTGGAATGTTTGAATCGATTGGAAAACTCGAGTCTGCTGCTTCATGTTATTGTGATTTGGAAGAATACGAAAAAGCCGGTAACTTTTTTTTTCTTTTTCTTTTTGAACATAAATTATTGCTTATAAAGATATAATTTGAACTCTTTTGTTTGGGCAGGAAAAATCTATCTGTACAAGTGTGGCAAGATTGATGCAGCAGCCGAATGTTTCACTCTAGCAGGGTGTTATAGTGAGGCTGCAAAAGCTTATGCAAAGGGAGATCAGTTTTCCAACTGTTTGTCGGTTTGTAAAAAAGGGAAGCTTTTTGATAAAGGGTTGCAGTATATTATCATATGGAAAGAGCAAGCTAATATTCAAAGTAAAGAAATAGAACAAATTGAGCAAGATTTCTTGGAGAATTGTGCTCGCGATTACCACGACCGCAAAGATCATAAAACCATGATGAAATTTGTTCGGGCTTTTTGCTCTATGGAGTCTAAGCGTGTGTTCTTGACATCCTTAGACTGCCTTGATGACCTTTTGTTGATTGAAGAAGAATCAGGTAATTTTCTAGAAGCTGCTGAGCTGGCAAGGTCATCGGGTGATGTTCTAAAAGAGGCCGATCTTTTGGGAAAGGCGGGATTATTCATGGAAGCAGTGGATCTTCTACTTTTATACATTATTAGTAATTCGTTATGGGGATGTGAAAAACGCGGTTGGCCATTGAGGCAGTTTAATCACAAGGAAGAACTTTGTGAAAAAGCAAAGTCACTTGCGAAAATGGATTCTGAAAATTATTATAATTTTGTTTGTAGTGAAATTGAAATAATATCTGATAAGAACAGTAGCTTGAAGGAAATGAAGAAAAAGTTACATGATTCTCGGGAAAACAAGAGTCTTTTGGGAGAAATCTTGTCGGTTAGAAAAATATTGGATATTCATCTTCATTTGAATTCTTCTAAGTATGATTGGGAGGATGAATTACCTATAGATATAACTAAGCATTGTGAAAAGAAGATATTTCAGAACAGAGTTTCTGTTAGGACTCTGGTTTTTTACTGGAATTTGTTGAAGAAAAACGTTATTGATATATTCTCGAGTCTTGGAAATGAAGAACCAAGGACTCACGAGGGTCATTTTGATTTCAGTTTGAATTATTTTGGCGTGAGGAAATTGCTTATAAAAGGAGATATGGCTTACGTGTTGGTCAACAAGGATGCTTCTTGGGTTAAAAACACTGGTGATAAAGGTAAGCTTGTAACTGTCAGTAAAAGACAGTTGGTGTCTTTGATCATGACTTACTGGCAATCGGAATTACATTCAGTTGGTTTAAAAGTACTTGAAGTTCTTGAATCGCTTCAAAAACTAACTTCAAATCGTGTATTTCACGAAAGCACCTCTCTTCTTCACATTTTTGAGGTTTCCGAGGTTCTTTTAAATTGCAAGCATCTCAATCTCAGTTTCTCTAATATTAAGAAACTAGAAAGTTTCCTAAAGATCTCTACAAAGTATTTCGATCTCGTGTTTCCATTAGATTGGCGGAAATCAATGTCTGACAACTTAATTTCTTTACGGGAGACTGATCTTTCAGTCAACTTGCTCGAAGAGATACTTAGTCAAAATGTAGATGGAAAAGGCGAGTTTTCGTATTGGACAATCGGGAGAGTGATGATGATTTGTCTCGGGTCAAAAAAACCCGTAACATGTTACGAGCGTATCGTAAACGGGCTTCGTAATAATCCCGAATGGAAATCTGATACGATCGGAATGGTGGACACGGTCAAGAAGTGGGGCCGTGTATATCAAAGGCGTAAATCAAACAAATGAAGTCTATCTTTATTTAAAGATTTGAATGCTTAAATTAGTTTTAGTACTTATCTAGTTTCCTTAGTCGATTAGTATTGGGGCCCGACCCTATTTAAAGGAGTTCGGCCAAACCCCATGAATTGTCGAATTATTTGTTAGTCTATTACTTTATTGTTCTTAGGGAGAAACCTGGTTCTCCAATTCCAGGATTATCAATATAAATATTTGGTTTGATTTCGTAATTGTTCTAGTCGTATCAAATTGGTATCAGAGCGTTCGATTCCGGGATGACGAAAAAAATCGTTGATATCGATGGGGAATTGACGGATCACAAGGCTGATACGGCTGCGAAGTTCGGTCAAATCGAACTCGGGTTGACGGCGATGCAGAAACGTATGGAAGCAATGCAAATCGAATCCCAGCAACGTATGGAGGCAATGCAGACTGATACACAACGGCGATTTGATGAGACCAATCAGAAACACACGGAAGTGATGGCTATTCTGCTCAATCTCCAGCAGAAACTGTCCGCCACCCCACCGCCACCGCTGACCTCCGGTAACACCCCCACCACCTCGCAAACCCTACCAATCGCACTGCAGACTACATCCACCATACCCCAAACAACGGCACGACCACCACCGCAGCCTACAGGGTCGCAGTCGAACAAGGTGTCCACATCTCTGAAGTTCGATGACTTGGGGTTTCCGTTACTGCCCTTTGACGGACCCAATGGGTCACCCGGCGGAAGACTGAAACAGCAGCAATCGGGATATGACCCCTTCCGTCCCGAATACGCGCGAGAAGAGGATTATGTACCCTACCCGTTCGGGTACAAACCCCGACCAACAGGAGCCTCGGGATCGGGATCCGGAATTGGACCGAATGGAGATAGGTCATGGACCGCAGGGATCGATCACAGGCTAAGGAAGCTGAAGATGCCCATCTTCGAAGGGGAAGACGCCTACGGATGGGTCTATAGAGCAGAAAGGTTCTTCGAAGTACAAGGGTTCACAACCTCGGAAGAACGACTACGAGCCACAGTCATCTGCCTAGAAGGTCAGGCTCTGTCCTGGTATCGATGGAGCGACCGAAGGGACCCATTCCGCGGTTGGGATCACCTGAAATCACGACTGTTAGAACGGTTCCAACCGTCACAAGACGGTGATTTGCACGAACAATTTCTAAATATCAACCAAACAGGATCAGTACGTGAGTTTGTGAGCTTATTCGAGTCCATGGCAGCACAGTTGGAGGGTTTATCCGAGAAGGTGCTCACAAGCACGTTTATAAAAGGGCTGAAGGCCGACATCCGCACGTCGGTAAGGGTGCTACAACCCGATGGTCTTATTAATGTGATGAAAATCGCTTTAATGATCGACGAGGCAGGGACCGGGGCGGTAAGTGATAAAGTGAAGCCGGCCCCAAAAACAGCGTTTAACCGGAACCTGGGAACCGGACCAAGTGGACCCGTAGTCGGGGCAAACACCACTAACGGGAAGCCGACAACCGCATTGACAAACAAGCAACCCTACCGTAAGATGACGGACACCGAATATGCCGACAAACGAGCCAAAGGACTCTGCTTTCGATGCGATGGGCGCTACGGACCCGGTCACCGATGCCCGGATAAAACTCTACGGGTACTTATAGTGACGGAGGGCGAGGAAGGCGAATCCGAGGGTGAACAGGAAGACGAGCACGTGCATCTAGACTACTTAGAAGTCTCCGCCCAATCGGTCGCCGGTCTCACATCCCCGCGGACCATGAAACTCCGCGGTACCATCAGGGGCGTCGAGGTAATTGTACTAATCGACTGTGGGGCATCCCATAATTTTTTGTCTGCCAGGTTAATCGAGCCGCTGCAGCTGACGGTACAAGGGCGAAAACGAAGGGGTATCATCTTGGGCAATGGCGGCGAGGACGCTACGTACGGGATCTGCCGTAGCGTGGAGCTGCAGCTACCAGGCATGTTGGTCAAAGGGGAGTTTTACCCATTAGAACTTGGCGGTACCGACGCCATTTTGGGTATGAAATGGTTGGAGGAATTAGGCGACATGATGGTGAACTGGAAGACTCAAATCATGTCGTTTTACTGGAAAGGGGAACGAATCACATTACGGGGCGAGCCGGGCCTGCGCCGTTCCCACGCATCACTACAATCAATTGCCCGATCCATGCCCGACATCACCGAAGGATATTTGGTGACCCTGATGCACACGGAGCAACCCGAATCACCAACCAACGTACATCCCGACCTACGGTCGTTATTAACTAACTATGTTGATGTTTTTGATCTACCTAAAGGTTTACCGCCACCCCGCGGTCACGAGCACGCAATCACTTTGAAGAGCGGTACCGAACCCATCAATGTGCGACCGTACCGATACCCGCAGTTACAGAAAGACGAGATCGAACGGTTGGTAAAAGAAATGCTCGACGCCGGGATAATCCAACCGAGCACCAGTCCATTCTCGAGCCCGGTCCTGTTAGTCAAGAAGAAGGACGGAAGCTGGCGGTTCTGTGTTGACTATCGAGCACTGAACAAAGCCACGGTGCTAGACAAGTTCCCGATACCCGTAATTGATGAATTATTAGACGAATTGCACGGGACCACGGTTTTCAGCAAGCTCGATCTGAAATCGGGATACCATCAAATACTGATGAAAGACACGGATGTACTTAAAACCGCCTTCAGAACCCACGAAGGCCACTACGAGTTCTTGGTGATGCCTTTCGGTCTCACAAATGCACCGTCAACCTTTCAGGCATTGATGAACCGCATATTCAAGCCTTTTTTGCGGAAATTCGTGCTAGTTTTCTTTGACGATATTTTGGTTTATAGCAGGAATATAGCGGATCATGTCGAGCATCTATCGGTAGTGTTTGACCGCTTACGGGAAGAAAAGTTATATTGTAACAAGAAGAAATGCGTGATCGGGCAACCACAGGTCGAGTATCTCGGTCACATCGTCACCGCCACCGGGGTAAAAGCCGATCCTTCTAAAATCACTGCTATGACCGAGTGGGCCATCCCAAAAACATTGCGCGAATTACGGGGATTTCTCGGTCTCACCGGGTATTACCGGAAGTTTGTTCAAAACTATGGACGAATCGCCCGCCCACTCACCGACCTACTAAAAAAGGATAGTTTTCAGTGGACAGATGAAGCTACTACCGCATTCCATACACTTCAAAAAGTAATGACACAAGTCCCGGTGTTAGCGATGCCAGATTTCGCGAAACCCTTCACACTAGAAACCGACGCATCGGGGTACGGTATTGGCGCGGTGCTTATGCAAGACGGACGCCCAATTGCTTACTATAGTCAGGCGTTAGGTCCACGCGCTCAGTTAAAATCCGTATACGAACGCGAATTGATGGCAATCGTTATGGCAATTCAAAAGTGGCGACCATATCTGTTGGGCCGCAAGTTTACGGTCATCACGGACCAACGCAGCCTTAAGTACCTCCTGGACCAACGGGTGATCACCGGCGACCACCAGCGTTGGATCTCCAAATTATCGGGCTATGAATTCGAGATCGTTTACCGACCCGGGAAAGAAAATGGAGCCGCGGACGCCCTGTCGCGAAAAGAGAAGCTGCTGGAATGCCGTGAGCTCATCATCAGCAAACCACGTAATAGCCCGGCACTCTTGACCGAGTTACGCGAAAACCCGGATATTCTAGCAATTCGGGCACGGGTCGAAGCACATGAAGAGGGGTTAGAAAATTATTCCGTGCAAGACACGAATCTTCTGTACAAAGGAAGACTCGTTTTGCCTCGCACATCGCCATGGATCCCTCGAGTGTTCCATGAGTTGCATACGGCCACCATTGGCGGCCACGGGGGCGTCCAAAAGACTTACCATCGAGTAGCGGCTGAATTTTTTTGGGTCGGCATGAAGCGTGATATCGCGAAATTGGTTTCGGAATGTCTCGTATGCCAGCGAAACAAATACTCGAACATGTCTCCAGCAGGGTTATTGCAACCTCTAGAACTACCACAGCGTATATGGGAAGATTTGTCTATGGATTTCATAGACGGGTTGCCAAAATCGGAAAAGTACAGTGTAATTATGGTCGTCGTTGACCGTTTAAGCAAATCAGCTCACTTTGTGGCACTTAAACACCCCTACACGGCTTCCTCAGTAGCCGCTGAATTCATCCGAAACATCGTTCGCCTTCATGGAATTCCCCTCTCCATCGTGTCCGACCGGGATCGTGTTTTTATCAGTCACTTTTGGACAGAGTTGTTTAAACTACAGGGCACGACACTCAAACATAGCACGGCCTACCATCCCCAAACGGATGGTCAAACAGAAGTGGTGAATCGAAGTTTGGAAACCTACCTCCGTTGTTTCACTTCATCAACACCGAAACAGTGGGTCAAATGGTTGCCGTGGGCGGAATATTGGTACAACACATCTTTCCATTCATCGATTGGCATGACACCGTTTAAAGTATTGTATGGGCGGGACCCACCAACAATTCTCGGCTATGATAATGGGAACGCTTCCACTTTTGCAGTCGATACTTACTTAAGCGAAAGGGATTCAATCTTAGGTGAACTCAAGATGCACTTGAACCGAGCCCAGCAAATCATGAAATGTAAAGCGGACGGGCATCGACGTGATATCACCTTTAACGTGGGCGATCAGGTATTTCTCAAATTACGACCTTACCGACAAAAAACAGTTGCGCAACAGGCTAACGTGAAATTGTCGCCGCGTTTTTATGGTCCGTACTCCGTTCTGGCTCGCATTGGAGAAGTGGCCTATAGATTACAGCTACCAGATACGTCGACCATCCACCCGGTGTTTCATGTCTCACAATTAAAGGCAGTGGTGGGAGCACATTTGGTCGAGACACGATTACCCCCGGAAACATCCGTCACAGCTAACCTAATTTGGCAACCTGAAAATGTCTTGGGCTTCAAGGCCAGCAATGAAGGGTCCGAGGTACTGATTAAATGGAAAGATTTGCCAACTGAAGAATCTACATGGGAACAGACAGATCATATCCAGATGCAGTACCCAGATTTTCACCTTGAGGACAAGGTGAGTCTTTGGGGCGGGGGTAATGATACGATCGGAATGGTGGACACGGTCAAGAAGTGGGGCCGTGTATATCAAAGGCGTAAATCAAACAAATGAAGTCTATCTTTATTTAAAGATTTGAATGCTTAAATTAGTTTTAGTACTTATCTAGTTTCCTTAGTCGATTAGTATTGGGGCCCGACCCTATTTAAAGGAGTTCGGCCAAACCCCATGAATTGTCGAATTATTTGTTAGTCTATTACTTTATTGTTCTTAGGGAGAAACCTGGTTCTCCAATTCCAGGATTATCAATATAAATATTTGGTTTGATTTCGTAATTGTTCTAGTCGTATCAAAATCATTTATTGAGAAATTTTGGGATTGCGGTTTGAAAGATGCTTATGTTGCTTATGCACTCCAGATTGCTTTAGCCGACACTTTTATGGCCAACTGGCGGGCTGCTGGCTACATATCGCCTCACAGTTTCGTGCATCTTTTGGATCGTCTTTTATTCATGACGTCTTTCTCGTCGGGAATTATTTTTACTACAAAGTCTTCTTTTGTTGGAGGGTTTACACATCTTCACTCGGCTACTACATCTTCAGCACCGAATCAGATATTTTCACATCAATTTGTAAGTTTTATTGTTGGAATAGTCCAACAGATTCTGTTCAATAAAGGTGAAACCGCATCGTGGATTCAAAAATCTGGAATTAATTCCTATTCTTACCATCCGATTTTAGCGTTGAAGCTGGTTATGATAGTGGTTTTGATATGTCTGAAAGTACCAGATTGTTCTCAAGCTCTAATCGAGTTGTTGTTCGGGAGGAACAATATATCCAATTTGCTTCCAATTAATTTTGTGCGTAATATTATAAGTCGAAGGAAGATTCGTTGCTTGAATTTGGATCCAAATATTGTTGCAGAAGCATTTCTTAGCATAGAAGATCCTCTTCTTATTTTGTATTCGGGAAATTCGAGTCCAAGAATTCATGCTCCATGTGCTATATTTTTGGACATTAAGAAATCTAAAGAAGAGATTATGAGCGTATTATTTCCAAAAAAAGTTACACATAATGACGAAACGTCTTTAAATGATGCTGGCGTTGAGAGGATTACAGAAGTACCATTGTCTGAAACATTACCGAATGCAAATCCAGTGGAACTGCAAATAAATTGGAAAATTCTTCAAGAAACTTCTGGAGCTATAACCAAGGAGAAGGGAGCTGCACTGAGCACCTTACCTTTTGCAGCTAGATTAAAGGTACCTTTTGTTAGTTTTCATTATATTAAATGTACTTTTAAGGCCTTCTGATTATATTTTAACTTGGCAGACCGAATTGGATACAAATATACGTACATTAGCTAATGCTCTTGAGGATGGAAAATTCTGTGCTGGAAAAAGTGCTGCGGTTTTAGATGAAGTAAAGCGTGCGTTTGAAGATCTGAAGCTGCTTTCTAGTGTTTTTGACCCAAGGTTAGATTTGCAACATTATGAAATTCTGAACTAGTTTTCATTTGATGATTTAATGGTTGTTGATGCTACGATTTTCAGTCAACATGGAGTTGCGCATAAAAGAATGGATAATGTGCAAGTGGTTTTGCAGAGGTTTGAAAGCAGTAGGCCAATAATAGATGATTTCTTGAACCAGTATTTAGTCAGCTGTGAATCAAATGTTAAGGAAAATTTGGAGTGTGAGAGCAGCAAGAAAAATGATGTTCATGAGGAGGAGAATGATGAAGAAACGTGTGACGGTGATGATTCACCAGCGCAAGTGGTGGTAGAACAACAAAATGCTGGCGGTAGTACTCAGGATGCTAAAAAGAAGAAAGGAAAGGGAAATAATAAGGGGAAGAAGAATAAAAAGAACAAAAGCAAGAAGAAATGATCGGATACAGTGGTGATCTGTTATAAGTATATTGGTGTTGATATATTTCAAGTATTTTTGGTATTATCTTTCTTTATGTTGCTCGCTCAAAGGCAATGTTTTGTCTTGGACTAACCATTTGGGTTTTTGTATCGTGCATTGAGTATCCTACTTCTTGTTAACCAGTAATCTCAGAATTTTTACAAAGAATTTTTTGACTAAAGTATATTTAGATTTGCCTTACTGGCTATCCTAATTTGTGTTGATATATTTCAATCTGGTTTTAGTCTTGTTTATTATTAGTAGCCACAAGGTTAGGGGTAAAAAGTAAAAACAGGTCATGCACAATGTGAAAATATGCAATGGTAATTTATGTAAACATTTATGCATCTATAGTATTCAATATTCACATTTTAATACTTTTTTACTTTTAAGACCAAAGTAGGCAACAAGTTTATTACCTCCAAGGTTAAATCTCACATCCAGCATTTTCATGTTCCACTTTCTCTTATCAAAATTCGATACCTGATGTCTCTCCAATTTGCTTCCTGCCAACCAAGAACACTAATCATTAAACAGAATATTGACATCCAATAATTGACATTCTAGTGTTTAATGGCCAAAAAAGAGCCAAACAATGAAAATGCCCTTGTTATTTGGAAAAACAACAATTTTAACATATATTATGCTGACACCTCATCAAAGATACTTCAGTCTTTCTATAAAACTTGAGAGCATTTTCTTCATTTGACAAGTTTTTGGTCGGAAATTGGTATAAAATGATGCAAGAATAAAATTAGATAGGTGGCCTTGAAGAATAAAATCAAATACTCGGGTGCCCTCCACATACATTGTCTATAAAACTGATTACTTTTAGATTATCTAAAATATAAGAATTAGAATTTTGCATGTCAAAAGAGGCCACATGAATATGACTTGCCTCTTTTCAGTTGTGTTTTCATGTAATTTTACTTGTGATTCAGGGGTTTCTTCAGAACTGTAATCTTCTTCTGTTAATGCTTTTAATTGAGAAAATCTATCATTGTTTATGCCTGAGTACACATACTGAAATCTGACTTTTTGATTATATTCAATTTTTTTGTTATATACATATGAAGGAAAAACAGTGCCAGGTGTCTGCATATCATCGGTTAATTTGAGAAGGTTAGGTAAGGTGAAGGTTTTGAAAGGGGATTATCATATGATGATTCAGATGGCTTCAAGGGTTCTTTCGTAATTTTAGATGAAGAACTACTTGATGAAAATGAACATTTATCAATCTGGTTTTCAAAGTGAACAGATTTGGTTTTACATTGTGTTCTAGACACATTTGGTGTGTATTCGGTGTCTTTAATAGCATGTTCAACCCCACAGCTTTCAGAAGAATCTGATCCGTTTTCCTGTTTTGCAAAAAGTTTGATTGGAGACTGCAATTGATCAGTTTGATTTTCTGATGTCTTTTCAGTAGTGGTGTCTGGAAGCCATGGCTGAAATGTTGATTCTGTATCTTCATAATGAGGTTGTGAATCTTTTGATTTCTCAGTTTTTTGGATGTCAGCTGGAGTTTGGGGTAAAGTGCCACAAGCTTTGAGGAATTTTGCCTGAAAAGTTACAAGTTAATTGTTCTAATGTCCTGATTATCAAGTCAGATGACACAAAAAAAAAACATATGAAAAACTCAGATTCGACAGTTGTTTAACATTAATATAAAACCTTTCTAGATATACTATTTAAACATTCAGTTGTCTTTTGAACTACAATGGCAGGTAAGGTCACATCAATACTAATGAGATGAACAGTGTTACCATAGTAGCAGCAGTTTTTTTAGCTCAATATCTTAGTATAATACATTACAGAAATAATTACCTCATTCCTGAGCTCGTCAACCAATTCTGGAGATCCTACAACACCATATCTCCCATCCTCACATTGTGAGTGATCACTATTTTCAGCTGAACAGCATTCACATACTTAAACTCAAAATTCAGCAATGAAATGAACATTTCTTACAGACATAATGTAATTGCTAATGGAAAATCACATCTTAAGCGACAATTAAGTTACAAACCTTACATGAACTAAAATTTTAGAATCGTATTTGAGTTACAAATCACATCTTAAGCGACAATTCGCTGTGATTTGATTATACGAACATTTAGATCAAACATCATACTAACTTAAAATAAAGCTCCGATGAAATCTCCTTCCAGAAAATGCAGATTATATGAAAAATAATTTTGATCAGCGATCAATTACCTTCGGAAACTAGTACAGACCACAAGCAATTGCTAGCCAGAGGATCGACAGGTTCCTGAACGCCAAAAGGAAAACCAAAAGTAATAAACACTAACAATTAGTTCAAAACTCGTACTATTACTTGAATTCGAGATCTAACCTTGAGGATTGCAGTGATCGGTTGAGATACACGATTAACCTGAGGTTGATGGTCATCTTTTACTCTGAAACAGCAAAAGAAACAGCTGCCAATAAATTGTACAAATTCACAAGGAAACAATGAGGATAACATCGAAAATTCTGTATTTCTACGGATGAAGAACCCTAGCTTGTGGTTTCACTAGAGCGAGTGAACGTTGGCTCTAAAACATTGTTGGAAATTTAAATTGGGGACAAACAGATAACGAACGAGATGGAATAAAAAATTGTTAAATTCTCTATAATTCTGGTTTTAGTCCCTCAACTATTTAATCATTCCGGTTTTCATTATACTTAATGTACGTTTAACGACTTCTGATTATTTTTTAACTTGGCAGACCGAATTGGATAAAAATATATGTACATTAGCTATTGCTCTTGAGGATAGAAAATTCTGTGCTGGAAATAGTGCTGGGGTTTTAGATGAAGCAAACCGTGAGTTCGATGATCTGAAGCAGCTTTCTAGTATTTTTTTAATCCAAGGTTAGATTTGCAATATTGTGAATTCTGAACTACTTTTCATTTTGTTCATTTGACATGCTTATATATAGGGGTGTAAATGAGCCGAGCCGAGCCCGAGCTCGACTAGGTTCGAGCTCGGCTCGTTTAAATTTTAAGGAGCTCGAGCTCGAGCTCGGCTCGTTTCGAGCATTATATGTAAAGCTCGGGCTCGGCTCGTTTAGGTTTTCGCAGGTTCGGTCTTGGCTCAATTAGGCTCATTTAAGCTCTCATATACACAAAATATATAAACTTTTTTATTTAATTATAATATTTAATATATTATGTAGAATATGGATCAAGAAAGAAGTTAACTTATTTAGAGAAGTTAAAGAAGCAATTTAGAGCATTGATTTAATTAAAACATTTAAGGGAGCTTAAGGGCATGATTGTCATTTTACCCTCCAATAATATGTACCGTTTTTTTCAATTTCCCTCATTCTTGTGTATTTTTTTCATTTTCCATGCTCATCTTCTCCACCAGATCTCTCTCACAGCTCTCACAACTCCATTAATGGATTCCGCAACAACTCCTCAATTAGCACCAAATACGAACAAGGTATGATGTCATATTTTGCTCCAGGTACGAACCCTAATTAAATCCTTCCAATTTCGACCATTACGAACCAGATTTGAACCATATTTTAACCAGATCTGCACGAAAAATATACTTGAGTCGCATGTACTTGCTTCAATTCGATACCTCCTTCAACTCCTTATCTCAATTTCGCAAGTCACTTGAATCAGATCTGAACCAGTTGGTTCAGCTCCAGTTAGGTCACAGATCTGAACCGGATTAATACCTGCTTCAATTCCTTCGAATTATTTTCTTCTTCTTTCAATTTCTTCATTTGCTACCGAATCTGATTGGAACCAGAACTTTATTGCGATGGTAATTTGGTTTGTGTATGATACGCTATTTTAGGCTAATTGAATAATGTTTGTGTCTGATATGCTGGTAATCAATATTCATATTTGTTTTTGTAGTTTTGTTGATAAGTATGTTTAATATGATGAATTATTTTTGTAATTGGTCCATATTCCGAAATTAATCTATCTATTTTACTGATGTTGAAATTGGGGAAAATGGTAAAATCAATGTTGATTTGCATTTTCGATTAGTTATATTTGTTTGATGATTTTGATATAGGGGAAGATGTTGAATCAATGTTTAATTGCATTTTCATATTTTTGTCAAATTTGTATGGATTTTTCGCTTGTGTTTTGTTAGTTTTGTAATCTATGAAGATGGTTAATCAATGTTCGTATGATTTTTCTTAGTTTTGTTGTTTACATGTTTTCTTAGTAGCTACTTTGAATCATTTAATTTTTGGAATTTAACAAAATAAGGATACAAAATTCTTCAAAATTTCCATTTTCATACTTATAGTTGCATTTGCATTTTCATTATGCCTAGTAATTCCTTGGAATTTTAAACAGTTGTTTCAGATACTCGCATTTGCATTTTCATACATGTAGTTGCATTTGCATTTTCATTTTATATAGTTATTTTCTGAACTTTCACCAATTGTTTTGAATACTGGTTGTTGCATTTGCATTTGCATTTTCAAAGATGCACCTGCATTTTCATTTTCATCTTTAGTATACCTAGTTATTCCTTGAAATTTTAAACAACTGTTTGAAATAATGACATTTGCATTTTCATGCTTGCAGTTGCATTGGAAATAATGAGTTTTTTAGTGACATGTTAGGTGGTGAGAGCCGAAGACACTTTATATTCATGCCCCTCAATGTATTCGCAATAAAGGAAGTAAGTTGAAGAAAAAGATTACTAGTTCGCGTGAAAAGGGTATTGTTAAATAAAAATAGGGAGAAAGTGTGGATAATGTGACAGCTATGATCCGCACAATATTCACACTCGTCTAGAAAGAAAAAAAAGTAGAAGATGCACAGAAAAAAAACTCAACGAGCAAACGATGATGCGGGATTTTCTTGAGTGACACATCAATTTTTTATGATTTTGTTTTATAGTCTTACCAGATGTAGTTAAACATACTTTCACGTTTGAATTTCCATTATATCTAGCTATTCCATTAAATTTTAAATACTAGTTCTGCTTCAAATATTGCATTTGAATTACATTTTCATTTTATGTAATCATTCCCTAAAATTTTACATACTGGTTATGTTTTAAATAATGTCAGTTGCATTTGCATTTTCATACCTTGCAGAGTTGCAGCTGCATTGTCATAATTACAGTTGCATGTGTATTTCGTAATTACATTGCATTTTCATTTTATATAGTTATACAGTGAACTTATAAATACTTGCGCTGTTTCATATACCGGGGTTTGCATTTTCATTTTTACACCTATTTTTTCATTTTCATTAAATATAATTATTCATTAAATTTTTAACCAGCTGTTTTGAAAAATGTCATTTGCATTTTCATATTTCGTTTTTCAATTTCATTTTATGTAGTTATTCCCTGAAATTTTACATTCTGATTCTATTTTAAATACTATCAGTTGCATTTGCATTTTCATTTTCATACTTGTAGTTGCATTTGCATACCTGCAGTTGCATTTTATGTAGTTATTCTCTGAGCTTACAAATATTGGTTTTGTAACAAATATTGATTTGCATTACCTTTTTTATTTTTGTACTTTTTTTTCATTTTCATAAATATAATTATACCTTGAATTTTTAATCAACTGTTTTGAAAATTGGTATTTGCATTTTCACACTTACAATTGCAATTGAATATTCATAGTCGTAATTGCATTTTCATATCATGTGGTTATTCCTTGCAATCTTACATTCTGGTTCTGTTTAAAATACTAGCAATTGCAGTTGCATTTGTATTTTCATAATTGCAATTGCATTTGCATTTTCATTTTATCCCGTCATTCCCATTTTATGTTTTATTTTTCATGTGTCATCAACACTTCATGAATTCTAATGTACCTGCACTTTCTCTATCCACTATTATAATCAATACAGAGAAAAATAATAAAAACAACCAACTATCATTAATTCATTTTCATGTATCATGAACACTTGTAATCTATATTAAAACCAATACGTAAAAACCCTAACAATAACAATATAGATTAGTTCTATAACTATCAGTCAATCCATATCAACAAAAAGTAACCAACCACCTAAAAAACAACCAACCACCTATGCTTGTACTCATTCTTCTTTTTCCATCCTTACGAACCCTAAATTGCATCGTAGCCCATCTTGTAGAATTATGTGTTTTTGCTCTTTTATCCACTGCAAAATGCAAATGTATAAACAATCTATAAATAATCCAATCATATTTAAATTACACAAAAAAATCCAATCAAAACTAGTGCCATAAATTACACGACGAAAACAATATTCTAAATACATAAACCTAGGGGTGTGTTCGGTTCCGGAACCGGACCGAACCAGTAAACCAAAAAACTAAATATATGGAAAACCAAGAACCGAGAACATGACTGAAATATGGCAACATCATTTAGTTTTCTGTTTCATATAATCTCTTAGACATTATCACTTTCTATTGGTATTTGAAAGCTTAGAGTCCTATATGATATATTAACTATATAGTGAAGAAAAATAAAAACCAAGTCTAAAGTCCAAATTGTTGAATTGAAATCAAAGTTGACAGCACATCCCTACATAAAACCCTCCCATATAATCTCAAGTAACATCTAGTTAAGTTCTAACTATACAAACTATCTCTCCTAGCTGCACTGATAAACTCATGAAATAAGTCTACAGATGTGTTTACCAAGAAAATGAAATTAAATTACAACTATTAAGAATTGTAACTTCTTTCTAATCTCAAACGTATCTAAAATATGCACTCTTTTGGATTCCTAAAAAATTGAATGCCAACATATTTCATCAAAATACATTAAACATTTGAGATAGTTGACCATAGCTTCTAAAAAATTTCAAATTCCACATCAAATTCTATTTCTAGAGTGCGAGATTGATAACAAAGTCATAATAATTGCTCTAATTTTTTGAAAACAAAAGGATTAGTACTACCAAATACGAGCAGATTGAAATTCAACAAAATCAAAGTACGTTTCTTACATATTATGGTAAATAAACTTACTCGTCTATTTCTTCTTCATTCGTAAACTATATCCTGAAATCACTTGAACTGTTCTGTGTTGAAATCGCCCTTTCAACTGTGCGAAATCACCTGAATTCCCCCATTTATAAAGAAGCTTTTAAAAAACTATTGGATTGAAACCCCCGATTGAAACCCTATATTGAATCGCCTTCGTTCATGTGAGAGAGAGAATCAACGTTTTCATTTGAGGGAGAGATACATTTACGTTTGAAACCCTAAATCGCCTTGAGTGTGACAACAAAATTGTTGCTTGGTGAGAGACTGGCATTTTTACAATACTACCCCTCTAGCGTATATTTCTATTCGGATCCCCCACCCTAGTTAATGAATACGCTCGTTTTTTAATCCTATCATCTGATCCCTTGAATTTATGATCTAAGGGTTATAAATTGTTCCTTATATTCTTTATTTAGTAATGCTTTTCTATAGATCCTCACCCATATTATGTAATCACTTCATTTTTATATTATGTTATATACATATATATGTATAGTATACATACACACATAAGTATAAAAATATATAATATATAATTGTATTTTTGTAATAATTAATATATATGTGCTCGTTTAGGCTCCCGAGCCTAATCAATCTTAGTGGATCAAGCTCGAGCTCGGGCTCGTTTAATAAACGAGCTCTTAGTTAAGCTCGAACTCGGCTCATACTCGTTTAAGCTCGGCTCGTTTCGAGCTTTTAACGAGCCGATCCCGAGTAGCTCACGAACGGCTCGGCTCGTTTTTATTAGTCAATAGAATATTGACCTTAGTAAATATCTTTTAATTGTCTTTAATTGTCTTTAAACACCTTCCTTAACGTAGATAGGAATATAGAATAATCCTAGAGAATATGCTTGTATACTTGTACTATTTAACCATAACATTGTAAGGGAATAAGCAATCAATCTTGATCATCTTTATGGTATCACAGCCTACTCCTTCCTGTCCATTTTTTTTTCGTGATCCCAGTGTGCTTTGGCCACAATTGGCTTCGGCCACCCGTTTTTGCTCCTTAATCCCCATCTAAGATTGTGGTATTCAATTTTCCTATGGGCACTCCTAACACAAACACACCAAAAACCAACAACTTACATCCCGTCTATACCGTTACCAATATCACAAACAAGGTTCGAGTTCTTGACGGAATCAAAGTGACCTACTCGTCATGGGTCAAACTTTTTCGTCTTCATGCCAAGGGCTATAAAGTCCTCACCCATATCGATGGAACCACACCACCAACCAACCCCGAAGAACTCGAACAGTGGGCTGAAATAGACGCCATTGTGTTACAATGGATCTACGGATCCCTCTCCGACGATCTCCTTACTCGAGTGCTTGAACCGGATACCACCGCGTACAAAGCATGGGTAAAAATTAAAGATCTTTTTCTGAACCACAAGGGCTCGCGTGCCGCGGCCCTCGAACATGAGTTCACAAACCTCACCTTACGCTCATCGTCCTCATTAGACGACTATTGTCAAAAATTAAAAGACTTAGCCGATCAATTGAATGACGCTGACAACCCCGTTAACGAGCAACGACTAGTTCTTCAACTAGTCCGTGGTCTTCCCCCGGAGTACGACATGGCCGCGGCTTACATTAACCAAACCCTACCCAATTGGGACACGGCCCGAAGCATGCTCCAATTAGAGCAGAATCGGCAAACTGCTCGTGAAAATCCCAAACCCGTAATAGTCGGTGAAGCCAACGTTACCTCCGAGCCACCACCTCCTGCTCGCCACCCTCGACAGTCGCATGCATCCCGAGGCAACAATTGTAACAATGGGAACCACTCTGGAAATCAGAATCAATCCCAAAATCGCCCATGGCAAAATCGAAACAGTGGCACTAATTCCGGTCCTAAAGCTCCATATCCACCACACCCATGGTGGCCCATGGCTCCTCCTCCATGTCCGTATCCATCCCAAAACGGGTGGCCCTACCCGTGGTACCCGCAAACCCCAAACAATTCTGCCCGAAACTCCAACCAAAACCGCAATCAAAACCGTCCCAACAATTCTCAAAACAACGACTCAAGCCAAACAAATGTAGCCGGGTCCTTTGATGCACTTGACCAACGGACATTGGAGCCGCATTTCAAGCCGTATCACTAAATCCTCACGAAGATAATGAGTGGTACATGGACACGGGTGCCACATCTCACCTCACGGGTGACGTCGGTAAACTTGAAAAATTTTCTCCTTATTCTCGAATTAAATCCATCTTTGTTGGTAACGGTAATCGCATATCGGTGAACGGAACATGAAATCATAAATTACAAACCAACCTTCGTTTAAAAGATGTCCTTTTTACACCCAATATCATTAAAAACCTCGTTTCCGTTCGCCAATTCACAATCGATAATTTTGTATCTCTTGAATTTGACCCGTTTGGTTTTTTTGTGAAGGATTACAAGAGTGGGAAGATTATTTCCCGCCACAATAGTACCGGTCCACTTTATCCGTTCACAACACCATCATCACCGCACCTTGCTCTCAACACCATGTCAACACCCGATTTATGGCATTTCCGTCTTGGTCACCCGGCCGGAAATATCATTGATTTTTTACGTAATAAGTCTATTATTGTGTGTAATAAGAGTGCATCTAACACTCATTCGTTATGTCATTCGTGTCAAATTTCTAAACACAAACGTCTTCCATTTCACGATTCCACCACTAATACTTTATTACCGTTTGATATAATTCATTGTGATCTTTGGACGTCTCCAATTAAAAACGCCAATGGTTACAAATACTACATGGTTTTGATTGATAACTACACACAATACGTTTGGGTTTATCCCCTAAAATTTAAATCGGAAACTTTTACTCGTTTTACTTAATTTCACAACTTTGTTCAAACACAATTTAACACAAAGATTAAAAGTTTTCAATGTGACATGAGTGGTGAATTTGATAACAAACATTTTCACAACTTTGCTACTACCCATGGATTACAATTCCGTTTTTCGTGCCCACAAAAATCACCACAAAATGGAAAAGCGGAAAGAATGATTCGACGTATAAATGAAATCATTCTTGTTCTTTTGGCCCACGCCTCACTACCAACCACATTTTGGGTCGATGCATTACATGCCGCTGTAGGAGCTAATACCAATTTTCATTAAATAAAATACAATACAATTGGGAAATGACTAAAACAAATACAAGATTGAAACTAGAATATGTAGAAACGAAGAAGAAACAAGTTTTGGTTGAGTCTCGTGAAATTCACGATCCCCTTAAAATAGATTCGTCGTCTATCTCCCAGGGTAAAACAACCGAGTAGTTTTACACTACCGAATATAATCCAAGCCCGAACACTTATCGAAAATTCTTGTGTTTAAGGAACACTAAAAATGGAGAGAGCAAATTGTGATGCTTGTAAGTGGGTGTAGACAAGTTGGTGAATGTGTGTCTTACAAATGAACCACACCATCTCTATTTATACTAGAACTAGCTTCATAACCCGCCCGATTGGGCGGGTATGCTTCAAAATTTATTATGTGAGAAAAAACAAACAAATATTAATAATTTAAAAAATGACATAATAATGATGTAGCTGTAATGATGATTTGGTCGCAATTCGAGACATGCCAAAATGTTACATAAAATTTGCAAACGAAATAAGACTTCTTTGTAAACGACATTTGCTGTTGAATTAGTGTAATTCCCATCTTTGTCACAACAAATGACCTTCAATTCGTTCTTGTTCTTAACTCGTGATACAGCCACATAAAGCTGGCCATGTGAGAATACCGGTTTTTGCAGAAACAAACCAACCTGAGACAACGTCTGTCCTTGACTTTTATTAATGGTCATAGCAAAGCATACCTGAACAGGAAACTGCCTCCGATTCAATTTGAATGGCATCTTGTTGTCGGAAGGGCTAATAACCATTCGAGGAATAGCGTAAATTGTACCCACCTTGCCGCCATATATGATTTTACCCTCGATTATATTTACCCCATTCGTAATATCTGAAGCCTCGTTCCGTTGCACAATCCAGCTTTCTGATCAATATTCCGCATACACATTACCGGAGCACCGATCTTCAACTTCAATATATGCTGGGGGACACCTGACATTTTTATACTGTTCAAGAAGTCTGTGGTGTAAAGATCAAGGTTAAACATCGTATCATCTTCATCTGCAGCGGAAACCGGGTCCGATGACTTGTACGTCTTTTCTTCTCCCGGAATTAATGACAGCATACGTTCGTTTATGAGGTCAACCATTTCGTGCGTGGGAGCAAGAATGGCCCTATCTTGAAAAAAGTTGTGTTGCCATAGATTATCGAGAAAATGAGGGTATGTTTCTCGAATAATAGCCACAACGTTATCATCAGTTGCTGGAATAAGCATGTTGTCCGGGAACTCTACTGACGATTCACCATCATTTTCACCACCTGCGTTTTGATAATTAGTGAAAAAAATTTATATCAGTAAAAAACCTAGTGGAACGGTTTATAAAAAATTATAAATTAATTAAATACACACCTATAGTGCAGTTGCCAATATCGAGTATCCAATCTGCGAATTCCTTTATTTCTTTTCTTTCAACCTCAGATGCTCCAGAACCCAGCCTCATGTTACAGTTAAATTCAATACAGTGCAGTGGTCCCAAAGATATGATGCATTGATAGTCGCATGAACCACGTCTTGCCTACAGCCGTTTGGAATAACAGGAAGAATCTGCCGAAAATCACCACCAAACAAAACAACTTTTCCACCAAATACATATTTTGACGGTGTAGTAGGGTCCTGCCTGCATATGTCTCTCAGGGTTCTATCAAACGCCTCGAAACAATATCTGTTAATCATTGGTGCCTCGTCCCAGATAATTAGCTTTGCTTTTCGTATCAACTCAGCAAGGTCACCGTCAGCTGATATGTGGCATAACGAATCTTCCACCACGTTTATAGGGATTGCAAACCTATAAAGAGTACAAAATTAGCAATTTTTATCAAAAGTCAAAAATTAAATATTATAATGTTGTGTTCGAGTATAATAAGTACGTGCAAACCTGGAATGAGCCGTCCTACCACCGTCCAACAAAAGGGCCGCAATACCACTTGATGCAACATTCAAAACTATTGACCCTTGGGAACGCAATGCAGCAGACATAGTTTTGTACAGGTAAGTCTTCCCAGTACCACCGTAACCATATACGAAGAACATTCCACCCTTTTCATTATTAACGGCGTCCATGACTGTTCTGTAGATACGTTTCTGCTATGATGTAAGGCTTGCATAAAGAGTTTGATGCTGCTCGTGGAGTTCATATCTGTTGTACGATTCCTCGTCATATATTAACCGGTTGTAATTATCCATCGTGTACATTTCATCCGGATATGGCATGTTTGAAAAAGACTTTAAACTCTTGTTATTACAAAGGAGCATGTGTTCAATATACGTAAGACATATATTCATCCTTTGTGTGTCAGAAAGTTGTAAATCTGCAAACGTTAAACGATAAGATAATGTTCAGAAAAAATTAATTATGAAACCAAAAAGTAGCGATTAAACTGAATAAGCTGTTTTTTCAATATTACATGGATCGTTACGCTTTCTTCGTTCAACGTTTAACACATCCTCTGCTAACACATGCCAAGTTTTTTCCCAGACAAACTCGGGACGAGACATACTATCAGTCATGAGGAGCATGACAAAAAAAGAACGGAGATAATCACCCATTCCCCAAAAACTTGCTTCCAACAACCCATCAATGTATTCCTTGTCGTCCTGTAGGAGCCCACGGGCAAAACACGCATCTCTATATGACGGATAAAAAACACCGCGCCATTCCTTGAGATCATCCCAGCTTCTCGGACCTTCCATCTTGTTTAGTAATACACGTAAATAATAAAGTCACCCCATGAGGGCGGGACATGATGTATACGACCAAGTGTATTTCCTCTTTGTCTTTTATTCCAAATGCGTTGCTGTTGATTCCAAACATAAAACTGGGGGATCTCAACATACAGGAGTTTACGGGCGTCTAGATCTCTCTCGTTTAGTTCCATCCATGCTATAAACTTTGTTTCGTTAACAGATGATTTATCTAAAGCGTAATCAATACTTTCTCTTGCATCAAAGATTACAGGCTGTTCATTCTCTAAATGGAAAGGCAACCGTTCGACTGAAGGTGTCCTTTTATGTATATCAAACTGAAATATACGCCAGGCTGCCTCACACGCTGAAAGATACCAACAATCATAATAATCTTTTATTTCGTCGATCTCTTCGCCCTCCACAGCAACAGTAACCCTGTCTGGCCCTTTGTTGACATACTTAAACAGATATTTTATGGAACCAATTTGGTTGCACCATTCTACGTTTATATGGGACTGGTATTTCCTCAGCAAACCTGGATTGTAGGGCACGACATAACCATTGTGCAAATCTATTGCACTTTTCCTTATAGTATTTCCGTCATTTCTCCTCTTATAGATTGCATATCCATTGTCATCGATGATAGTTGTCTCGTTAAACTGTTTTGGGAATTTTTTCGTACATTTAAAATTGACAGTGCAAGGGCATCTTGGATTTTCAGCACCGCACGGGCCATGCATCATCTGATCGGTCACTATCTGGTATAATTCTGGATCCTGTCCTTTGTCGGGTATCTCTGCTGATATAAATTCATCTATTTTTGATGGTGCAGTTATCTTGTCTTGTGCCTCAAGCCACAATAATATGTGGCAATGTGGAAGACCCCTCTTTTGGAACTCAATGGTGCAAACAACTACGAATTAGAAAATAAATAAATTAATATGATCATATATATTTATGTTTATACATTTAAATATAAAGTAAAAGTTTATGTGTTGGATTTTTACCTCCTTTTACATGGCCAAAAGTATGATTTTCCTTGAAATCTTTCAGGAGGCAGTCTAGCTTGATTTTAAACACTCTAGATATAATATCCGGACGATCTTCAGATTTCAAACCTTTCTTGGCCATTTCACGGGCAATCTCAGGCCAATTAAGGTTACACGTGAAGGTTATGAATAAATCAGGATAACCGTAAAACTTACATATCGTCATGGCGTCTAAATAGTTCTGCATCATATACCTTGGACTACCGGTAAATGACGACGGTAGCACGTACTTCTTACCACGTAATACATTACCATTATCCTTATTTTGCGCCAATATCGACAATTTCGCATACGTCTCAGTTCTTAAATCTTTTTGCTGCGTAATAATGTATCTCATCCTTTCAGCCTCAACCATTGTCAATGCGTCGGTACAAAATTGCTGTAACAATCGCCTACCACTGAGTATCATGGAAAACTGATTTCTCCTGTCTTGCAATCAGTAAGCGAACCACTCCCTCATTGACACTCGCGTGCCTTTATTTTTTTCATTAAAGTCAGTAACGCCTTGGTGGTAGACATCAGTACGGTACCCATCTTCTGCATAGGGGAAAAACAAAGGGTAATGCAATGCTAGGTATATTACGTGTAGCTCGCTGATTTTTTTAAGTTTTCCGTTTTGCCTATGGACGACGATATCCCTAGGATTTGCTGTATCTTCAAAATCACCAACAATCAAAGCTGCTACTTCGGATGAAGTTGGTAGACTATAGTTCCTACCGTCTCGTGACCTGCTGCCAATAAGTCTTAGCTTAATATTACTGTCATTTGAAGACCTTATGGATCGGGCAGCCATCCGAAACTTCTCTACCAATGGGTTGATTGAATCAAGCATGTCTCGTATCTGGGTCGTAAGCTCAACATCTATCTCATTATTAGATGTTGATGTGCATCTGCGGTTGCTGTAAGAATTTTTTTTTTGTAAGTGAACGAAAATGTAAACATTATATTAGAAAATGCAACGACATCGTTAATTAATTGAGATTTTTTACCTAACAGCTTGTATCCGGTTCTGACTCTCATTTTCAGTGTCATATATATAAAGTTGACAGAATTTAGGACGGTTCCCTGGTTCGGGCATCAAATCTCCCAATCTATGTGGATTTTCCCCATTTATCCTGAAGCAATAAGGGCCACGTCCATTTATCCTGAAGCTTAGCACCCATAGAAGTGAAAGCGAACATCATGTTATATCGACGTATATTGCTCAAAAAAGAATCGCTCTTTGGATGTTGTTTGGTAATAAGATCTTTCAACAATTTTGGTGGTTCAATCATGTCAACAGGAAGCTTAACCTTACCCCTCATACAACATATTGAATATGAGTTGGGGTTTATAGCGGTACGTCCTCGGTCTTTTTCGTCTTTCCAAACCATAGCACCACAAGACGCGCATTCGTACTCAGGATCTCCATGATCAAGGTATTCTACAAAATTAAATTAAAATATATAAGTCCTTATAAAAAATTAATATATAAATATAAAGAATAACACACAATTTGTAAATAAAATCTATGTACCGTCTGAAATTCCAACAAATGCATGTGGTGGTAGCTCAGGTTGATTTTCATGTTGGGGGGTGGTGAAGTTTAAACCACGTGAGATTCTCGGACGCACCGTTTTTCCTTTTTTGTTCTTCTTTTTTAACTTTGCATTTGAAGAATCTCCTATTAGACATCATAAGGGGCAAAGAATAATAATAAGTACATAGATCATACACATATATGACAAATCTAGTGGCTTTAGGTGTCATTTGATAGTAGAATTGCAAACCTTTTTCACATAAATTAAAATTTATGGGTGTATTGATGTTAAACCTTGAAGTATTGTTCGAGAACACTGCACTGATTGATAAAAATAGAAAAGGTTTATTAAATATCCATATAAAATTTATAAAATATTTACAAAAAAACAAATACCGTTTGTTTTGATTTCACTTTTTGAAGTAACGGGATATGAGGGGGGTTGTGTTGTAGTTGTAGAAGTTGCAAACGGTACAAAAGGTGTTTTGGTAGTAGGTGGTGTTGCAAATATTCCATTTATAGAAGCGGTATTTCGATAAAACATATTTAACGGTGGACCTACATCATTTCGTTTATTACTAATTAATAAATAAGCATAATATGCAGGACAATATATTTTTTATAAGCAACATAAATTGAATTTATAAAGTTCAAAATCAGGATCTACTTACATGATAATTGACTCATACGTGGAGCTATCATAGGCATTGGTGATATAAATGATTGACCTATGCAATATAAACAATAATTATAATATTAGTTGCACGTTTTTATAAAAACTTTTACATATTTTGAGACTAAATGTAATAAGGTATGACTTAATTATTTGCACCTTTTGATTCTTTGTTGTTGGCTGGTATCGAAGTTTTTGACGGCCTTCCACGACGCCGTTTAGTTATATCATCTACCAAATCTGATATAGATAAAAAAATGGTAAAAATGTGAGTATGTATATTTGTCTGATGTTGTAAAAAACTACAATACTGAACATCTAAGTCATTGTAGACAAAGAACATTACATACTTTCATTACTCGGCATAAGCGGTTTTCTTCCGATAGGTCTTCCACGTTTGCTAACCACATTTGGAATCTCCTTTGGCATAGCTATAGTAGAAAAGAAGTTAAATTTGGTTAAATTCTTTAATTCAGTATCGGCTCCACAAAAATATAATTTAATATATGCTAAGTATTAATTAAACATAATACTTACAATTTTTAAAAGTGTTTTCAGGCGGTCTATTAGTGATATCTTCAAATGGTGTGTTGGACGAAGAGAGATAACCATGTAATTGAGATTCAAATACGATGTGTTTACTGTTTTCTTGCTGATTCTCATTGTTTTGTACCGTGATTTTTCTTTTTCCACCTTTTTTGGTATTCCCTTTCACAATATTCTCATCAATAGTGTGATCAGTTTTATCCATAATAACTTTAAGTATAATATCTACAAATAAAATTGTTAAGCATATAAGTACGATCATAATATTCCTAAAGAAATTTATATAAAGTATGTAATATAATTTTCAGCACCATTTAAATGCCTTTTAACAAAAAATAAAAAGGGGATCGGAGACGTGTCAAGTAAGTAAAAAAGTCCGCCAATTTATCCATTGTTATATAATATTTTATACATTTAAAAAAAGACTTGAAGCATTACATTATCTAATTGCTTAAAAAAAAGAACTTTGTTAAAAAAAGCACACTGTCATATTCCAAAACCGTTCTGTTAAATAAAAACTTGTATGTTTCACGGTATTGTTGGGCTATGCAATTAGTGGAATACCGCCCAATTGAATCGGACTAAGCTCATTCAATAAAAGGGTTTTATGGCCCATCCTATTAAGTTGTATCTATTTTATAGTCCTTTGAAGATAGAAATCGATTTAGGAAATGCTGGGTATTCACGTCAAATCTTCAAAATCGACGCAAATTTCACCGATGTATGGATTTCTTTCGGTGATTCAGATTCATCGAGTGAATCCGATGCCGATGTACAAACCAAGGAAATCATAATGACAGAGCACGGTTTAAATAATTATCAGAGAATTCTACAATTCCGAGTTAGGGCTAGATTTTTTTCAAGAACTTGTGGAGAAAGGGTGATTTTGTATCTCTGTCATTACGAAAATTTTCAGATCACAAGCCCTAACCCTTATTTCAGATCAACAATTGATAGATCCATACTCCAATCGAAATGGATACAGATCCCTGCATCCTAGAAGTCACCAGATCGGCGTCGGTTGGATTTGGCCCCGACGAGCCGTTACTCGCAGCCGGAACTATGGCCGGAGCGGTTGATATGTAGTTTAGTTCATCCGCGAAACTGGATCTCTTTCAACTTGACTTCAGATATGACGATCGTAAGCTTCCGTTTGTCGAATTATAATACTGAATAATTTTTTATAAGTTTCACACCGGTGTTAGTGCAGCCACAGTAGTGATGAGTGTATGTCTTGTCTTAAGTGAATTCTTTAATTTACTCTCTTTAGTGTAATAACCCAAACCAACCCAACCCTCACAGGTTGCTGTTTTCCTACTTACTGAAAAAACTCTTAAAAGTATAACTATTCATAATGCCACTGAGGTTGGAAGAGCTTTAACCTATCTCTCAATGGGAATGCTCAATTTACTTGGTCTCAAAGGAAGGTGTGTTTCTGTTTCATAAATTAGATCAATAATACCTTACCCTAATTTTTGTAATTTGTTAGTGAACCATATGTGACTGAGAGCATCTCCAACCAACCTCTATCATCCCCTCTATCTCTATATTTGAAGTTTTTCTCCTCCAACCCACCTCTATCTCTCACTCTAAATATAGAGTGAGAGAAAAGCTCACTCTATATTTGAAGTGAGAGAATGCCCCCTCTATCAATGGACCCCACCACTTCTATTTAATTATCTAATAATTATTTCTATTTAATTGATTTTATTTTATGTTTGCAAGCCAACAATCCATCCAATTAAGTTAAAATATAATTGTTATGGGTCTCACTAGTTTTAAAGGGATGGATAGAGTTTATGGTTGGAGTTGAAGTTTTGTTTAGAGTTAATGGGCTCACTAAATATAGAGATAGAGTGACTTGGATAGAGTTTATGGTTGGAGATGCTCTGAGGATGAAATGAGTGTGGCTATAGAAGAGGAATAACAGGTTTATACCATTACTACCATTAAACAAACGTTTTATAGTCAAAATCAGCTAACAACAGTATAAAAATTCAATAGTAAAAACAGTTTATATTTGAAGTCTGTTATATTAATAACATTTAGGCACTGTAGCGTTATGGAATCAATAAATAATGACCTGTTAAATGTCTTGAATGGGTTCGTATTTCAGGAATTGTAGTTTTTAATATAAAATAATAAAACAGACCTGGATTTTCAACGTTGCATAATTACTTAAACAAACGTTTTCTGAATGAGCAATACGTTAATTTCCTTGTGATGCAGGCTTCTTACGATGACTGGTATACCACTTTTGTTATTTGCTGCACGAAATTAAAACATATTTTGCAAGTGGATCGTTAACACATGTGAGTATTTTATGATAAATTGACAATTTATTGAATGCGTCTAACAAAATACAAATACTTTAAGAAAAAAACTTATCTTCAATTGTTTGTAGGTTGAAGATGATGGAATGACAGTATCTGCAAGCATGGCTCATTAGGTAATATTAGTTAAAAGTAATAATAATAATCAAAATATTTATGTATACCTGTTTTATATGCAGATTATAGGAATGATGGTGATGCTGGAGGCCTGGACTCTGCGTTCTTAGTACTGATTTTATAAGGTGATTCTTCAAATCTCGGTATTCTTATTGTTATTGTTATTGTTATTAGAATATGTGTGGGTGTGATTTATATAGTTGTTATCATGAATGTAAAAAATAAAAAATTTAGAGTTACCTTAATCACCGGGTCAAATATTAACTTGATTTCCTATAACAGATTTGATATTTTACAGTTTTCCATAACATATTAGCGTGAAATTTGGAAAAGATTTCAGAATAAATATGTCCGTATTTAATTTTTCCTTAAGTCAATATGCTAATTATGTAGGGATACTTGCCAATAATGACGAGATTTAATGCCAGAATTAAACGGATTTAGCCTAAATTTGAATTTTTGTAGTTATCAACATTTAGGTATACACGATTATGTAGGGATACTTGCCAATAATCACGAGATTTAATGCCATAAATAAATGGATTGTTAAAAATTTTGCATTTTTGTATTTATCAACATCAATCTACCTCTATATACTATTCAAATGGGAATCATCATAATACAGGAAGGTTTGTTAATATTAGAAGATATTCCATACTTATCACATTTCCACACTTATGGTTGTTTTTTACTTTTTTGGTCGCCCTTTTAAAAGTAATCCCATATTTTTGGTATGTGACAGTGTCGATTTGACTATATAAAAGTCAAAATATGGATTCTGGTTTTATTCCGGTATTATGTTGTATTAAATAGTTTATTTAACCACAATAACATTTTTAGGAATTTAAATTAAAGTGAGGTAACTTTTAGGCATTTTAAGGCATGTTGATTTAGGAATTTAGGGAAAAAGGAAAAAATCAAATAATTATATCATGTTTTAAGGGTGATAGAAATGATACTGTTTGATGATTTATTTTAGGAAATAGATTAAAATGAGGGTTTTATAATAAATTTAACTTAAAAGTTATTTTTTTATATTATAATACTCACAATTATGGTAAACAAAAATAGTATAATAATAAAAATTAATTGTGTAAACCAAAATTTGTTTAGAATACGAATCAAATCACCAAATGAAAAACCCAAAGGAAAAAAAGAATGTCATTAACCAAAACTCAAAAAAATCACCACAAAATGTCTCAAAAATAATGAAACCCATAAGATAACCAAGATTCAAAAATTGTCTAAAAAACAGCCAAGAAACGCAATGTGGTGCCTGTCAATCTTCCGGTTCGATCTTAACCTCAACCAAACCCTCTGAGCTTTTGTTAGCTTCCTCATCTTCAGAATCCGTGTCAAGATCATCTAGATTAATAAACACACGACGTTTCTTATTACTCGAAGTGCCGCTGCCAGAAGCCCCATCACATGAAGTTGGTGTGTGCATGTTTAGCACACGTTTAACACTATCATCAGCCACGCTAACCTTCTTTATCAAGTTTGAAGGCGTGTTGAAATCCTCCAACGGCTCATCCTCGGGCTGAGAAAATATAATCAAATATTATTTAATATGCTTATTAGATTCTAACTACATCTTTGCGTAAATTAATAAATTGCATAAGGTTACCTCATCCACAACATCAGCAACTACACGGTCTTAAATAATTTTTTTTTGAAATGGTTGATTAGTTGAGGATCCTCAGACATACCATCACACCGGTAGGTGTGGTTATTTTTGTCATGGTTCTCTTTAGAGTAAAACAACTTTAACAGTAATTTTTTACCGAGGATCATATTCAACTCATCGGGGTAGTACTGGGACGGATCCTTTCCGTGTTTCTCAATTATGTCCCACACAGTAAGGCCTGTCAACTTGAAAATAGAACTGTTGAAAAACACAACTTGTGCCGTACCAGTCTCATCGATGATAGTTACAACCACCTTAAACCTGTTAATAAAAAAATTATAAATAGTCAAAAAAGGAATTTTAAAATTCGTCATTTAGGGCAATGTTACCTTGAAACGGTTTGTACTGCCCCACAGTCGTCGCATTCATAAGTAGTATGGCGATTATTTGCTGATCTTACTTTAACTTTTTTGGTGCACTTCTTGCACGCCAAATAAGACCATCCAATTTGATCGTGTAAAACATGAATGGTTGCAAATGCAATGCAGTGGGAATCCTGTATATTTTAAATTAATATAAAAAGTAAATTTATTGATGAAATAAATAGATAATGACCTTGTAGTAATACTTAATGGACCGTGTTACATACCGGTTGAATTTGACGAATATGCGCCACCATGCTTTTAACAGTACCTCTAAAGAAATCAGTTACGGTAATTACTTTAGCATCAGGGGTATAGAACTCTATCTTGAACTGATTTGGATCATAATCATCCTGTTTCTGAGCCCTGAAATAAAAAATTATATCGAGCTTTTTTACAATTATGTTTTTACATGAATTTATTTGTTGATAATTAAAAGCTTTTTTACTAACTCTGATTTAAATGCAACAATAGCTGGATGACTCTGATCAATAATTATCTTTGTTCCGAATAAAGCGTTATGGACTGCAGGTGCATCTACATTGTGTGTGTAACTTCCAAATAATTAGAAAAAGATTAATGATACATTTTAGTAGTTAAGGTTGAAAACAATAAATTTCTCTCAATAGTAATTGACTAAAGTGCGACAATTTTTATTTACGCATTATTTAAAAAAATAGAAGCGAAATTATTAGGTTAAATTGCATGTTTTAAATCATACATTGATAGTACTTAACTTTGCCAAGCTGTAGTATCACGACAAAATGTCCAAACTTCTCTGGATCGGTGGCATAATCGTTCCACATCGTTGCCCACTCTTCCAAAAATGTAAAATCAAGCTGTTCTCCCCTGTTTTTATAAAATTGTAATCATTTAAAAATATCTTATAATAATTTTTATTTATATAAATATGTATGTAAGTAGTACGTACATATTATCCTCGACCACGACAGTACGTCGATATTTCATACCACTTTGGGTGGGTACATTCACGATCTCCATAATTCCAACAACAGAGCCAATAACATCTGAAACAGAGAACGACATTACATAATTTAATTATAAATAAAATATATTTGCGGCATAATATCAGCCTAAAATTGTTGGATTAAAAAATAATTTTTTTAAAGCAGTATGTATAAAATAAATATATATTGAAATATAAATATGATGTACCAACAGCGTCTTTTTCAGCATAAGTACGATCGACGGACTTAATCTCAGTATAAGGTTCGAGCAATAAACTGTATAAATTTTCATCAATCTGTTCAATGCGAGTAACAATTGTGTTGAAACCAAATGCCAATTTGAACTTATGTGGTAATAAAGGGTAATATCCAGTATTCTGATAAATTGAGAAGTTCGAGATTTCATAGCATTGGCCTTCCTCGAATAGAGGCTCGAACTTATACATGAATTCTTTCTTAATCCATATCTGAATTCGATCATTCTGCAAAATTAGAATTTAATGAAACCGATCCTTTTTTGGTATTTTGACCTAATTAAAAATGTGTTTTATGATGTATTGATTTATAATACCTGATCATCATGCAGCACCCAAGTCTAGAGAATAAGGGTTATGAGGTTCGTTTTTACGGTGGGAATGCCAGATTGAAATACATCTCCCACGAACAGTTATGTTTCGTAATCCTGCATCTATTTGACCAATTGGTATAATGGTTTTCAGTTTCGTGTTTTCTGAAATAAACATGTAGACGTTAGTAATTGTATGTACTCAATCGTGTAAAAGGCATGTGATATTAAATACCTTGGTCTATTCCGATATTAACTGGAGTTTGGTTCGTGTTTTCAGCGGCACGAGATCTTCGGGAACCTAGAGATATTCCTGAACTTGCTAAAGGCCTCAATTTGCTACCTGACGAATTTGGTGTTTTCGGGTAATTCATCTTCCCTTTCCCTATGTTGTTGTCGGATTCATTCTGCACAGTTAATAACATTGTGGTTCATATATGATTACTATAAATGTTTAAATAAAAGATTTTTACTGTTTTAAAATACTCCAAATATTTAAACTGTTTGACTTATAAAGTCAAACAGCCATAATAAGTTGTATTTTAAATATTTATAAAATTTACACGTTAAAAAAAGTAAAAAAAGTATTAAATCAGTAAAAAGCTGTTTGACAGTTTACTGTCATACAATTTGACTTTTAATAGTCAAAATATATATGTATAATCTGTCATTTATACAATTGACTTTTAAAGTCAAACTGATATGACTTTAAACATCAAAATAGTTTATAATATTGTGTTAATGTTCATGTTATTAGCTAATTCAGTTTCAAAACTGTTTGACTTTCTAACTGTCAAAGTGGTTGCATAAATATTTAAATAAAAGATATTTTGTGTTTTAAAACGGTTGCAAGTATTTTAAGTTTGACTACATAAACATTAACAGAATATTATAAAATAAGATTGTGGTTCATATATGATTACCATAAATGTTTAAATAAAAGATTTTTACTGTTTTAAAATAGTCCAACTATTTAAACTGTTTGACTTATAAAGTCAAACAGTCATAATAAGTGGTATTTTAAATATTTATAAAATTTAACAGTTAAAAAAGTAAAAAAATTATAAAACCAGTAAAAAGCTGTTTGACAGTTTACTGTCATACATTTTGACTTTTATATGTGCAGTCAAAGCATAAAAGTCAAATTGACTTGACTTTAAAAATCGAAGTAAAAAGCTGTTTGACAGTTTATTGTCATACAGTTTGATTTTTAATAGTCAAAATTTCTATGTATAATCTGTCATTTAAAATACAGAAAAAATATTTATAAAGTTTATGCTTTGACTGCACATAGCATGACAGTTGACTTTTAAAGTCAAACTGATTTGACTTTAAACATCAAAGTATTTTATAATATTCTGTTAATGTTTATGTTATTAGGTAACTCAGTAAAAAACTGTTTGACTTTCTAACTGTCAAAGTGGTTGCATAAATATTTAAATAAAAGATATTTTATGTTTTAAAACGGTTGCAAATATTTTAAGTTTGACTACATAAACATTAACAGAATATTATAAAATAAGATTGTGGTTCAAATATGATTACCATAAATGTTTAAATAAAAGAGTTTTACTGTTTTAAAATAGTCCAACTATTTAAACTGTTTGACTTATAAAGTCAAACCGTCATAATAAGTGGTATTTTAAATATTTATAAAATTTAACAGTTAAAAAAGTAAAAAAATTATAAAACCAGTATAAAGCTGTTTGACAGTTTACTGTCATACATTTTGACTATTATATGTGCAGTCAAAGCATAAAAGTCAAACTGACTTGACTTTAAAAATCAAAGTAAAAAGCTGTTTGACAGTTTACTGTCATACAGTTTGATTTTTAATAGTCAAAATTTCTATGTATAATCTGTCATTTAAAGTACAGAAAAAATATTTATAAAGTTTATGCTTTGACTGCACATAGCATGGCAGTTGACTTTTAAAGTCAAACTGATTTGACTTTATGACTGGCAAAGTGGTTGCATAAATATTTAAATAAAAGATATTTTATGTTTTAAAACGGTTGCAAATATTTTAAGTTTGTCTACATAAACATTAACAGAATATTATAAAATAAGATTGTGGTTCATATATGATTACCATAAATATGCAGAAGTAAAAGATTTTTACTGTTTTAAAATAGTCCAACTATTTAAATTGTTTGACTTATAAAGTCAAACAGTCATAATAAGTTGTATTTTAAATATTTATAAAATTTAGATGCTAAAAAAGTAAAAAAATTATAAAACCAGTAAAAAGCTGTTTGACAGTTTACTCTCATACATTTGACTTTTAATACTCAAAATTTATATGTATAATCTATCATTTAAAATTCAAAAAAAATATTTATAAAGTTTATGCTTTGACTGCATATAGCATGATAGTTGACTTTTAAAGTCAAACTGATTTGACTTTAAACATCAAAGGTAATGACATTAACAAAACACTAATTTTAATTTTAATTTTGGGAACATTTGAACAAAATTGCCTCGTGATGCAGGTGTTGCAAAGTTGTATTAATTCAGTTTGACTATTTAAAGTCAAATTGATTTAAATTATAAAAATAGGTGAAATTAATCTGTTTTACAGGTTGGAGAGTTTGACTGCAAGATCGTTAGACTTTTAATGAAATTCAAATTCCGGATGAACAGTTTGACTTTTACAGTCAGATTGTTTAACTACATACAAAGTCAACATGGTATATAATAGGTAATGCGTTTAAGTTCAATTTCACAGTATCTGGTATTCTCATTATTTGAAATTTATAAGATAATAAAGTAACTGTTTACGTGGGAATAATCATACCTTTCCCTTGATTAAACTGTATGTATTTCAGTTGTACAAATTTCCTGCAGACAAAAAAAATCGAAATTATATTAACACACAGGTATATTAAAACTGTGATTTGCAAAAGTGTATAGGTTGATGTAAATAAACAGTTATAAAATACTTTTAAAAAAGATTTTAAAAGTTTAGAATGAACAGTATCATAAAACACAAAAAACCGAATAGTAGAAAAGATGAACATTAACCTTCAGCGAGTTGTTTTTTATTCGTGATGCAGGGGATGAAAATTACGCTATGAATTTTGTGATGTTGTATTCCGGTTTATAAAGGAAACAGAATTGGTTATTGTGCTCCCGAAAAAGATGGAATAGATTAGGCAATGATAATAATTAAAATTTCGAATTTTAATTATGATGGTTGTAAAACCAAATCTGTTTCCTAAACATAGCGTAATTTTAAAAGGAAACGTGATCTTCGGTATATATAGTTGATTCGTAGGCAGCACAATTTTATATGTGCATATTTAAATCGGTTCTATATTTAAATTTACAGGATGTTTGTCAAAGGATGGAGATATTAACGTGATGGAATTCCGGACTTCCCCTAACTGCCTCTTGGTCGCATGCTGTATTGTGAGGATTTGTGTGAAAAGCATGGACGAATGGGTGAATTACACCTGGATTAAAGGACCAATCAGAATCGTGCAAAGTGATGATGTGTCGAATTAAAATCGGGTCTACCTGCATATATAGGGGAAGATATGGTCATAGGTATAATGACCTACATTAATGTCATTATGGTCATTATTTCAATTCAATACAAAGAAAATAAAACCACAAATTCAAATATATATTTTAATGACAAACATTAAAATATAAATATTATTATCAATAATATTATTTGAATACACTCCACTAAACCAAGTGGCAAAACCGAGTGGCAAAACCGAACCAACATGAAGCCCGGGAGACGAGCGTGAATAGGTTCAAGTTCCACTAGTTCATTTGTTTTATTTCTTTGTTCCATACACCCCACTTTGAGAGTCGATATTTCATTCACCACACTCCATTTGGACATACCAACCATTAATTATATATACTTTAATATATATTTATATGTGTCCAAAATTTTTCCAACAATCCCCCACATGAATAGAGATCGATCGAAAACACAATAAAATTTCAATAAATGTTCAACAGTTAAGTCTTGCAAAGGATAGGTAGGTGTTAGCCTTTGAACCTTCCCTTGAGAAGCACACTTAGTCTCCTAGCAGTCAGTAGACGCGATGTCCTTGAACTGAATCCGCCTTTTGTGTAGACGGCAGTATACATTCTCACAAGACTCTCCCTAACTTGTTCATATCCTCTTATCGTGCCCGTCTTGGTCATGGACACTGCCTGGTTCTGCGAGAGCTACTAAGAATTGTGCCCCAACAATTCCATTCGAAGCGACCCCACTTCTCTCTCACATAGGTGATTCTCTACCACGAATCATTAAAAGCCATAGTGCTTATCCTCATTGTCACTGAACTTGGAATGGACTAGGAAGTAGTAAAATTTACTCCCTTTAAGAATGTTTGGAGGAATTCCGTTACCCCCACAGTGACATCCCTTCGTTTATACAATTAGGTTGTCCTATTGAACCTAGATCTTGGGATCTCCAGTCAACTAGGTTAGGTTTCCTTCGCATAAACTATTCCAAGGGCTTTAGTCCCATTCCATAACTAACTCTCTACTTAAGCCTTTTTCATAAGCGGATCCGCGATGTTATCATTTAACTTTTAAATAGTTAATCTTGATAACTTCAATTGAGAGTAGTTGTCATATCGTATTATGTCTTATCATTATACATTCTACACTTGATTAATGTAAATGTAAGACAATGATATATACCAATTTATACATCAATTATTTGGAATATCTTCCTTAATTGATGTAACTTTAGGAAGATGAATGAATACCTTAGCAAGGTACCCCCACATTCGTACGTATTTATAAGACGGTTTTCTTTCAAACCAAAATTCGTACGATGTTTCATCTATCCTTCATGAGATAGCTTGTATAAAAGATAAGTAGTCGACACACGACATACCCCCACATTTGTACGTACTTATGATACGGTGTTCTTTCAAACCAAAGTTTGTACAATGTTCATTTATCCTCACGGGGTATCTTATATAAAAGATAATTAGTCGACGCACGACATACCCCCACATTTGTACAAATTAATGTATCAATTGCTTCATTTTTACTTTTCTCTAAAGTAAAATTGCACTCTTTCGTGTATATTAAGAAGTTTTGGTTATTTCTTTCAACCAAATGGAAGGATGATTTTTGTCAATTTGTTACATTTGTGACTTTTAATCAATGTGAAATGTTGGTGGTATGCCATTAAATTTATTTAAAACATATTTAATTAAATTTATGTGGCATAATCAACCATGTTATATATTTTAACAATTCAAAATAAATGAACAACTTTATTAGCATTTTATCAAAATCACGGTTACAAGTTGTCACATTTAATTTTAACATTTTTACCGACAACAATTCCACATTTTGATAACACGATTCCATTTGATTCAATCACAACCCAAATAACAAACTTAGTAAGCAACAATCCGGACACAAGATTTTTATGAATCCCCGGAACATACAAGATGTTGCTCAACATGACATCATTTCTGAAAGTCATCCTTACGATAACATTTCCTTCACCTTTGATATATGTGGTAGTCGAGTTTCCCATAAAAGTTTTTACTCATTTTTCAACATCTTTGAAAATGATAAACATATTTTTATCGAAACACACATAACGGGTAGCACCCGTATCGAAATACCATCTACTTGAATCGGTTCGCACCATTTACTTCCGACAAATCGGAAATCATGGCCTCATTATGCACATCTTCCTTCATGTACATTTCCATATTAGGCATTGTCAAAACATTTGTCATTTTTATCAAATAAAAAATGCAAATTTGACCAATAATCCTCAACAATCAATAAGTTTCACAAAAGAAACACAATTTAATTAGTTATAAGATTTCTTGCAAGTATCCGTTTTCCAAGAATCAACTCAAGAAGCGAACGACAGTCTTGTATCTTACTAACTAATATCCACCAAACTTTTACCAAGTCTCACAATTTGAAAGTAAAATTCTAGATGCCAAAGCAATCCATTAAAATCAACAAAACCTTTTTATTTGAAAAATCTTATAATTTCCAAATATCTCACATTATGAGACTATATTCAAGAAACCAAAGTAATCTTGATATGTATAAAATGGAAATTAAATTTTTTCAAAGAAAAATCTCTATAATTCAAGAAAACAACAATAATGTGAAATTTCAATCCAAACATTCAATTTCCAAATAGTCTCACAAATTGCAACCATATGTCAAGAAGGCAAAGCTACCTTGACATGCATAAAATGGAAATAACATGAACGAATGTACTTTTCTTAAATTCAAAATTTTAAAAATCATAAAGTTAACTCTCACAACATTGAGAATAAATTCAAGATGCCAAGGCAATCTTGATAACTAAAAGTTATAAAGTTTTAAAACCAAAGATTAAAGTACATTTTCTCACTATATGAGATTAAATTCAAGAAAACCCAAGTTATCTTGATACTTGAAACAAAATAAATCAAAACATTTATATCCAAAAAACTTTTAATTTCCAAATATCTCACACAATGAGACTATATTCAAGATACCAAAGTATTCTTGATATGTATAAAATGGAAATTACGAAAAGTTTATAAAATATTTTTTCAAACAAATTCTTTATAATTGAAGAATAACGACAATATTATGAAATATAAACCCAAAATATTTGATTTCCAAATAGTCTCACAAATTGAAACCATAAGTCAAGAAGCCAAAGCTACCTTGAGATGAAGAAAATGGAAATCAAAATCACTTACAAACCAACATAATTTTTAATAATTAACAAATTTCACAATGATATACAAAATGTTTGTAAGATTTATTTCAAATATCATCTCTAATGAGAATCAACTCAAGAAGCCTATGACTATCTTGAACCTTACAGACAAATATGATTGCAAAACTTATAATTAACAACAATAATTTTCACAATTATAAATTTTAAATCCAAAATTGTTTTAAACAATATATCAAGTTATTTAAAATCAAACTTTAAAAACTTGATATAATAAACTTTAAATCCAAAAATTTGATTTAATAATTTATAATAAACTTAACCAAACATCTTCTTTTACATAAACTTTTCAATCAAAAACTTTTTCCGAATCGATGCTATTAAAAAGCAAAAATCGAAAAAAAAAATGTATTTTCCAACTGGTATTAGCAAGAGAGGAAAAATCTGTTTTAAGTTTGTAGGAGCTAATACCAATTTTCATTAAATAAAATACAATACAATTGGGAAATGACTAAAACAAATACAAGATTGAAACTAGAATATGTAGAAACGAAGAAGAAACAAGTTTTGGTTGAGTCTCGTGAAATTCACGATCCCCTTAAAATAGATTTGTCGTCTATCTCCCAGGGTAAAACAACCGAGTAGTTTTACACTACCGAATATAATCCAAGCTCGAACACTTATCGAAAATTCTTGTGTTTAAGGAACACTAAAAATGGAGAGAGCAAATTGTGATGCTTGTAAGTGGGTGTAGACAAGTTGGTGAATGTGTGTCTTACAAATGAACCACACCATCTCTATTTATACTAGAATATGGTCATGGGTATAATGACCTACATTAATGTCATTATGGTCATTATTTCAATTCAATACAAAGAAAATAAAACCACAAATTTAAATATATATTTTAATGACAAACATTAAAATATAAATATTATTATCAATAATATTATTTGAATACACTCCACTAAACCAAGTGGCAAAACCGAGTGGCAAAACCGAACCAACATGAAACCCGGGAGACGAGCGTGAATAGGTTTAAGTTCCCACTAGTTCATTTGTTTTATTTCTTTGTTCCATACACCCCACTTTGAGAGTCGATATTTCATTCACCACACTCCATTATGGACATACCAACCGTTAATTATATATACTTAAATATATAATTATATGTGTCCAAAAATTTTCCAACAGCCGCCACATATCTTCATAACATCACCCCCACCAAAGTCTTACAAAACCACACACCCACAACCATCCTTTACCAACGCTAACCCACATACAACCACCTTCGTGTTTTTGGGTATGCATGTTACCCAAACCTATCCGCTACTCGCAATCACAAGCTCGACACCCGATCCATTCGATGTGTCTTTCTTGGATACCCCACAAACCACTGCGGCTATCGATGTCTCGATCCTTCAACCGGCAAAATACATATATCTAGACACGTCACCTTTGACGAAACCGTTTTCCCATTTGCCAAACCAACTCAACCTACCATCGATTATACCTTCCTTAATCCCTCCACCAACCTACCCTCCACCATTTCCCACTTCACCACCCCTCCTACCCAACCCAACCAACAACGTACACCTCCATCCAACACCCAACCCACACAAACAACCAACCCCACCCCCTTCCGCCAACCATCTCCAACCCGGCACCACCACCATCCCCTCCGCCAACCACATCCAACCCAACACCACCCACATCACCTCCACCAACCCTAAACCACCCGACACCACCCAACTCCCCACCGCAACCTAACACACCACCACCACCCGCAAACCAACCACCACCCCCACCACCCGCACCTACCCATCACTTGACAACCCGCTCCCAAAATCATACCATTAAACCCCCTGATCGTCTAAACCTCCACACCACCAATATATCACCAATACCCAAAAACCCCCACATTGCACTATTAGACCCAAATTGGAAAGACGCAATGATGGATGAATACAAAGCTTTGTGTGCAAACAACACATGGGAATTAGTTCCCCGACCCACCAATGCTCACATCATTCGGTGTCTTTGGTTATATCGACACAAATTTAAATCCGATGGGTCTCTATCTCGTTACAAAGCAAGACTTGTCGTTAATGGAAAATCTCAACAAGTGGGCGTTGATTGTGATGCAACATTTAGCCCGGTGGTTAAACCAACAACAATCCGAACCGTCCTTACTCTAGCCGTTTCCCGTTCATGGTCGATTCATCAACTTGACGTGAAGAATGCATTTTTACATGGGAATTTAAACGAAACGGTTTATATGCATCAACCCCCCGGTTTCGTAAATCGTACCCACCCAAATCATGTGTGCAAATTAAAAAAATCATTATACGGGCTTAAACAAGCACCTCGGGCGTGGTATCACCGATTTGCAACATTTATTACTTCTCACGGGTTTAGAAGTACCACCACCGATACATCTCTATTCGTTTATCGTCGCGGGCAAAACATGGCATATCTTCTGTTATATGTAGACGATATTATTTTAACGGCATCAAATGATGCATTTTTACAACAAGTCATAACAACACTATCACAAGAATTCGCGATGACCGACTTGGGCAATCTACATCATTTTCTCGGAATTCAAGTCACCAAAACCAAAAGCGGTCTCTTTTTATCTCAATCGCAATATGTTACTGATATACTTCAAAGAGCAAACATGACCACTTGCAACCCAGTTGCCACACCTGTTGACACATCCTCCAAACTAAGTGCAACCGCCGGTGAACCAATGAAAGATGGCACATTATATCGAAGCTTGGCCGGGGCTCTCCAATATCTTACTTTCACAAGACCGGACATCACATATGCCGTTCAACAAGTGTGTCTTTTCATGCATGCCCCGCGGGAGCCCCACTTTAACTTTCTCAAACGAATCCTTCGTTATTTAAAGATGATCAAGATTGATTGCTTATTCCCTTACAATGTTATGGCTAAATAGTACAAGTATACAAGCATATTCTCTAGGATTATTCTATATTCCTATCTACATTAAGGAAGGTGTTTAAAGACAATTAAAGACAATTAAATGATATTTACTAAGGTCAATATTCTATTGACTAATAGTTTTCACCCCTATTTATATACAAGCATTTGATGATTTTATGGCTGTTCATGGTACCATTTTCAGTCTAAAGGGAGTCACGGACAAAAGAATGGATAATGTGCAAGTGGTTTTGGAGAGGCTTCAAAGCAGTAGGTCATTAATAGATGCTTTCTTGAACCAGTATCCCATCAGTTGTGAGTCAAATGTTAAGGATAATTTGGAGTGTGAGAGCAGTAAAAAAAAAGTGATATTCATGAGGAGGAAAATGATGTTGAAGAAACGTGTGATGAACATGGCGACGGTGATGATTCATTCACCAGCGGAAGTGGTGGTTGGACAGCAAAGTGGTGGCGGTAAGACTATGTGTAATGGGTGACCACTCACCCCTGACACATCAGCGCCACATCAGCCCGACCAAACACATAAAAAATCCCGACCAAACCCAGGTAACCAGGCGACCAAACCATTCCCCTTTGAAAATCAGACGACCATTACACACTTGGGACGCGTCGGTGGGGATAGGCCGTAAAGGGGGGACGCATCGGGGTGGCCTGATGTGGCGGTCGCGACCGATATTTGGGTCGTGCGATACGCCCAGTCTAACACCCAAAATGTTAAAAAGAAGAAAGGAAAAGGAAATAATAACAAGGCGAAGATTAACTGCAACCGGAACCATTAACCGTGGTTGATGTTAGTTGGATACGCTAAATTTTGGAACGATGGCATCTCTACATTTGAAACTTTAGTAAAACAAGAATCCAGATAAGATTTTACTCGATTATTAAAACATAAAGGGATCATAATAAGCTAATATTTGTACGATATATATACAACTATTTTGGCAGGATGAAGATTATATATCACCAGTAAGAATTAGCCAGCACAACCCAAATTTGTTTTGTTTATATTCCAATTGAATGGAAAAATTAGAAATTTTTTTTTCCAGCCCAACTGTTTAAGGCTAGGCCTGTAAACGAACCGAATGTTCAACGAACCGTTCGGCGGGAGTTCGTTTATGTTCGTTCGTTTAGCTAAACAAACGAACACGAACAAGATTTTGTGTTCGTTTAGTTAAACAAACGAACACGAACAAAGGCCCGTTCGTTCGTTTACGTTCGTGAACATCCATTCGTGTTCGTTTGTTTACGTTCGTTTGTTAGTGTTCGTTGGAGTTTGTTTATGTTCGTTTGTGTTTGTCTATGTTCGTTTGTTAGTGTTCATTTGAGTTTGTTTATGTTCGTTTGTGTACGTTTGTGTTTGTTTATGTTTGTTTATGTTCGTTTGTGTTCGTTTGGGTTTGTTTGTATTCGTTTGTATTTGTTTCATGTACATTTTTGTTTGTTTATGTTCGTTTGTGTTCGTTTATATTTGTTACCCTTGTTCACGAACAGTTCGTGAACACTAGATGTTTTTAACAAACGAACACGAACACAAAATTCCGTTCGATAAGTGTTCGTGAACCGTTCATGAACACATTTTTTCCTTAACAAACAAACACGAACAAGGCTCCGTTCGTGTTCGTTCGGTTCGTTTACAGGCCTATTTAAGGCACTTCAATGATGAAGTATTGACTGTTGATTCAATCTTCTAATTTTTTTTTTATTTCCTTTCTATTATTAAATCAATATAGTACATACTTCTTCTGTTTCAAAATAAACTTTCCATGGGTGTTTCAAAATAAGTGATAGACTTTGAAAACTTACCATATTTGATAAAAGGTGGCGGAGCCCACACCCACTAACTATCTCCTTTAATATAGTGAAAAGACATATTTATCCTTACTTTTACTTTTAAACATCATTATACTCATTTTAATCAATATATGTGAGACTCATCATCTACTAACTATTAAATTTAATCTAATTACCCACATTATCATATTTTACTTCAAAAATTGTGAACTCCAAAGTGTATCACTTATTTTGAAACGGAGGAAGTATTATTTGTTAACTAAAAATAATATCTCCATAATAATAATTTTTTATAATTTCTAATAATTTCTATAATTATAAAGTAAAATACTTTACAATTATAAAATAAAATATACTGTATATTAGATTTTTTTATGATTTAAAATGACAAACCTTATGATAGTTCAATAATTATGGGTACATTTTGTATTGTAAAAATCACCTCGATCTCATTATTAAAATAAGCATCCATAACACTTTAATTCGAAACTTAAATCGTTTTTTGTAGTCACACACGATATTACATCACGACAAAGTATGCTTGTTTAGATACAGAGTAAAAGAAAAAGTTAACGGCTCCAATTTTACGTTGAATAGAATATTGAGGTTTAAACCAGAATCAAGGAGGAATTTCTCCAAGCAAACTAAAATCGTCAACCTCTTAGAATAATCCCAACTACTTGTACAAACTACAACAGAAAGTTTTGCTATAATTAATAAAACCGACAAACATTCAAAAACAAACATGTGTTTGCATCATCTAAGAATACAATTTCATTCTCTTTCTTCCTCCAAATATTCCTCACCTTCTTCCAAATTGTAATCTTCACCGTCCATCTGCTCATAATCATAATCTCCATCTCTCTGATCATCATCATCAAAAGCTTCAAGCTCTTGATCCAACATTGCATCCTCATCAATGGACCCCACTATATTCTCTACTTCACCCACTTCATTATTCAAACAACATTGACCATCCGTTGACTTTTCATTGTTCACCATGATCACAGACGGGATTTCTTTTCTTTCCTCTTGATTATTCTCGTTATTTTCATTTGAGTTATTATCTTCAACAGAAGCAATAACGGGTCCTCTTTTCCGCTTGAGAATCTCACTAAGAGGCTTTGGTCCTTCAAATGACGCGTTGACTTCCGATTGTTGACTTTCTGATCTCGGGTATTTCCTCTTCCCCAAAGTTTGACCATCTTCTGTTTGTTGACTTTTCAACTCCGACAATCTTTTCGGTCCACCAAACTCCCTATAATCTCTGTCTCTAAGTCTACTATGATTTAAGGATCCATATGGTGGTCTTCCCGGTGAATACCTGGAATGATTTTGTCTAATTTCCCTTTCTACCCTTGACCCATTTTCATTTCCCGGAATCTTTATCCTTCCTCTAAGTCGGCTACTAAGTGAATCGGGATCCAGCTGGCGGCTGTCTCTTCTTGGCATCCTGTCCAGGTGGTTATCACGGGGATGTTCACGGCTGATAACCGACCTTAAACCACCAATATTATTATCACCCCTTCGTTGTTTCAATAATCGGTGGCGTAAGTCTGACTGGTCAAACTGATCAGGACTATCATCTCTGGGATACCATTTTCTTCCAAAATTAGAAGATTCTCTATGTTCCTCCCATGCATAATCACGTTTCTCGGGGTACATATCTCGGTCAACATCATAGTCAACAGGCCTTTCAAATTGTTCTTCATTTGGATAATAATCGGAATCATTAACCTCAGTGTCCACAAGAACATCAAAACCAGGGGTTGGCTCTCGTGAATATTCTTCAACGTCTCTTCCATTAATACCCTCGTTATCCGAAACATGGTTAGACATGCTGACCTGGAATTCGTTCATGACAGGTGGCGGAACAGGATTGGCTGGTCTGTACCTAGGTGGCGGTGCTACCTTTTTCTCCATAACACCGCCATTGCTTGCTTGCTTTTTGGGAACTTGTTTCACTTGAGGAGGCTGAAATGCAACGGGTTTCTGGACATTTTCTTGTGGTGAAACCTTTTGTTCGGGAATTGATTTCTCCGGGCCCACAGGAGCTGTTTTAGAAGGCTTGGTGACAGGTGGCACCGGTTGAACCGGTTTGTTACTGAATATGGTTTGTGGTGGCCCATGCAAGAAAGGGCATAAATGTCCTTTTAAACAGAAACCTTTTTGGAAGAAAATGCAAGCAACACCTTGTTTTGCAGGCTGAGATACAAAAGGTTGTACAGGAGTGGGAACTTCGGCTCCTAATAATCCATCAAGAGGCTGAAAACAACAACAAAAAATATAACCAATTAAAAATATCGTTTATAATTGAAAATTAAAAAAAAAAATAAATAATAACGACAATACTTACAGGATGACGAAAACCGCATTTTGGATTTAAACAATTTGCATTTAACCAGTAATAGCAATCCCTTGGGTTGACCCGTGCAATGTCACTATGGCGATACTCGCATTCGTTTCCCTGTTAACACATGAAAATATTTAGTTGATACAAAATCGTGCTAAAAGCTAGCTTGATTGCCAAAACCGAATAATTATCTAGCAATAAACCCTAACCCTAATTCATATTGTAATCTTGGAGATACAAATCATTATCATTAATGTCAAAACTGATATTTAAGTATTCAATTGAATTACAAAAATCATAAGTGAACCCTAATTCTAATTTAGAACAGAGGGACCAAAATCATTAAGAAAAATCAGAGATTGCACAAATCATCTTCATACAGTCTTTAAACAAAGATCCAATTCAATCAAAGAACCAAAAACAACCCATATTAATCAAAGATCTAATGCATTATATAAACCCACAATCTTTTGACATATAAATGTACCTTTTTGCAGGTTAAGGGGGACGCAAGAAAGTAAAAACAATCGGTGTTTCTTTTCAAAAACTCCTCTTCCTCCGTCGTAGCTGCCGGAGCGGTTGACGGCGGCTGAGCAAATTGAGAAGACTGCGGTGGTTGATTGATAGCACCGGGAACCATGGTTGGGGTAATAACACGAAACCCTATAGAATGAGAATCTAAACAAGTAAACCGATTGTTGGATCTAGGGTTTGTGAGGCGGCTTAAGACAATGTTGTGATTATCGATATAGAAGAATATGATGAATTGTGTAACGTTCGATTTGTAACTAACAGGAGTTTGTGGAAGAAAACTTGCCGTCAAATAGACGAGGATTATTTATAGAGAAAAATGGTTAAACGAGAACCAGAATTCAGAAACAATAACTCGAACAGGCTTTAAGTTAACCCAAAGAAGCTTATGGCATAAAGGTCGGTCATGGACTTATGGGTTAGGTCAATCAATTGTCAAACACATATAGGCTTTATTCAGTTGTCAAAAAATTTAATCACGTTTCGAATCAATTTGGTCCAAAACATTTTTTTAACCACAAATACAAGTCTTATAACAACAAAAATGAAGAGCACATATCATACTGTTATGTCAAATACCTTTTAGTAGTTCTGTCCAAAACTGTACTCATATTCTCAAATTTTACTGTAACTGATACAACATAGTGTATCATATACAGCGGTCATATTTTCCGGCACGACCCGAAACCCGGCACGAACACTATATACAAATAATCAAGTTTGGGTTGAGCCTAAATGAGTTCAAGAAAAACATGTCGACCCATCAAACCCGTATATAGATCATGTCATGTTCAAGTTGGCTTACCTATGTATAAACGAATCAACCACTTTAGTTATAGAAAGAAAAAGATACTTTTTTTTTTTCTTTTAAATGATGTCAATACTATAAAATTTCCTAAATCCCATCTAAAACATATTTGAATCTCACATTTCAATTCCTCAAGATTACTATTGTATTTTGATATAATTTTATTTCTGACCCGCTAAGGCACAAACCTGTAAAGTTATATAGGTTAGATAAGTCAGATTTGTATTACCATAGTTTAATATATGTCTGAGTTTTAGGTTGATTTTTATGACCCGAAATTCTAAACATATCGGGTTCAACCCGGCAACATATTAACCCGAATGCGCTAATCCGAACCCAACCTGACCCCTAATCATATATACTGTTACGAGGCAATATGAATCCAATGCTATTTGTCAGTATCAGGAATCCTTATTATAAAATTTTAAAGAATAATATATTCAGTTATGCAATATTATAGAAGCTATAGTATTATAATAAGAAGCTAATGATTTGAATAAACAATTGTGAACGTCGTATACGTGTGAAATCACATGAGGTATTTGCTTTCAATTGGAGTACAACAAACTAACATCAAAGTATCATCAATACAACAAACATATTTCACAAACTCGGGTTCCCCCGACATCATAAACTTGGCTTCTACATCATTTTCCTTCATGATTACATCATTCATCAAGTAGAAAAACCATCAATATGCTCCATTTTCAAGGGACCCGTTCCTTGACGTCTATTTTTCAACCTTTTTTTTTCATTGAATAGGGTGATATGGTGCGATGACTCGCTTAGATGGCAATTTCCTCAAAATAATGAGAACTAGAGACGATGGTAATATCTCCACCACCTATCAAAATAAAATATATTATAAAAATAAAAATAAAAAAACTTACAAAAACGTGATATACTAGAGGGACAAAATGGGTAGGTTAGGCGGGTTGTGCAAACGGATTAAAACAAGTAATTTTTTGTAGGGTCGAAATGGGTCACGTTGGATTGACCCAAAACGCTAATTGTTCAAAAAAATATTTCTTTTCATAAATAACTAGCATGTCATATATGATCATGAAAATCATGTTAGTTCAATAACAATCTAATTTTTCAAATTAAGTGAACATACACGAAGGCGATTTTCACCCCGTTCGACCTGTTTCTTTTTAAGCTAGACTTTTAATTTAACACGTATGACGCATTAGAGATCAAACAAATTCTAAATCAACTGATTCATGGCTAAATAGTTACAAAAAACATATATCTCCATTAGAAATAGAAGAAAAAAAAGTATCTTATCAAGAACGGTCCTTACCAAGTAGTAAATGAAGTTCAGGACATAATGGTCCATCAAATCGAGGTTAGCAGCTTCATCGAATGCATTAAAGCACATCTAACATAATACAAAAATTAAATATAAAAAAACGGAAACAAATATTGATAAATTCATCACATAAAAAAGACAGGGGCCTCACCATGATACATCTTACAAGAAAACACGTGAAGCAGATCGTTGTCACATAGCCAACCTGCAAAATAATAATATTTAATGTAATGACCGGAATTTTCGGTTAATGAATTAAACGGAAATACTGAGGAATAAAGGTAGTAAAATGTTTAATCGAGTCTCCGTTGTGTTTTAGCGAGTGTTTGGATATTTGGGACTTGGTGTAACCAAGTATGGGTCAAGACTTGGATGGAAACAAGTTTAAAAGGCAAGAAACTGACCCAGACAGCCCTCGCGGCGCGAGGCAGTCGCGAGGTTGAACAGGAGCTCCAGAGGTGAAACACGAGAATCAAGAGTTGAGACAAGAGCCGCGAGCGAAACGCGAGCCAGTCGCGAGCGAAACGCGAGAATCTCGAGTTGAGACAAGAGGCGACGAAACGCGAGCGAAACGCGAGCGAAACGCGAGGTCTGTATTTCAGCGGCAACCAGCAGGCAAACCCGCGTCACTTCGCGGCGCGAGCTCGGCGCGAGCTCGGCGCGAATTTGGTCTGGAATATATATTCTTGTGTGTAAGCTAGGGTTTCATTTCTCATTCAACCCCACACATAGTGCAGCCGATTTGGGAGTGTTCTTGGTCGTTTTTGGAGCTCAAGAGCTCAGATCTTCAACATCTTGAAGGATTGAAACATCAAGGGTAAGTATTCTTGATTGTCTTGCTTATCTACTTTGATTGTGAGCTTTGTATGGGTAAAAATGGTGGTTTGGGGAACCAACCATGTCATCTTTGGGGAAGATGACTGAACATGGGTGTAGAACACTCATTGTAAGCTTGTAATCGATGTGTACAAGTTGGATTTCGGTTTATTGATGGAAATCTTGAACTAGGGTTTGAGATTCCACCAAGTTGGATGAACTTGGTGGTTAGGGTTGTAGATATGGATTGATTAGTGATTAGTTATGGATAATAACTAGTTATTGTGATGATATTGATGGTAGGTCAAGAAGACCTAAAGATTGGTGACATTTCACAAGTTGGAAAGCAAGGGCTCGTGTTGTTAGACACGATTTGGAGTTAGCTTGGCTAAGGTGAGTACATGAGACTTTTACTGGGTACATAGCAAATGATTTTTGAAAACTATGATGTTTTAAGAGTCTTTATTAATAAACGTTTTAATAAAGATAAGATTGATATGATGAGAAAATGCTAGAATAGACTATTTTAGTATATCTAAACGATTGTTGAAAGAGATTATGATAATGAAAAGTAATTAGTGAGTTTTCATAAATGAAATGTATGAATAAAGATAATGATTTAAAAGAGTTTGATAATCGGTTTATTAATAATATGTATTAATAAAGCTTGAGACAATGATTTTTAAGTAATAAGTATCGATTAGTATATTATACTAATGAAAGTAGTTATTGAATTACTAAGAGAATAAGTAATAAGTGACTAGCAATAAACGTGTATTCTAGTCAAAGAAGAGTCAAAGTAAGATGATTTCTATAAAAGATAAATATGTTTTAAAATTAGTAAAGGACTTGGTAAAGTCAAGATTTGAAATGATTTAGTAAAAAGAATAATATGATAAATTAGAATAGGTGTATTCTAATAAGTGATGAATTTGATGAAAGGAGCTAATGCTCATATTTTGATGAAAGGAGCTGAGGCTCATAAGTGTTAATGAGATATCCGGAATAAGACCGCCCAGAAATGGGGGAGTATGAGACGTCTACTTGGGGTGGTACCTCCCTGCGCAAAGAGTAGAATGTCACAGTTTACGACACCCGATGATGGGTGAGCATGACGACCCGGGAACGGGGAGAGCTTATGAATCTCGGTAAGATGGGGGTTCCCAATTACCTTGATAGTTACCTATGACGTCCCATATCGGGAGAGTTGGCTTCGGAGAGGTCCGTTGCATATGTGATAAAGAAAGTGTAAGCTTGGAGATAGCTTACAAGTATGTGATTAGATGATGAGTGAGCTTATGGTAAGCTTACTAGTTTAAACGGTTAAATGAATAGAAGATGATTTATGAATTAATAAGAAATGATAAGGATAAGTATTTATAATGTTATAAATATTATTTTATAAATCTTTTGAGAACGGGTCGAAAACCCATGTATCTCACGAGACTATTTTTGTCTCACGTACTACTTTGTTTTTGGCTATGTACTCTGGTTCGAGATCGATGGATTAGAGGGTCGCGATAGAAGTGGCCTAGTGTTGATTAGCTCGGGAGCTCGTATGTAGATCCCATTTATCCTATGGTTATGATATTATAATGTAACACCGGTTTTAATACTCTGATAAATGTTTTTAAGGTTTTTGTTAAACCCTATTTTGGGAATAATGAACTTGTAATATTTTTATTTAAAAATATGATTTAAAAAGTGTTTTAAAGATTGAGGTGTTACATTTAAATAATGTAAAATTTGAAGAGGAAAAAAAAACGATTAGATGAAATATATACTTCTTGTAACTTCTTTCGCCTTCCTTTTGATTCCACAGGAAACCGTTGCAACATTAAAAATAGTCTTCCTCCATAAACAAGAAAACCCATGGCTGCAAACAGGAACACACCTGGCATATAAAAAATATGAGGTGGCTTTAATAATTAATTTTTATAAATAAAATAAAAAAGAATTAATTTAATAGAATATGAAGGCTAGAATACCTGCAAAGAACATCTTGGCGATGACTACCAAAGGAGGGATAGGTTTCCACCAAATTACTAACCATAAAACCATCTGTTAACAAGTTATTAAACTAATTAACAAATTCATATTTCATATAAAAATTAGAAAAATATTATTTTGCGGGGTTCGTTATACCAAATATGTCTTGTTTTTGGTGAAAATTGGTATAAATGAAACATGATACATACTTGGGTGACCTTAGTTCTAATTATTATTTATAATGATTCTTGAATAATCTTTGATAAATCAACCTCCTTGTCAACTTATTAACACATGAATTAAGAAATTTTCACCTGAATTACATAAATGACTCCGTTAATTGCAAAGAAAGTTGGTCGGAGACCATCCGTTGAGACAGCTCGTGCCTGTAGAACATTAAAAAAATAAAAAATTGAACTAATTAGCATATTTAATCTGCACAATTACACCAAAGAAATAAGGATTAAAATAGAAATTAGAAGAGATAAAAAACCTGATAGTAAATTTCTGCCCAGAACAAAACTAAGAGAGTGTAGGTAGTGAAAAACGCAAGACTTGGGATATCGAACAATATATGGAGCACAATCTGACAACAAAAAATATAAAACATAAATATTAATTATCTTTCACAACATAATATATTATTGATGATGAACTAAATTGTGTTACTAACCTTTGGCTTTAACTGTTGAACATTGTTACGGAATACAAATATCACACATCTAACTGCATTAGCAACATAAGTGGGATTAGAAACCATTAAACAAAATTTGGTTCATAAACTATACTTTTTTTTAGAGAAATATATAACAAAATAAATATACAAACCTCCATTAACTAAGACATTGAGTAAATGGAAGACCTTTTGAGTGGTCCAACCATACTCTGGTACTCTTAACTGTATTCGAATTAATTGTACCTGAAACATTTGGAAATCACACATGATTATTAATTACAATAAACAATCAGAAAATAGCAAATTCCAAGCCTAATTATGCAAAATCGAATTTTAAATTAATGACATTTCAATACCTTAATTAATTACCCAAACAATAATAACAACATTTTTGTAGTTCTTTTCAAACAGAAACCCGTAAACAAAACAAAAATTATTCAAATTATTAGAAATTACCAGAAATTAGCGGCAAACTCACCAGAGCGACAAGGGTGACGATGCCGTAAAGAGCTGCAAGAGCGTGATAAATGAAATCCTGAGAAATTGAGGAATTATTAAATTCATCCCACCAATCATACGCGTTCTTGAGGACGTTCGTCATCATCACTTCATTATACGAGCCGATTAGAGACCTACCCATTTCCGGAGACGGATGGGCCACCGGCCGGCGAAATATTTCAAAACGAAAAAGAGGTTTTAAAGGGGACCAATTATGATTCTGTCTTCTGCAATTATACTATGAATTTGAAGAATAATATGGACTTTTCTTAAGAATTATAATTGTTTAATTGTTAAAGCAAAGAAGGAGATTTGGGATTTGGGTTTTTGGAAAGCTGGCGAACGATAAACGGTGGAAAGGGGGAAGAATATCTGATTTTGAAGGTGTATTTTTGAATAAGTTTCCTATTTAAACCCTCGTTTTTGAGATTGATACAGTTTAGTCCTCAACTTATCTATTTCATGTTTCTTTTGAACTGACACCTAATCTATTTCATGTAATAACTAGACAGCTGTAATATTTCAATCTATACGTATTAAAACTGCAAGTAAACTAAATACGTAAAATGATATACAAAATTGAAGCTAATAACAAAAAATCAAATTCCTTTTCCCAGTATAGGTTCTCTTTCGATGTTCTGTTCGGGTTATGTTTTTCTGTTTCGGATGTTTTAGTGCTTCGCCTTGAAGTGTTTTTCTGTATTCTTTTAACTTTTATATGTATTCTTACTTGAAAAATTAATAATTTAAAAAGTTTATTTTAGCCTACCACAAAGCACGAATATGATTAAGCCTCTTTAATATCACTCATTAGTGGTAAAGGGCTACCGTTCTATTTAATGAGCTTTTTGTATTTTTATACATATGCTACCTTTCAAATATAAAGTAGATAAAAGAATATGCAAATTCAAATAATTTTATATACTCATTAAATTAAATATAGATAGATACATGGTGGGAAGTGAAAATTGATCAAAACTATAAGGAGTGTCTTGCAATTATGGTTGAAATGTGCGGGGTGTGATGGAATGGACCAGACCACAAAAAATACAGGCGTCCACATTTTAGCTCTCACGTGGCCAAGTTGGCAAACTTTGCCAAGCTGGATCCTAATTGTGTCTATGACTATATCATTAACCGTTTCACCTTAAACCAACAGATTCTAAATTTATAACCGTTGTCTAAGACTAATATTTGTGATTTAAATACAGTTTAGTAGTTATAGTTGTTAAGAATGTAATTAGCTGCATGGATATTGTGTGCAACAACATGATTGGATCATGCATTATCTTTAAGATACATAGGAGTAAATTAGACATGGATGATCTCTTTGGTTTACTCAATATTTCACATATAGTTATTCACTTCAAATAATTACAATGATGGTCCTTTTTTAGAAACATTTTTCATCGTTTAGGCTAGTTAAATTTTTCTATATAGTTGCAACACCATCATATTCTAAAATGTGGTGGTTTTTATATACCATTTCACAAGCTGTAATGGGGATTTGGGTTATATATAGTTGAAAACAGTTGTAGTCACATTGTATTAACCCGTATATACTTTTTGTATGGTCTTTAAATGCTTGATCTTTTTACATAATTACAACTTGTTATTTGACCCATTTCACTTGTTCGTTCTCCTTTCAACTATTTTTATTGATTTGACCCGTTTGATATAAATGCAACTCATTGGCCGATGAAAGGATCAAAACTAAGAAAAGGTAAAAAGGATCAAGAACACCAAAGAAGATAACTAATCCCACTTGCTAATCATTACTCAAACACAGTTAATCATTGTTCTCTAACGGCTAACAGTTAAGGTAGGCAGGAAGCTAAACATTCTTAGCTTTTTGAAGATGAAGTTCTACAAACTTTCTTATTGTGGGTTTGGATTTAAATAGGCAAATCAATACGGTTTCATAGAAAAATCCCCCAATAGTCCTATAAATATTTTTCTTAATGACCAAAAAGTCAAAGGGTGAAAACTTGCTGCCCGTTGACTTTTTAGACTTAATTTTGTACTTACAGAAAACTAAAACTGAAGAAAACCATACTGTCACCAACAGCCTGGTTCTTGTTTCATATCCATCCCACTTGATGATGCAAACATCATTGTCTGTAAGTTATTAAACATTAAAACAGTTCGGTGAAAAAAGAACGGGCCAAACTGGTCAGAGGTTTTTCAGGCCTATTGCAACCTGTACTAAAATTACTGCTTTTTTGGCCCGCCACATATTATGGAAATATATAAGCTTGAAGAAGAATTAGTTACCTGACTTTTAAAGGACAGAATGCTATTAACAAGATCCTCGTTTAATGATACTGGTAGTGGTGGGCCAGGCATGCATCTCATGCTGCAATAATTGTAATCAAATATTTTATCGACTGACAGAAATAATATCGATATTTATAAAATCAATAATCAAGTTTATGAAAATTTTAAGTACTCGTTTAAGATGGCAGTTATATTGTTCTTCATCTGACCAAAGAGGTTGAAATTATCCTGCAGCTGTTAATTGAAAGTATAGGCTACATCAAACTTATACGTATGATTCTATTTTTCAAAAAATATCAAATTATTTACCTTTAACGCACTAATATTAGTTGAAATGTGACTAAGAACTTGACTGTTTTGTTCCAGTAAATGCCTTATTGAGCCTTGTAACGCTGCTTCAACAATTAAAATAAAATAAAATAAATTGTGTCAATGAAACCATCAAGATTCAAGAGATTTAATGAAAATAAATAAATATTAGTAAGATACTAACTTTCGACATGAATCCCATCACTCCGTACTCTATGATTCATAGAAATTGAAAATGGGGCAACCTTAATTGTTGAAATTGATGGTACACTTGTCTTTAAATTTGATTCCACTAATTTATCCTGAATAAATAATTAAATATGACAATTATCTAACAACGAATACATCGACAACAGAGAGAAAAAGGGTTTCACAATTTAAATAAAGTATTAGAGTGACATTAGTTCTTACAAGCAATTTCTTAATTATTATCTTGGGATCTTGAAAAATTCATCTCATGTAAGTGAAGCTGAGTTTGAGTACCTGACCATATCAAAGCCCTCATTATCCTATAAAATTCTAGTGTATAATTAACAACTATTTATACGTGTTCTTCTAATATTGCGTAAATTCATGCAGATTATCACATTATTCTAGGGTTTACAATCTTTACATATATACACATCTGATCTGATTCTAAACATCATTTATGATTATTTGAATAGCATAAGGTAACTTCAACTTTGACACACAAAAAAAAAAAAAAAATCAAAAATAACAAATACGTTGCAGCATATTCGTACCTTCTTATCTTTTGACTTCTTCCATAAATTAAGTTCCTCTTGTTTCCTTCGTTTTCTCTGTCAAAATATCTCATTTTGGTTAGATTCAAGAAAGGAACTTTATTATATTTACAAAAAAGATCAAAAGGCTCACCGCCATCCATCTACACCTGAGTGCAACATCACGAACAGTTTTATTACGCAATGTGGCAGCAATCTTGACATACCTTATCATACCATGTTCTTCAGCATATCTACATATAAAATTATGCACCAAATATTGTGAAAATGTACAAATAAAACTATAATTAAGCAAAAAATTGGAACAAAATACTTACTTTGGAAGTGCTTCCTCTAATTTATATTGTTCTTCAACAGACCACTCAACAGCTAACCCTGCTCGGTGCTTTGATTCCGGAACTGAATCAACAACAAGAGAATCACAAGAATTCCCAATTCCTGTAAACGCTGTTGAGCTACTATTTACTGTACCAGAATTCCCTGAAAAATTCAAGCCACGTGTACTGTTCATCCGACTGAAATCGCTAATCATGATCATCTCAGATTTGTTATCTCTTGAGTTGGATTGAAACGATATAGATTGTTGATTCAAACCAGAAGTTTGTTGATGATGAAACCCCGTATCCATTACGCAACACACTGTCGCAATTTTGAAACCCTAGATTCTCAGCTCAGATAGATACAACACTCGTAATAATCAAAATCAAGGTCTCCATTATAATCGTCGACACTAACCTCAAATCGATCCGATTCCTGAGCATAGATTCATCAAATCATTGCTGTAATCACCTTATTCAAGCGTTAATCATACGAACGACGAAATACGAACAGTATCTACGGAGTTCAGCAAGCTATTATATATACAAAAAATTATAGAAATCTAAAAATAAGCTGTAATTGGTTGTTTCTGTCGTAGCCTTCAATCATTCATCTCTCACTACAACATTCTTTTCTTGGCTTTCGATTCTCTCTCTAAATTTATTGGCGGAGAAAGAATACAGAAGATATCGTGTTGTAATTTGTAAATCATGGGATGTTACAAAAAGTACGAATTAGATAAGCATTTGATGCCCAATACTGTCACAATTCCACCAACCACCATAAAAGTACTTCCAAAATCAAGATTTTATAAACAATATAAAATGGTCTATGCCAATGATAAACGAGCTTATATTTTAATGGTTATTGTTGGTGTTCTAAACCTAACTTGTAAGCAACAACTAATTTGATAGTTTTGTAAAGTTTAAAGATATTTTTAGCATTCTGAAAAAGTTAAATTGACCCCAACCCCTCATGTTGTCTTGAATTGGATATCATTGTCTACAAAATCATTACCTATATCATCTTCCATCTTATAACTATGACCCATTACTAATTATTATTTGTATCTAATTATGATCTATTTATTTAATCAAGATAAATATTTAGCGGATTATATGTAGAAATTTTTAATGAATTATACATATCATCTTGTGATTAGTAGTAACATGAAGTAAGTACAAATAATAAACATCAATAATATAATTATTTGTCTCTTCAATATGTTTTTTTATGATTGTGTATTACCAATTTCTCGAGCTAAGAGTCCAACGATCATTTTCCTCATAATAGGACAGATCTAAGGGAAAGTGTAAATCATTTATATCTTTGCATTATTCATATATTAATAATCAAGATCTTATCAAGGGGTAAATTCATAATATAACATGCGATGTCACGTATTACTATTCAAATTTTATTTCAAAGGGTTAAAAAGTTTAACTTTTTTTGGTGTTATGGAGTTACTACTCGATTGGAAAAAAAATACTCAATAGACAAAACACAATCTTAAAAAAAAACCCAAGTACGAATAGTCTTGGTGGTGTATATGATAAAACATGACGATCCTAATAAAGTCCAGTGTGTTAAATTGGTTTTTTTTATTTTGGGGTTGCCCCAAATCCCTTGAGGACGTCCCCCCCTCCCCCACCCCTCCCTTCCCCCTCCTGACCCCTTAGCCAGACCCCACGAGCGGCGCGCGGCCACCGTGACCTCCATATTTTTCTATCTATGCAATGGTACTCCTACTGATAAAAATTTCCAGTTCTGCCTCTGATGCTACCAAACAACACCCTTACTTTGAACACCAATTTTCCATCTGTCATGAATTGTATCAAGCTTTTTAGGTTTGATTATATATGATATAACACGTTTAACTATTTATAAAGAAAGTGTAATTCAATCAAACTAGTTTCACCGGTTTTGACCGACCATACTTTGGTTGGTTATCTATGTAAGGACCATACTTCAAAAAGACCACTTTAAACATCTTTTACATCCAAACTTTCCAAATTAACCCAAATACAAGTTTTAAACATAATTACCAAAAGAAAATATATATGTCATGAACCGACTAACTATACCGGATACAAACCAACTATTCAACCCCAAAAGATATACATCAAAATACCACCAAAACTATACCAAAAGAGAAGCTTTCCCAAGCTTCAAGCAAATCCAACTCCAACTATCTACTCACACATTCCCTTGCCTTTATCTATACCTGAAAATGATGACATCTAAACGTGTAAGCTATAAAGCTTAGTGAGTTCCACAATGTATAATGTTATACTAAATAATTATATAAACCATCATAAATAAACAAACCAATAGTAACGGGTCAAAGTACCGGGTTAGCATGACAACATCATCACAAAGCATCATATGACAATACCGGGTCAATAATGATCAAAATAGAATTCCAGATTTAACAAAGTGCGTCATTCCCTCTTAGGACATTAGGGAATGAGGCCGATGAAGGTGACCATGGCACCCCTAACCGAGTCCATGATCCAGCTTCACCACCACGGTCCATACCACTCCTCCGCCAGGTACTCCCGCGTCCACCGCCCGACATATTACACAAAGTAATACTCGAGCCGCCATGGGTCCTCACGAAATGAAATGTCACTCAAGGCAATCCACTCAAACGGGTCAAGTAAAACAAGATTTGTCAAAAGGATCTCAATGTTCTAAGCAACCGAATATTAATCAAGGATGTCAAATGATACAAGAACCCACTAACTATAGTGCATATAAACATAAATAAATACATATATAATTATAAGTATACACATTACACATAGTGAACTTGTTAGTGATTTACGGTTTAATCAAGTAAAACGCAGCGGAAAAATATAAGATAAATCACTAATAACGGATCTACATATTGACAATCTAATTAAGCAATAAAGATAAAGAGTTTAGTATGAAAATCATACCCTTGAAGCCTTTGATTACACCAACGAATGAGGATGAAGAACTCCAAGAATTCAATGTAGAATTCCTCTAATGGTATCCACACTACACCATATCAAGAACACCAATTGGGATGCTAGTCCCTTGAACAAGAAATCAAACCATTCGTATATTTTCGTCCTCTGTTTCAAACGTACACACACTCAAACCAAGAAACAAAAGATTATATCTTTTGTTTTGTTTTGGCATGACGCACAAAACCAAAGGAGAATTAACTCCATCTTTTCCTTTATCTTTGTCTACGGATGTACGCAAGATCAAAGAAAGGAGACGACCGTTGAAGGGTTTCATTGTAACTGATTGACCACTTGGGTCAACCTCCTAGTATGCTTGGTTTGAACCATACTGACAAGAACATGAACTTGTTCTTGCCGGTTAAACCAACTAGCTAGTTTAATCCCTAAAAGCGGAACTGAGATTAAACTTAATTCTTAAACCCTAAGGTGCTGTTTGGTTCACAGAATGTTTCTGATGGAATTGGAATCTAGGAAGGAATTGGAATCCGTCAGGAATTGGAATCCAATTCCATAGTCTGTTTGGTTGGCATGGAACGGAATTGAAATCCAATTCAATATTCTGTTTGGTTGACATGTATTGGAATTGGAATTATCTAAAATGACAAAGTTACCCTTATTACTAGTAGTGGTTGGTTGGTGGTGGTGGCGAAGGCGGCGGTGGGTGGTGGTGGTGGCGGTATAGGTGGTGGTGGCGGTCGGTGGCGGTTGTAACGACCCGAAATTTGTAAATAATAAATTAAATAAAAATATATGATAAATAAGGATAAATCGTTTAAAGAACGTAGGAATTGGTTTCGTGTCGTTTGGAGACCGTATGAGAAAGTTATGGGCGAAACCGGGTCGAGACAACAACCGAAAAGTGCAGCCCTGCTGCACATGTAAAGTTCGCGCCGTGAACTTGGGGTTCCCGATCGGGAACTCCGACCAGGGATTTGGGGGTTTCTGGCAATTGAGGTTCACGCCTAGGTAACGATCGTGAAGAGTTCACGAACATGCAAAGTTAGCGACGCGAAGTGGGTTCGCGACGCGAACTCCGGACGACCAGCATTAAAATCGGGTTTTGGCTCATTTACGTCATTGGCAAACCCTAGTTTCTATCTTGGGCGATTTTCGAGTGCAAAGGCTGGTTGAGGTCGATTTATCCATCAAAACTTGGTAGACTTCACTCCTAGTTGAAGATTAAAGGTATATCTTCACTCCTTGATCTTTGTAGCTTTAGATCTATGTATTTTGATGGTTGGGTTTGAAACCCTAGCTATTGAGGGTTATGGTTTATGGTGAATAAACGTTGTATACACTTGATAGATGGTATAGTAACAAAGGAAACAAGTGTATGATTATGATTTGTAAGAATCTTAAGGGTTGGTTAAACCTAGGGTTCGGTAAATCACCATAATTGGGGGAAATGAGTTAATAAGTGTTATCTAGAGATAGATGGACACATTGGTAGTAGAATGTGATGTTGATAATCTTGTGATTATTGTATTAGGCATTTGGTGAGGTCTTGGAAGGTTGACCGAATTGGGGAGCAAGGAAACTGACGTAAAGAATACGGTTGGAGCACTTATTTGCTAAGGTGAGTACATGAGACTTTTAAACTGAGTACATAGTAAATAGTTTTGAAAATACATATGATATTTTATGGGTCTTTATTAATAAATATGTTGATAAAGATAGTGACTGAAAATGTATGAAAGTATGTAGAATGTGATACTAGAATATGTCTAGTATGAATGGTGAATTTGAAGTAAAATATGATAAATTAAAGTAATTATGGAATCTATGTTAATGAACCATAATAAAGAAGTAATTGATTAAAAGAATGTATACGGAGCCTTTACTAATAAATATGTATTAGTAAAGCAATTGACAATGATTTCATAGTAATGAGTACCTATTGGTAAGATATACTAATAAAAGTAAAGAACGAATATATGTGAAAAAGAATATGATGTGACTAGTAATAATTGTGTATTGTAGTCAAGGAAGAGATAAAGGTATTATGATACCGATAAAATAAGAAATGTATCTTATGTATAAAGTAAGTATGGACCTCATAGGGTTCATAGATGTAGAAGTAAATGTGGTTGCTTACGATCGGGTCCATGGGACCATACAGGTACGTTCACACTGTGTTGAACTAATTATATGTTATTATTATTAGATAACTAACTTGTTTGATGATTGATGTGATAGCCGAAGGCTTTGATTGGAATAACTGATGAGTTATGGTAAGAACGAGATGATGTGATGCTAGTTAGTTCGGGGGCAACCCGATAACTAGACGTGGTGATGTTTCTAGCTAGTTCGGGGGCAACCCGATAGTTAGACAAGATAGTGCTTCTAGCTAGTTCGGGGGCAACCCGATAGTTAGACAGGATAGTGCTTCTAGCTAGTTCGGGGGCAACCCGATAGTTAGACAAGATAGTGCTTCTAGCTAGTTCGGGGGCAACCCGATAGCTAGACAGGATAGTGCTTCTAGCTAGTTCGGGGGCAACCCGATAGTTAGACAGGATAGTGCTTCTAGCTAGTTCGGGGGCAACCCGATAGTTAGACAGGATAGTGCTTCTATCTAGTTCGGGGGCAACCCGATAGTTAGACAGGATAGTGCTTCTAGCTAGTTCGGGGGCAACCCGATAGTTAGATATGTTTGTGATTCTAGTTAGTTCGGGGGCAACCCGATAACTAGATATATATTGAGTTCTAGCTAGTTCGGGGGCAACCCGATAGTTAGACACGTTGAGATTTCTAGTTCGTTCGGGGGCAACCCGATAACTAGATATGATTGCTAGGAAAGCATTGGAACGATAGGGTCACTATAGGGTGGCTAGCTTATAATGATGTAGTATATGTATATATATATATATATGTTCATATACATCTATTTCTGAAATGACTATTATTATTATTTGGGTCTAAAACCCATGCATCTCACGAGACTATTTTGTCTCACGTACTACGTTTGTTTGTGGCTGTGTACTCAGGTACAGGTTTGAAGTGATAGAAGGTTGCACTAGAAGTGGCCTAGAGATGTTTAGCTCGGGAGCTAATAGGTAGATCCTGTTGCCTATGGTTTTGATATACTTGGTGACACCGTATTTTTGTAAACTCTGATATAGGTTTTAAAGTTTTTGTTAAACTGTATTTTGGACAATATGTCAAATATTGGGAAAATGTATTTTAAATGATTTAAACGATGTTTTAAAAAAATACGGGTGTTACAACTTGGTATCAGAGCTATAGTTTAAGTGAATTAGGTTGGATGTCCATCCTAGTCTTAGACTATAGCAATAGGAATGTAAGATTCCTTGAGATCGATAGGTTGACCTTGAGACTTTATGTTAAGTTTAGGGTTGAACCTAGGGGACCTATAGAAGTTGTTATGAAATGTGCAATGTGAAGTCCTTTGAGACCGTAGGGCATTGGTAAGATAGGGTCGACCCCTATGAGAAATGCCATAATTTGATCTAACTGTGTTGTTTTCAACTATTGAGTTGACCGTTTGAATCCTGCTGGTTGGATATGTTAGTATGGTGAAAGAATAAATGTGAAAAGTGGACGAACTCCACTAAATTGGAAAGAGTTACGAATGAGGATGGGTGGAATGATTCCGATACCCATATGAAGGAAGAATAATCGAATGGTGAGTCCCGTAGTGAGAAGTGTCTACATAAAAGGTAGCAAAACATAGTTGGAAGAAATGGAAGGAAGTTGTGTAAGACTTTCATAGTGTGTAAAACTGTTGTGTAATTCGGAAGTTTTGAACCGAAGGTCACGATGTGGTGGATTCGATAGAGTTGGCAAGTGCTAGGGAGTAGCAAATGAAGGAAGAACAATATGGCGACTTTGACGTCAACATTATTGAAGGATGAGGTGTTGACACGGTGGAATGTGTTGTATGAAACTTTGTGAAGGAGAGCACGATACAAGAGGTTGTGAAATGGACTCTCGAGGGAGTTGGAAAGGGGAGTTGACCCGGAAGGGCCACCTCGGAGATCTTGGGTAAAAAGAATGATTTGAGATTATGACGTAGTTGTTGTTGTTGTTGCACGAATTGGTGCCTATAGAAATTGTAGATAAGTTGTATGACGTGGGGGTTAAATTCGGGAATAGTCTTCCCGGTTAGTATGGGTATAGAATCATACATTGGAAATGATTATGGGCCGGTGTGTCGCATATAGTAAAGATATATGGGTTAATGCTACTATGTAGTGTCAAAGGGGGAACCATGAGAATGGTAGATGTTGTCAACAAAAGAATGATAGTGTAATGAAGTACTAAGTCTTGGTAAGGATTGTTAGTTGGATGAGAATTATAGAAATAGAAGCTTTGGAAATGGGACCTTGATATTCGGCAGGAATCCGGATACGCAATGTAATGTTATTATACGTGAACAGTAAAGGAAAGAATGACTAAGGTATAGTGATACCTAGAAATTATAAATGGAAAATATGTGGAAAAGAATAAGTGTCGGGGATGACGAATTTTGATTGTTGAAAATGGTTGAGTAAAAGTTGGCGCATAGCCATAGCAAGTTTCGCGATAATATTGATAAATTCGATGTCAATGGTGAAAAGACAATTATTGGTAAAATGCCATAGTAATAAGTGTGACAATGTATGTCGTAGCGTATTGTAAGACTACGATTTGAAAAGGAATATTTATGAGTCCCACGAAGTGTAAAAGTAGAACACCGAGTGTTGGGCTTTTGGTTGCGAGTGTGGACCGGAGTCGACTATTTGACTCAAGGATGATTGGATTGGTCGGTGATTTTTGGCTAATGGAATGTAGTGGTAGCTACTCCGGCGGTGACAAAAGTCTTGGAAATTGTTAAGGAAATGAACCGGTTAAGGACGGTTAATGTGTAAGTGAAACAATAAATAGCAATTACATAATGATATTAGTTAACCGTAGGGTACAATGCATGTGCATTATGTGATGGCCTTGGAAGGCATATGATAATGGAAAGATAACATTATATGAAATGTGTTAAGTAGTATGTCCAATGGGAGACATGTTGGATATGAAAGACAACGATAATGTGATATTATGAGAATGGTGCTAGAATGCATGATGAATAATTGGGCGATTGAATGAGTGAGAAAGTAGCAAAGCTACGTGTTGTAAAAAGATGGATACCAGATGGTATTGGTGTGACATATACATATGTTTGTATATGTGCACAATAGAGATGTATAGATGGTATTGGTGACATATACATATGTTTGTATATGTGCACAATAGAGGTGTTTATATTGAATTGGGTGATATATATATATATATATATATATATATATATATGTGTGTGTGTGTGTGTGTGTATGTTTATGTGTTTATATGATGAATGTAGAACCATGTGGTTAATGAGTATTGCTATTATGTTATGGTAAATGAGAATTTGCTTTGAAATGCGGGTTGCATTTAGGCCATGTAAGTGTAGGGGATGCCTACGGTTTATAGAATAGGAGGAAAGAGAAACTCCTAGTGAGCAAATTATCAGTTGATAACCAATGTATGGTAAACTTGTATGAAATAGTGGAATTTGTTGTAATAGGAGAACTAATTCCGGTAATTGAGAATAAGAGTTATGAAATTGATCGATGTGATGCAAAGATGGTTGAAAGAAAACTAAGTGATGGTGTGAGTGACCAAATGATGGTCAGGGATCGGTAAAGGTCGATGTGACCATATGTGAAATGTACGACCCTCAGATAATGGGGGAGAAATTGAAGGTGTGGAAAAACGGGGATAATTGTTAAGGGAACAATAATGAGTAGACCCGAAGGTGATAAGTTAGTAATGGTGCCCCGTGAGTATGAAATTTGTTAGTTGGGAAAAGTATGGTTGACTTTATGCAAAAGTCAAGATTAGTCAAATTGTGAATGGTTGACTCGGTCAAAGATGGGCTTTGACTCACGTTATGAACGGTTAGTGAATGTCGAGGGCATAATGTGCCGATTGTATGTATGTGAAAAGATTAATGGAATAGTTGAAATAGTTGAAGTCAGATTATACAACTTTGACCCGTTAGGGTGTTGTCAAGATTGAATGTGGGAATCGAGTATATGATTGTAGATGGATCACAAATTAAAGGCCAAATGAAAAGGAAAGAAGGGTTTATGGGTTCCTTAACGAGAAGGGAAATTGTTAAAGCATAGTTGACTTTGTTCTTAAGTCAAAGGTTAGACGATGTTGGAATGTGGCAACTTGGTCGAAGCTAGACTTTGACATTCGTGTTGGTCAATTAGTTGATTTTAATGAGCGGGTCATGTCATTTTTATGTGTATAAAATGATCGGGTTTGATTGAAGGATTAAAAGTGTTGTGGTCAAATTGTGAAATTTTGACCCGTTTGGGTATTATGAGTTTAAAAAAAATTGGGTCTTGACCGTTCGGACTTAACGGAGTTAAGTGAACGTTTGGATGTAATGATAACGGAATAGGAATGAGGAAAGCTTGATGGTAGTTACCACAAGGGAATGAGAGCGGAATGCTCGGTTGTATGTGGGTTGAAATTCTAAGTGATTCCGAGGACGGAATCCTTTTAAGGGGTAGATAGTTGTAACGACCCGAAATTTGTAAATAATAAATTAAATAAAAATATGATAAATAAGGATAAATCGTTTAAAGAACGTAGGAATTGGTTTCGCGTCGTTTGGAGACCGTATGAGAAAGTTATGGGCGAAACCGGGTCGAGACAACAACCGAAAAGTGCAGCCCTGCTGCACATGTAAAGTTCGCGCCGTGAACTTGGGGTTCCGATCGGGAACTCCGACCAGGGATTTGGGGGTTTCTGGCAATTGAGGTTCACGCCTAGGTAACGATCGTGAAGAGTTCACGAACATGCAAAGTTAGCGACGCGAAGTGGGTTCGCGACGCGAACTCCGGACGACCAGCATTAAAATCGGGTTTTGGCTCATTTACGTCATTGGCAAACCCTAGTTTCTATCTTGGGCGATTTTCGAGTGCAAAGGCTGGTTGAGGTCGATTTATCCATCAAAGCTTGGTAGACTTCACTCCTAGTTGAAGATTAAAGGTATATCTTCACTCCTTGATCTTTGTAGCTTTAGATCTATGTATTTTGATGGTTGGGTTTGAAACCCTAGCTATTGAGGGTTATGGTTTATGGTGAATAAACGTTGTATACACTTGATAGATGGTATAGTAACAAAGGAAACAAGTGTATGATTATGATTTGTAAGAATCTTAAGGGTTGGTTAAACCTAGGGTTCGGTAAATCACCATAATTGGGGGAAATGAGTTAATAAGTGTTATCTAGAGATAGATGGACACATTGGTAGTAGAATGTGATGGTGATAATCTTGTGATTATTGTATTAGGCATTTGGTGAGGTCTTGGAAGGTTGACCGAATTGGGGAGCAAGGAAACTGACGTAAAGAATACGGTTGGAGCACTTATTTGCTAAGGTGAGTACATGAGACTTTTAAACTGAGTACATAGTAAATAGTTTTGAAAATACATATGATATTTTATGGGTCTTTATTAATAAATATGTTGATAAAGATAGTGACTGAAAATGTATGAAAGTATGTAGAATGTGATACTAGAATATGTCTAGTATGAATGGTGAATTTGAAGTAAAATATGATAAATTAAAGTAATTATGGAATCTATGTTAATGAACCATAATAAAGAAGTAATTGATTAAAAGAATGTATACGGAGCCTTTACTAATAAATATGTATTAGTAAAGCAATTGAGAATGATTTCATAGTAATGAGTACCTATTGGTAAGATATACTAATAAAAGTAAAGAACGAATATATGTGAAAAAGAATATGATGTGACTAGTAATAATTGTGTATTGTAGTCAAGGAAGAGATAAAGGTATTATGATACCGATAAAATAAGAAATGTATCTTATGTATAAAGTAAGTATGGACCTCATAGGGTTCATAGATGTAGAAGTAAATGTGGTTGCTTACGATCGGGTCCATGGGACCATACAGGTACGTTCACACTGTGTTGAACTAATTATATGTTGTTATTATTAGATAACTAACTTGTTTGATGATTGATGTGATAGCCGAAGGCTTTGATTGGAATAACTGATGAGTTATGGTAAGAACGAGATGATGTGATGCTAGTTAGTTCGGGGGCAACCCGATAACTAGACGTGGTGATGTTTCTAGCTAGTTCGGGGGCAACCCGATAGTTAGACAAGATAGTGCTTCTAGCTAGTTCGGGGGCAACCCGATAGTTAGACAGGATAGTGCTTCTAGCTAGTTCGGGGGCAACCCGATAGTTAGACAAGATAGTGCTTCTAGCTAGTTCGGGGGCAACCCGATAGCTAGACAGGATAGTGCTTCTAGCTAGTTCGGGGGCAACCCGATAGTTAGACAGGATAGTGCTTCTAGCTAGTTCGGGGGCAACCCGATAGTTAGACAGGATAGTGCTTCTATCTAGTTCGGGGGCAACCCGATAGTTAGACAGGATAGTGCTTCTAGCTAGTTCGGGGGCAACCCGATAGTTAGATATGTTTGTGATTCTAGTTAGTTCGGGGGCAACCCGATAACTAGATATATATTGAGTTCTAGCTAGTTCGGGGGCAACCAGATAGTTAGACACGTTGAGATTTCTAGTTCGTTCGGGGGCAACCCGATAACTAGATATGATTGCTAGGAAAGCATTGGAACGATAGGGTCACTATAGGGTGGCTAGCTTATAACGATGTAGTATATGTATATATATATGTTCATATACATCTATTTCTGAAACGACTATTATTGTTATTTGGGTCTAAAACCCATGCATCTCACGAGACTATTTTGTCTCACGTACTACGTTTGTTTGTGGCTGTGTACTCAGGTACAGGTTTGAAGTGATAGAAGGTTGCACTAGAAGTGGCCTAGAGATGTTTAGCTCGGGAGCTAATAGGTAGATCTCGTTGCCTATGGTTTTGATATACTTGGTGACACCGTATTTTTGTAAACTCTGATATAGGTTTTAAAGTTTTTGTTAAACTGTATTTTGGACAATATGTCAAATATTGGGAAAATGTATTTTAAATGATTTAAACGATGTTTTAAAAAAATACGGGTGTTACATCGGTGATGGGTGGTGGTGGCGGCGTTGGGTGGTGGTGGACGGTGGTGGTGGCAGTATGTGGTGGATGGTGGCGGTGGCGGTAGGTGGTGGTTGTGGTGGCAGTAGGTGGTGGTGGCTGTGGCGGCGGCGCTGGATGGTGGCGGTAGGTGGTGGTGGTGGCGGTAGGTGGTGGTGGTTGTGGCGGGTGGTGGCGGCGGCGATAGATGGTGGCAATAGGTGGTGGTGGTGGTGGCGGTAGGTGGTGGTGGCTGTGGCAGGTGGTGGTGGTGGTGGCGGCGGCAGGTGGTGGTTGCGGCGGCGGGTGGTGGTTGCGGCGGTGGTGATGGTGGTTGTGGTGGTGGATAAATGGTATAAATGTAAAAGAACATTCCATCCAACCTTGGAATTCAATTCCATCCACATTTGGATGGAATTGAGATTCCTTCATTTGGTGGAATGTTTCCATCATTTAGGAATCCAATTCCATCCATTTTTTTGAACCAAACACTGGAATCTGATGGAATTGAATTCCAATTCCTTCAGATTCCATTACATTCTAGCGAACCAAACATCACCTAAAGGATTATGGGATGTTGGAAATCTAAACTAGATTAACAAGAAAGAAGCCTTGTACAAAAAACTCGAACAGACACACATACTTGTGTGTAATTCGACTAATCACCAAGAACCCTAGGGTTCTTGGTGCCGAATTCGTACAAAGGGAGAAAGGGTGAAAAGGGTTTCCCAAAACATACCTTAGATTGCTCAAGATAGATCCACCAGTGATAAACACAACGAGAAGCCCTCTAGATAAGCTCTTATAATGAAACTTATTCGACATACTCGAAGAACACGAAGAATACGAAGAACACAAGACTTGTGTTCTTCCCTCTTGCATGTTTCGGCCGAAATAGGGAGGAGGAGGGAGCCAAAATTCGTGGCTAGGGTTGTGGGGTGGAAGGGAATGAGCACCTTACAAGGGAACCCTGAGCCTTCTATTTATAATAGAAGGACTTTCACTTAGGGCCCTTCTAGTTTAATTAAGATTAAGTCTTAATTAAACTTAGCCTTTTACACAACCAACCCTTATAGTTTATCTAGTTATTATTGTTGCACTTAATTATTAAATATCTAGTATTAATACACTAATATATTCCGTATATTATATACATGAAATGTATATACTTTGTATTTATACTTTTAATAATTAATTATATAATAAACCTTATATAATTTAGACAATAATATTATCCAACACCATATGATTTAATTACTTTAAATCATATTATGGATAATCTATAATTAACACATTGTATATTTACTCAACTAGTAAATGTACAAATACTTGTATTAATTAGTTAGATAAACTAATCTAGTAATAAGTCGAACTCGACTTAATACTTAACTGATTCATAAATGACTATTATGAATCATTCCTCTTCCAAGTATCATTACATATCTTTCTCGTATTACATGCACTCACCGATGTGACCCTTGAGTGTCCTATAAACATGGACGTGACATCATAGGTTGACTAACTGTGCACATAAATCCTTCAGACTCCCACTTGTGCAAGTTCGTAACCTTAGCTTGATGGCACTAGCCTGCAGCGGCCCCTAGACAGGCAATACAGGATAACCAAGCCATAGAAACTCTTATACCCAGGTATTGTTTAGAAAAACATATTAATAGCGTCGTCTAGTAAAGAACACTCCGTCTTTACTTCTTGGGTAACGTGTTAGGTTTATCCCTTGCAGCACGATATTTGTGATAACGAATACGAGCATGGTAGAAATTGTCAACTCCTGTACTCGAAATCATTTCTTGACCTCTTGATTTAAAACTGTGTGATAACGAAAAAGAACAAATCAGTTCGTTGAGCACGGCCGTGCATTTTCAGTTTATGTTAGGTCACAACACCCCTGGTTTGTTAGTTAATGAGTAGGTTGATTTATACAAAAGACAATTAAAGTGTAAAACACAGTATTAGAGTCGGTGTACAAATCCACTAAGTGTGGTATGCTGCGGAAAAGCAATACCACTTATCAATTACAAGTATGTGAAAGTGTAAAGTTAATTGGTGAGTACTCCTTTGCAAGATGATCTCTATTTATAATGTTATAGAGATCCTACATAATGAGCAAAGGAGTAACCGAAGGACTAAGTAAGGAAAATGACTAAGATCAAGGGATTTGATCTTAGTCCGTTACTATACTGAGTATCACTCAGTCCTTCTACTCAGTCCTTGTACTCAGTATCACTATCTGATACTGAGTACTGATACTGAGTTCCAATACTGATCACTCAGTATCAGACCTAAACTTAGCTATATTTTTCTACATATAAATCAAAGCTAGTCTAGGTTGTTTTGTTATCTTAAGATCTAAAGGGGCAAGGCTTTTTGCCTTAACAATCTCCCCCTATCTAATGATAACAAAACAATTACAAAGAGATAAACAAAAATTACAACAGCATAGGTAACAATATCTTCTTCTTCATTTGCTGTTGATGGCTTCATTCTCATAGAAGACTTCTTGTTTGATGTGGACAAACTCTTCTCTGCTTTTGAGTTCATCCCTTCTGCTATTCAGTACTGCAACAATCTTCTTTCTGAACCAAGAGTCTTCTTTCTTGGTGATCATCCATTTCAGTCCAACAAGGTGACTGATTTGAGCTCTTGGAAGATCTTCTTCAGAAATGAAGTATTCTCTATCCTCTGAGTCAGTATACATATATCCAGAAGTTGGATATATGACACTCTTTTGATCCTGAAAGACAAGGTTAGGAGGAAGAGGATACTTTCTAAGATACTTGTATGTATGAAGGCATTCTGGTCTGTTGTTTGAGTAAGCCTCAGTCATAACACTGAGGGTTCTGTACTCTATTTCATGAAGTAAATCCTTCTCATAACATACTGCAGCTACTGCACAGATCTCATCCAAGACTATTTGATCATAAGTTGATTTCTTTGGAAGCTCTTTGATCAGTCTTGTGATCTTCACCCAGTCTTGAAGACCAATTCTTTGAATATCATGAATAAATATCTTCATGGGGGGACTGGTTAATCCAGTACAAGTGATAGTAATTCTTCCTTCTTTGAGCTTCACTTTTACTTTATTGACATCCAGATTTAACCAATGTATCCCCCTTACATTTTGAAATGTTTTGGTCCTCAAGAACTCCTTTCTTTGTTCCTTATACTGAGTCCTAGCAGCAACCATATTCCAATAATGTTGAATATGGTCTGGACCCTTTCTTGAGATTCTATGTGAAGGACCAGGAGTATCAGTATCTGGGTCAGATTCTGGTTCAGTTTTGACTCCCAACTCTTGCTCATATAAAAATCTTTCTTGTTCTGCCCAGAGTTGTTGAGGAGTCAGTCTTGGAGCCTGCTCGGTATCACTGTCCCTTGTAAGAACATGTCTTCTTTGTCTTGTTACCAGAGGAGCAGATTCCTCACTTGATTCAGAAGAAGTGAGAACAGCATTGATAGGTCTTCTTGATAAGGAACTCCTTCTTCTAATTACCAGATTTTCTGGTTCTTCATCATCCGAGGATGATGATGAAGAACTTTCTTGTTCTACCAGATTTAGTGCATAGTTTACTAAATCTGGTTCTTCATCTTCATCATCAGCAATAGGCCAGATGAAAGGCCTATAGACCACAATTTGTAAATTATTCTCTACAAGAGCAGGTGGCTCAGAATAAGTTTGCTGTGGTTGGTCAGTATGAGTCTCCCCCTGAGCATATGGCTCAAGTGGGTCTTGAACTTGTAATGCTGACCTTGTTCTTTGTCTTCTTCTCTCATACTGAATGCGAAATGGCTCAGTATGAGGGCTTTGCTGATGTTGTTGTTGTGGAGGTTGATCTTCATTCAATCTTCTTCTTTTCTCCCCCTGAGCAGAAGGCTCAGTTTGATCAACCTCAGTATCTCTTTGTCTCTTCTCCCCCTTTTTGTTATCATTTGATGAGGAGGGAAGAGGATCAGTATCACCACCCATGTCCCCTTCAGGTTGTTCAAGAGTAGGGGAGGGCATGGGCTCAGTTGCAGCATCAGTATCACCAGCACCTCCTTCTCCTTCTCCTTCTTCATTGTGGTCACCATGTGAGAATGGTGGAGTTTGTGGAGGCTGCTGTGGTTGTTGAAGTAGTGAGACTGACTGTTTGATAGAGTCAATATCACCACTCATCTTGTCCATTCTGGCTAGTATTGTATTTTGAGTTTGTTGGATGGCCAGAATGTGCTGCATGATTGCTTGCAGAGTCACTTGGTCTGCTGCAGCCTGAGATGCCTGAATGCCCTGCACAGATGGTGCTAAAGAAACAAAAATATAAAACTGGTTAGAGAGAAAGGTTTATCAAATAGAATTGTGGTGTTGTTTAATTCTACAATCATATAAACAGAGTTTGTGAAGTCTGTATTTCATCTGGTATAGGATGAAATATTGTGGACTTGTGCATAGCATGTGTAAGAAGATTTTAGTAAAGGTGAGTGTGAAAATTTAAGTAGCTCAGTATAGGATAAGTCACATTTACTAAAAGGTTTGGGTGTGGGAATTCGAAGCCTGGGATGTGCTTCTTGTTATTTTCAATGTTTATCACTCGGTATGAGAGTGATAACAGAAATGTGGCTAAACCCCATGGGAAATTTTTGGATTTTGTGGCTTAAGGGTTTGGGATCATTTCGTGAATGATGCTACCCAACTCAAAAATAAGTTGGACATTATTCAAGCAGCACCAGTGGGTGTCAGTATGACATCAACCACCATTGTCTCTTTAAATGTTGAGACAACTGTAGATTGACAATGATCAATTTAGTGTGCTCAGTATATGAATTTTGCATAGCAGCAGTGGGCTAGCTATGTTGGCCATAAAAGGATATATATTTGAAAGATCGTTTGAGACTTTGGTCAGTATTGAGTTGGTACTGGCCAATACTTAGTCTCTATTTGGGAATGAAATATATATATATATAAGTTTAAGGGCTTTTAGAAACTCATACCTGAGACTCTGTCAGATTCCCTTCTAGCATCTGTAGAGGTCGGTGCAGGATCATGTGTTTGTTGATGTGCAGCACCAACATCTTCAATACCGACCTCTATGTCATGATGAGCACCTTCCATTGTAGTTTGTGCATACTGAATCTCCACATCAAGAGGAACATGAGGTTCCTCAATTGGTTGAGCAGATGGAGGTAGTTCTGGACTTGGAAGGTCAGCAGTGGCTGCAACTAGGCTTTGGGCTTGAAGAGAGGCAGTTAATGATGGAACATTTGCAGGCTGCACCTCCTCAGATGATAAGTTTCCCATAATGATAGGAGAGAGATTCCTTCTTCGTCTATGAAGAACCAATGGTGCTTCTTCTGAGGACTCAGTTTCAAAAACGGTTTCAATATGAGGAGCAGCAGGATCTTGTGCAGGTGGAGAGATAGTTGGTTCTTGAACTTGTGGAACATCCTGCATCTCAATATCTTGACCAGCCTGGGCTCCATTGCCACTATTATCATCATTATCATCATCACCATCATTGTCTGACTCAGTATCAGACATATCTTCTTCATCATTTATATGTTCTTGAACAATGGCCCACATAGGAGGACTTAGAAGAGGCTCTCCTTCTCTTGGCCTATAAAAGAAAATCTTCTCACTAAGCGGAGGAAGATCAACTCTTGGACTATGAAAATCATCATAAATGTGTGTGGGCATTGAGTGTTGAAAGATGAGTGATAGAAATCTGCAGAAAGGGACATTGCATTCCCTTGTGTTTGCTCGGACCAGAGTAGCTAATTCATTGAAAATTAGGCGAGCAAAATCAATATTTCTTCCATAGTACAGAGCATGTACTATTTGCATCCCAAATTCGTTTATTTGGTCCAAAGCTCCCGTCTTGTGGGTCATACATCGAATTATTGTTGTGATGAGAATACCCCACATAGGACCAAATTCATTTCTTTTGATTGTGCCCGTTGTTCCTCTTCGACCCAGAAATGGCAGTACAAAGCGTGCCTCTGATCTATCAACAAATGGGTCATACGGAGCTTGGGCGGGAAGTCTCAGTGCTTCACGAATGATTGCAGTAGAAACAAAAGCTCTTCTTTGATCCCTAATTACCCATCCAGCAATCATATCTGGAGAATCGAGTGTGGCAGAGTACCAAAACTCGCATAACATTTCTGGGTAAATTGCTCGAGGAGATAATGTCAGTGCTCGAGCAATTGGGCAATGCTTCATAAAAGTCACGATGTTCGTGAATTCTTGGCATACCCAGGCTTGAGGAATATTGAAATTTGCTGTGATGTTGTTCCTCGCAAACCTGGGTACTTCATTATTTCGAAATTGGATTTCCGATTCAACGTTTGGAGCAATAAAAGTGTAATTCGCCATCTGTGATTGTGATTTGAAAAAGAATTTGCTTGCTAAGAGAAAGTGAAATCGTTAATCGCAGAGAGAATTGAAAATGAAAGAAAGAAATAACAGTTAAAAAATTTAAAGTAAAAATAAACGGTTATTTATAGGAGATTTGAAAGATAATTAAGGTATTGGGAAGTAAAAACGGCTGATTTGACTGCCTTATCCTCTGCCAACGGTAACTTTCTTATCAAGAAAGGTTACCGTTTGAGCAGTATGAGGATTAAGCTCGGTGTAAGAGCCGTCATACCCCAATACCGAGTTAAAAAAAATTAATTTTTAAAAAATTTTAAAAAATATAAAAACAATTAATTTACTCTTGAAATTAATAAAAAAAATAAAAATTTTAAATTTTGATGATAACAGACTAGTGATACTGAGTGGTCAGTATCAACAGGAGTGATACTGAGCGCTCAGTTTTAAAGAAATTTAAGAAAGATTAAGGATTCAACATACCTAATTGCCCTAGTAAATACATAAACCTTTCCTCAGGAAGAGGTTTAGTAAACACATCAGCCAATTGTTCATTTGTTGGTACATAATCTACTTCAACCTTACCTTTTTCCACATTATCTCGAATAAAGTGGTGTCTGATATCAATGTGCTTGGTTTTGGAGTGATAGACTGGGTTCTCTGTGATAGCAATAGCACTCTTGTTATCACAATGAATAGGAGTCTTATGAAAGTTGAACCCATAGTCTAAAAGTTGATACTGCATCCATAATAATTGAGCACAACAACTTTCTGCAGCAACATATTCTGCTTCTGCTGTGGAAGTTGCTACCGAATTTTGTTTCTTGGATGACCAGCCAACTAGTCTTCCACCTAGGAATTGACATCCTCCACTTGTGCTCTTTCTGTCCAATCTACAACCTGCAAAATCTGCATCTGTGTACCCTTCAAGGTCAAAGTTTGAGTCTTTGGGATACCAAAGACCCAGGTTAGGAGTACCTGTAAGATATCTAAAGATGCGCTTAACTGCTTTCATGTGTGATTCTTTAGGATCAGCCTGATACCGAGCACACAAACATGTAGCAAACATGATATCAGGCCTACTAGCAGTTAAGTAAAGTAAGGAACCAATCATACCTCGGTATGTGGATTGACATACTGGTTTACCAGTTTCATCCTTACTTATCTTATCCTGAGTACCCATAGGAGTGTGCATGGAAGATAAATTTTCAAATTTGTATTTCTTTAACATGTCATGCACATACTTACTTTGATTTATAAAAGTGCCATCAGGCTTTTGTTCAACTTGTAAACCAAGAAAGTAAGTAAGTTCTCCCATCATACTCATCTGATACTGAGTTGACATTATCTTAGCAAACCAGTCACACATTGACTTGTCAGTGGAACCAAAGATAATATCATCTACATATATCTGAATGAGTAAGATGTGAGAACCTTTCCTTTTTGAAAATAATGTTTTATCAATTTTACCTCTTGTAAATTTATTTTCAATAAGATACTCAGAAAGGGTGTCATACCAGGCTCTTGGAGCTTGTTTGAGCCCATATAGAGCTTTATCAAGCTTGAAAACATAATTAGGAAATTTGGGATCAACAAAACCTGGAGGTTGTTTAACATAAACTTCTTCTTGTATTTTTCCATTTAGAAAAGCACTTTTGACATCCATCTGATAAACTTTGAAATTCTTAAAGGCTGCATATGCAAGATACAACCTAATAGCTTCAATTCTTGCAACTGGTGCAAAAGTTTCATCATAGTCAATGCCTTCTTCTTGCCTGTAACCTTGAGCAACTAACCTTGCTTTGTTTCTGATGACAACACCATCCTTGTCCATCTTGTTTCTGAACACCCACTTAGTACCAATAATAGTTTTGCCAGAAGGAGGTGGTACTAAGTTCCAAACTTTGTTTCTTTCAAACTCTGTGAGCTCTTCTTGCATAGCCTCTACCCAATCTTCATCTAATAAAGCTTCATCAGCTTTCTTTGGTTCAATGGTAGATAGAAAACTTGAGAAGAAACAAAAGTTTGCGGTTGCTTGGGTTGGAAATTCTAATTTTCTTCTTGTTTGGACACCTTCTTCAATAGGACCAATAATGTTTGAGTGTGGATGGTCTCTGTTTTCCCTTAAATTGTTTCCTAAGGGAGCATTTGAAATAGGATCAACAATATCTTGTTGATTTGGTGTGTTGTCTGTCTGATACTGAGTGGAATTCTGATCAGTATTAGACAGTGCAGGTTGCTGTTCATTTTGCAGAGTTGATATGGATTCTTGTGAAGTGTTGGATGTTTCACCTTCTTCATAAATAGAGTGGTTCAGATCATTAGTTGGAGACTCAGTATGGAGGTCCTCTGTTATGGGAACCTCAGTATTAGTCTCATTTGAGTGATACTGAGTTTGAACTTGATCAGTTTCATTAAACTTATTAGGAATAAAGTGTGGATGAAACTTAGGCTGTTCAGCAATGGAGTGTTCTGGATTGCATAGAATATCTATGCCACTTATGTCTTCACTTGCTGAGGTAGAATGCTCATTCTTATCTTCATCGAATGTGACATGAATGGATTCTACAATCATATTGGTTGAGATGATATACACTCTGAAAGCTTTAGAGTGTGGAGAGTAGCCCATGAACACACCTTCATTTGCTTTGGGAGCAAATTTATTGAGATTTTGTTTTGTACTGAGTACAAAGCATTTACTCCCAAAGATGTGGAAATATTCCACATTAGGAATCTTGCCATTGTATAACTCATATGGAGTCTTCAGATGTCTTTGGACTATAGTGGCTCTATTCTGAGTGAAGTTTGCACAGTTTACAGCTTCAGCCCAGAAACTCAGTGCCAGTCCAGCATGGCATAATAAAGTTCTTGCAGCTTCAATCAGTGTTCTGTTCTTTCTTTCTACAACACCATTTTGTTGTGGTATGTAGGCTGCAGAGAAGTTTTGAATGATTCCTTTTTCTTCACAGAAATCTGCTAATACTGAGTTCTTAAACTCAGTACCATGGTCACTTCTAAGTTGCTTGACCTTGTTGCCTTTTTGAAGTTCCTCTCTTTTTATAAAGGCAATGATTTCTGTTGTTGCATCTGACTTAGTCTTGAGGAAGATGACCCAAGTGTATCTTGAGAATTCATCAACTAAGACTAGAGTATAGATCTTTTTGGCCAAAGATGGTGTGCTGATGGGGCCAAAAAGATCCATATGTATCATAGTAAGAGGTTCATTGATGGAATGATTGACTTTAGATTTGAATGAACTCTTCTTCTGCTTGTCCATTTCACATGCTGAGCATAACTTATCTTTTGAATAAGTAATTGTGGGCAGCCCTCTCACCAGTTTCTTCATACTGAGCTCGTTGATATTTCTAAAGTTGATGTGAGAGAGTTTCTTGTGCCATAGCCAATGCAATTCTGGCTTGACTTTAGAAAGCAGGCATACTCGAATAGTTGGGTCTATTTCAGATAGGTTAACCACATATACATCCTTTTCTCTTCTAGCAATGAGTACAGGCTGCCCTTTATCATTGTAGATGATTCCTGCAACCTTCCTGAATCGAGCTTCATTGTCATCATCACACATCTGGCTGATACTGAGCAGATTGTGTTGAAGACCCTCTACATAGGCAACTCTTTTAAAAGTTATGTTGCCTGCCTTGATCACACCATAACCTCTTGTCTTTCCCACCGAGTCATCTCCAAATTTGACAGAAGGACCCTTCTCTGGAGTATAATTGAGAAGGTACTCCATACTGCCTGTCATGTGTCTTGAGCAGCCACTATCTAAATACCACTTTCTGTCACCCTGCACAAGACACAAAATAAGAGTTAGTTCTTTTTAGGAACCCATTTTTGAATGGGACCTTTGGTGGGATAAACATATTTTGACTTGATCTCTTTATGTGGAGAGGTCAGTATCACTTCGGGGGTAACTTTAGAAGTTTTCTTTGGTGATACTGACTTAGTTTCTCTCCTTTTCTTTGGTACTGAATACCTAGGGCTTGAGAGATCAGTCCAGCATTCATCTCCCTTATGACCAGTATGATGACATCTATAACATTTCCTAGGTCTATTTCTAAACATATTTTCATAGGGTATTTTAGAAAAATGTTTCACTTTTGGTAAGTCAGTATGAACAAGTTTTGCAAATTGTTTACTTAAAGATTTGACCTGATCACCAAGTGTTTTTAAAATGTTAATTTTGTCATTTTTGATAGGTATATTAACATTGTTTTTAACTGGTTTAGGAGATGGAGGATCTGGTTGCTTCTTTTTATTTGGCAGAGAAGTCTTTCTAATATTATTTGTGGTAGACTTCTTGTCTCTGCCAGCTAAGGATCTAGTTAAAGTTGGTTTTTGTTTATCATGTTTTGTAGAAACAACTTTGACAGGTTCTTTAGATTTCTCAGTATATGATGTTTCTGTTCCTGCAACTTCTGTATTTGATGAAACATGTGAGATAGAAGTTGTCTTATTATCATTATATAATTCAAAAGTTGTTGTATTAAATAATAATTCAAAAGGTGGAACAGCAGAAGTGTCATACTGAACTATTGGTAGCTCGGTATCAGAAATTTCTGTTATTTGAAATTCAATACTGAGTTCTTGTAGCTCAGTATAGCACTTTGAACAGATGGAAGGACCAATAGGTTTTTCTAAAATTTTATTTTCCTCATCATCTGACTCAGTTTGGCATCCAACTTCACATAAAGTTTTAGCTTTTACAAAATTAATAGGATTCATAGTAGAAAATTCTTTAAATAAATCAGCAAAATTGTTCCTGTTTTTAAATTGAGGATCAACACCAAGTGCAGCCCTCACATTTTCTGGAAATTGTTCATTTTAACATTTATTTAATTTTATTGAAGCATTTCCCCAAGATTTACACTGTTTTTCAAATTTCTCTTTTTCAAGTTTGTGTAAATGAGCTTTATCAGCTAATCTTTGGTTAATGTCTTTTAAATCTGAAAAATTTAATTCTAAATCTTTATATTTTGCTAATTTATCCAAGTTTTCATTATTTACCCTTTCAAGTTCTTTAATTGTTAATTTTAAAGCTTTTTCTTTTTGTACAGAAGTTTTAAGATCAACAAGCATATACTCAAAAATCTTGGTTTTTTCATTCACTGAATAAGTTTGAAAGGAACTTACCTTGTACAACTGAGTGGAATCCCAATCAGTATGAACACTCATCCTCTCGGCCTCTTTGATGTCCTTTTCAAAGGAGCTCTTCAAATCATCTTCAGTGAAAGCCATAAAGGCTTTATTCTCAATCTCTTCTTCATCATCACTTAATTCTTCATCCATCCAGGCTTCTGAGTAAAGTGCTTGATGAGGTGCTCCATTCCCTTCTGCCCTCTTTCCCTTGCTCCAATTCTTCAGCTTGACATATTTGTCTCTATATCTTTTTGCTCGGTATGCAATCTTGTCATTTTGGTCAGTCTCAGAAGACTTGGTATGACAATTTGCAGCAATATGTCCAGGCTTTCCACACCTATAGCACAGACCTGATCTTGGGTCAGTATTAGAAGAGCTAACACCAAGCCTCTTCTTCTTCAACTGATCCAGCTTCATAGACATGAGAGCCATTTGAGTTTCAAGCTCTTCTGCCTCAGCATCAGCAAGATCAACTTCTGGTTCATCTGGCTCAGTCACAGTATAAGCCTGTTGCACAACTAGAGCCATGCCAGTGGAAGACTTGTCAGTTTTCTTCCAGTTGATCAGTCTTGCAGCATTATTCTCCTCATGATTCAGCATTAGACCATACAAAGTTTGAAGAGTGTATGACTCAATGTTGTTAGCAGCATTGACAGAGTTTGTCATGTCAAGAAATTGTTGAGGAAGACTATCCAGGAACTTTTGAACAAGCTCTCCTTCCTCTTTCACAATGCCTACACTGATTAAATCATGGATAACAGTATTGAACCTGTTATAGAGAGTGGTGATGTCTTCATTTGGAGTTGAAAAGAAATTTTCATATTTCCTTCTCATGTTGCTTTTTCTTTGCAACTTCACCTTTGCTGTACCTTCATAGGTGACTGATAGGCTATCCCACATAGCCTTTGTTGTTGGCAATTTCATAATTGCATTAAGTATCTCTTTGGTAACAGCATTACCAATCAATCACCCCTTTAGCTCTGGAGTCTAAAGCATACAACTGACAGTCAGTATCAGTCCAGTTGTGCTTTAGTTTAGGTACAGATCTTATGCCCTCAGGAGCATCATCAGTAGCAGCAACAGGTTCCACAGTTTGTGGAATGATGGGACCATCATTTAGCACAGTGAGCATCTCATGGTGAATAGATTCAAGATACCACTGAGCTTTGAGCTTCCATTGATGGAAGTCTTTTCCATCAAAGATGGGTACTCCCTTTCCAGACATAATTGGTGCAATAATTGTAGACATTTTGGATTTTTGAGTGTTGGAGGGATAGATGTAGGAAATGGCTGCCAGGGTTATAGATCGACTAAATAAGAGTTTATTTAGCCTGCTCTGATACCAGTTGTTAGGTCACAACACCCCTGGTTTGTTAGTTAATGAGTAGGTTGATTTATACAAAAGACAATTAAAGTGTAAAACACAGTATTAGAGTCGGTGTACAAATCCACTAAGTGTGGTATGCTGCGGAAAAGCAATACCACTTATCAATTACAAGTATGTGAAAGTGTAAAGTTAATTGGTGAGTACTCCTTTGCAAGATGATCTCTATTTATAATGTTATAGAGATCCTACATAATGAGCAAAGGAGTAACCGAAGGACTAAGTAAGGAAAATGACTAAGATCAAGGGATTTGATCTTAGTCCGTTACTATACTGAGTATCACTCAGTCCTTCTACTCAGTCCTTGTACTCAGTATCACTATCTGATACTGAGTACTGATACTGAGTTCCAATACTGATCACTCAGTATCAGACCTAAACTTAGCTATATTTTTCTACATATAAATCAAAGCTAGTCTAGGTTGTTTTGTTATCTTAAGATCTAAAGGGGCAAGGCTTTTTTCCTTAACAGTTTATCATCATGTCAAGGGACCCGGCCATAAATATCTCTCCTAAAAAGGAGGTGCAATTACCATCTTGTTATATTTCAATTCAAAATACAAATTCCTCTGTACCTAGTAAAGCCTCGTATGACAACCATATTTCAGAATTGTCTAAGACAAACCAAAGTACATTAGTCAATGTATCCCAAACCAAATACCTCAGGCTTAAGGACAATCCTAGTGAACAATACTTTTGAACTTTTCAACCACGAAGTATTGTCACGGTGGTCAATCCAATATTCGTCGAGCTCCAACAGAATATCACCGATATTTGGTTTACACAAAAACTTGTGTAGCTATCTTCGAAGAACTTCGAATCTACCACCAAATACCGCGATGACGTTAACGTCCCATCAAGGTTCCCACCAAGACGAGTAGTCACGGATTTGTATCTTTTGAATAAAGTAACTTTTATTCATGGTTATTCTTAAAACATACAAAGTCTGAATAACAATGATACTAATTCATGTATCATTCCTAACTGGACCAAGATACTGAATTATTACTGGATCATAACTTATTCATTTTGTTCGTGTTGATTACTTAATGACTTTTACAACCTTAATTGTAACTTTATCACTGAACTAGTCATTTCTATTAAACTAAAGACATAAGACAAGTATTTGGAAAAATACTATTTCTTTTGCCTTTGCTAGATTTTGTTCTTGCAACATTCTAGAACATATTCTAGTCTTGCCTTTTATGCAATTCGGTAAACACAGGAGGATTGGAAAGTAACTCCTTAGTTTCTTGAATTCATAAAATTCTCCTTGTAACTAAAGCCTCTTTCAGTTACTTGATTTGTAGATATATCATTACTAGTTAAAGAAATTTCCTTAAATGATTAACTTATTCACTGGAGTGTGAATATTCTATTAGATTTGCAATAATTAATCACAAGACTTGTGACCACGCTATTAGGCTTGCAATAATCTAATCAACAATCATTTATCATTTCTCTTAACTCTTTGGCTAATGACTTGGTAATATCTTGTTGTTAATATCCTAACTAACTTACCATATTCATTAGTACCTCTAATGAATATGTTAGTCATAGCTCCCACTAAATTTTATGGAAATAAGCATCACTTAAACTACTACCCTTGACCTAGTCAAAACTTATAGTTTAACCCTTTAAGAATTAATCAATTATCAAAGTCATCCTTTGGATTTGCGAATATCCAACATTCCTTTGAAGGGAATCATGACTTTCATTGATTACTGTATCTAACAAGTATAAGACACTTGAAACGATACTTCCAATTCTTAAGTGTATTAGTATCTTTTAAGAATCTCATTTAATGCCAAAGTCATTTCTTGGATTTCTCAAATATCCATTATTCCTATTAGGGAATTATGACTTGATCAAATGTTGTATTTATTACAAGTATAAAAGACTTGCAATAATACCCTTTAATTCTTAAATTCTTTAATATAGTTTGTCCCTTTTAAGAGTTCATTTAATGTCTAAGTCATTTTCCTTGGATTATACGAATATCCAATTATTCCAATTAGGGAATTATGACTTCATTAAATTCCTTTATCACAAGTATGAAAGACTTGTAATAATACTCTTTAAAGTCTATCTTGATTATATCCAATATAATCATACTATATTAACACTAATACTTTAAAACTTACTATCATAAGTAACCATTACTTAAGATGTTTTAAATTAGTTCAATGTACCTTGAACTTTATGCTTTCCATAAAAACTCTTAAATACTTTCATTAGAAAAACATTATAATTACTAGCATCTAAGTAATTTGAGCTTCTAAGATATTCACACAACAATCAAACAAATATAAACAATGAGATCATTATTAAGTCAATACTTGAATTTTTAATCTAGTCATAAAACTTGACTAGTATAATCAACACATATGCACACACAATATAATTCAACCATGGATTCATAATTTGGTAAAACCACAAACGAGTTTTAACATAAAAAATTTGTCTTAACAAAATAAAATTGTTTTCCTTGAATCCAAAAATAAGAAATACTGAATTATAAGATTAACTTGGTGCTTGTGGGATTATTACTATCTCATGATGGACATCTTCACTTTACTTCATCTCTTGCAATAAACGATTGCAAAAGTTGAGTTACTCGTAATAAACTTTACAAGTATGTTAAAGTGAATATCTAGAAGTTGGTCAAGTCAACTGAGGAGCTTGCATTGCCTCCTACCCTTTGACCCTCGCCACAACCAAGACACCGTTTCTCGGTCCTTTTCTTGTTTGGCTTTACCTTCTTGACATTTTGTTTGACTCTATTACCCTTGGGAACGTTTTGGCTGAGATCGGTTTTACCCTTTCCCTTTCCACTGCGCATCTTTCTCTTTTCACTACCATCATCAGTTACTACGAGATCATTCTTAAACTTGGTCCCCAAACTCAACTCATCAGTATTGAGCATGGAATGTAGCTCATCAATGGATTGCTCCATATTATGCATGTTGTAGTTGACTACATGAGACTTATAGTCATCTAACAACGAGTTGAGTATCATTTCTATTGCTAACTGCAACGGTACTGGGTGTCCTAGTCATTCAATACGATCCATGTGCTCTTTCATTTTCATGACGTGAGCACTTACTGATGATCCCTTAACCATATTGCAAGAGTTGAACACTTTACAAGCGTAATATGCTTGTACTGGTTCATTTCTAGCATTCGCGTCAGGAGCATTTAGCATTGCTCTTTCTAGGACATTTCCTTTTCCCTCATGGCTAAGCATAATCAGAAGATCGCGCTTCCAATTGAGAAACTTTGACCTAGTCAATTTGTCCTTTTCTAGAAACAAGCGTAGTGAGAGATTATTGGTACGTGTCATTTTGGTTGTTGCTGCCGTCTACAAATCAAACCCAGTTTAATAAGTAATCATCAACAAACATTCTCTAAAATATATTATAAACCCATAATTTATATTTTAGGCCTAGGATCCATATATCACATTCTCGCCGCAAGGTTTGGGCACTTCCCGACGAGACATGATGTTTCTGGTAGGTAACATCCTTACCGATCGTATCAAGACTTGACACGATTCCTAGGGGTCGTAGAATCTTTAGACTTATAACTTATTACAACCTTGTACGAATTTTATCATACATTTCTAAGTTGCAATAAAGTCTAGTATGTTTATTCTACTCAAGTACTTTTTGGGCCGGGGCTCCCGATTATCACCAAAGTAGATCAGACCATCTAAGACAGTGCGATGTTCTGCGCCGGGACTCCCGATTATCACAGAACCTTACGCACCCTAACACTCGCAATGATTTGAATCCATATCTAAGGTTCTTTCTCCTTACAGTATGAATATCGTTGAAAAAGTGAGGTGTTCCATTAGATGGATATTACTTAGATCTAAGAATTTCTTGGGTTTGTTTAAGTCTTAAACTAAACTTAAACCTTATTCCAATCTTAATCCTTTAAAATGTGTGACTTGTGAATTTAAGAATTCTACAAGACATCTTTTTAAATCTTAAGAACCTTTTTCTTTAAAACTTATAGTTTCAAAAGGTTTGCGCGATTTTATATGTATACCTAAAACGAGGTGTACAAGATGTTTTACTAGGCTTTGTGAAAAACCTTTTTTCTATAAAACTTGCTCGTTTTATTTTCTTTGAAAAACATGAACCTTATGTTAAACTTTAAAATGTGAATTTTAATCTCTTTATGATTCATAAACTTGAATCATAATTCTAGTTAACACACCTTGTTTTTCACTTGTTTAATAATAAAATTAAATATTTACTCATTAGATTCTCCAAAATATGTCCAAGGGACACATTTGTAAACTATGCGATTTTCTTGTGTAGCTCCCACTAATTCCAACAACCATGATGGAATTTGAGCATGAACACAATCACTAGTTTAAACTTGGTGAACACTAATAATCTTATTATATAAAAACTATATATAATAATATTAGTTTGTTTGAACCTTTCTTACATTTAACTTGAACTAGTTAAATATAGGTTCTTAAATTTCCTATGTTATTTTACCCTTGATCATTAATCTAGTATTTTACGTAACTCGTAATATACTTGTATAAATAACTAGTTATAATTACTTATAACTTTATACAATCTAATTATAATATTTATAACTTGTGTATCATCTAATTATAATATAACTTCGTTTGTACAATTTCTAGTTGTTTACAACTTTGTACATTCTAGTTCAAATTATAACTTAATACAAATTTCTAGTTACTTAATAATATAACTATGATCAAAATAACATTTAATTTAATTGTTCAAGTTAATCTTGTATTTAAATATATACATATAATTTATTTCTTTAAAACCTTATAACATTCTTATTAAGAATATTACACCTAATTTGTACATGTGTATTTTAACTTAGACTAATTAAAATACGTACAAACTATTTTATCTTTTAAAATCACTTTTAAATAACTTAAAAAATCCGAAAAATTATATATATATTAATATAAATACATCTTGTTAATTTTAAGACTTTAAAATTAACACTTCTCTTTTATCCTTAATTAAATTTAATTAATTAAACCCTTATCTTGTCTTTGATCAATTAAAACCTAGTTTTAATTTACTTGATCAACAACGCCTTTTAGTTAAAGATTAATCCTAATCAATCCTATTCAAACAATTATTAAACTTTGTTTAAATTCTAGGATAGATTATAACTTTAATAATTTTATTTAAACTTATTTAATTTAAATCTTCTAAACAAAACTTTGTCTAGATTTCTAGATTTAGAGAACTAGTTTTAATAAACTCATTAAAACAATAATCAAACCTTATTAAACATAAACTTGTTTAATTTTCTAGGTTCTAGATTATGTTCTTGATTAATCCTATTAACCAATTAAACTAAACTAGTTTAATGTTCTTGGTCCTAGGTTGAATCTAGGGTTTCGAAAATTTTCCTTAAGCCTAGGAAACTTTTCCACCAATTAAACTAAACTAGTTTAATCAAACTTGGTGTCCAAGTATCCTCATGATTTTTGAAATCTTTGAAAAAGGAAATAATCCTTTTGACCAATTAAACTAAGCTAGTTTAATTATACTTGGTCCTAGATTTTGAAGATCAATGGAATAAGGAAAGAATCCTCTTGACCAAAAATTTTGACATTCTTGATCCTAGGGTTCTTAAATATTTCGAAATTTCTAGGGTTAGGGAAAGAAGCCTTTTGACCAATTAAACTAAACTAGTTTAATGTTCTTGGTCCTAGGGTTCTTTCATGATCTCGAAATTACTAGGGTTTAGAATCCTTATGACCAATTAAACTAAACTGTTTAATATTCTTGGTCTAGGGTTCTTTACCCTTTTCGAAATCTATGAGGAAGAAAAAAGAAGAAGGAACAAAAAATAAAAAAAAACTTGGAAATTAAACAAACAAAAACTTTGTTATTCTTGTTTAGATTTCTAAACCAACGCTCTGATACCACTGAAGGATTTCATTGTAACTGATTGACCACTTGGGTCAACCTCCTAGTATGCTTGGTTTGAACCATACTGACAAGAACATGAACTTGTTCTTGCCGGTTAAACCAACTAGCTAGTTTAATCCCTAAAAGCGGAACTGAGATTAAACTTAATCCTTAAACCCTAAAGGATTATGGGATGTTGGAAATCTAAACTAGATTAACAAGAAAGAAGCCTTGTACGAAAAACTCGAACAGACACACATACTTGTGTGTAATTCGACTAATCACCAAGAACCCTAGGGTTCTTGGTGCCGAATTCGTTCAAAGGGAGAAAGGGGGAAAAGGGTTTCCAAAAACATACCTTAGATTGCTCAAGATAGATCCACCAGTGATAAACACAACGAGAAGCCCTCTAGATAAACTCTTGTAATGAAACTTATTCGACATACTCGAAGAACACGAAGAACACAAGACTTGTGTTCTTCCCTCTTGCATGTTTCGGCCGAAATAGGGAGGAGGAGGGAGCCAAAATTCGTGGCTAGGGTTGTGGGGTGGAAGGGAATGAGCACCTTACAAGGGAACCCCAAGCCTTCTATTTATAATAGAAGGATTTTCACTTAGGGCCCTTCTAGTTTAATTAAGATTAATTCTTAATTAAACTTATCCTTTTACACAACCAACCCTTATAGTTTATCTAGTTATTATTGTTGCACTTAATTATTAAATGTCTAGTATTAATACACTAATATATTCCGTATATTATATACACGAAATGTATATACTTTGTATTTATACTTTTAATAATTAATTATATAATAAACCTTATATAATTTAGACAATAATATTATCCAACACCATATGATTTAATTACTTTAAATCATATTATGGATAATCTATAATTAACACATTGTATATTTACTCAACTAGTAAATGTACAAATACTTGTATTAATTAGTTAGATAAACTAATCTAGTAATAAGTCGAAATTGACTTAATACTTAACTGATTCATAAATGACTATTATGAATCATTCCTCTTCCAAGTATCATTACATATCTTTCTCGTATTACATGCACTCACCGATGTGACCCTTGAGTGTCCTATAGACATGGACGTGACATCATAGGTTGACTAACTGTGCACATAAATCCTTCAGCCGTGTGGGGTTAAAGTGGGAGGATTAGGGTTAGTAAAGTTGCTCCCTAATCTAAGTATATATTCCCTAATTACAAGTTAGGAGATATGACACTTAGCCCCTTGTACTTTTGATTCTTTAGATTACTCACTAATACGTTTTAACTTAACAATTAACTAAGACATAACTAGCCAAGTAATCATAGTTTATATAAACAATATAATTACCCTAATTATATTATATATATTAAATGGTGTTTGGTGTATAAGTGTGTGACCCTTTAGGCTCACATACGTCTAGCCATATAACTATATGTTATGATCGCGAAGCATATTCCAACAGCTCCCACTTGCACACGTCATAACAATCAAGTAGTTATACAAGCAAAGTTAGAGTCTAGCAACCCGCCAATGCCCCTAGAAGTACATGAGTGAGTTTCAGAAAAGTCCAGGTTCAAAGTTTTTCAATTAATTATCCTTTTGTTACTGATACCATGTTGAATTTTAGACAAGGATTAATGTCAATCTAAAATTTCAACGATTCTGTTTCTCGATCTATACATTGAAGTAGATTACCAAACCAATCAAGATTCATCTTGATTACCTTTGGGTACGGCCGTACAAGCATCTATTCAAATCATCGAGGGGCCCAGTAGTATCTAATCCAACATGTGGAGGAAAAAATTCTTTATTGACTACACGTGTTTGATATATGCTTAATATCAAACCTGAGGATGGTTGTTATAGCAGCCTTATTCAGGTCAGCATTTAACCACATCAAAGTTTGACACTCCACATACACAAACCAGCTTGCATCTCAAGTCAGAGGATAAGCGACAAAGCCTTTATGAGATTCACTTGTGACATAAATCCAGGAAGTGATTTCTCATAGGTTGGGTCAGTCTAATTGTGCATCACAATGAACAACATGTGAGTTTGACTTCATCATCCTTAGTCATACTAAGATGATGTCATCAATGCTCTCAGATTTGTCCTAATAATATTCTCATATTATTAATATGACAATGGACAATTTAGAATATAAAACGCAGTAAATATTCAAGGATATAAACATGCAAATATAGAACACAGTAGATATTCATATAAAAATGATCATATCAAATATATCAATTTATTCCAATATAAACTGCTCACAGTTCCATTATCTAAATACTAAAACAGATTTACATGAAACTACTAGCTTGTCGAAATCCAATGTTCCATTCATATTCAATATGTTTGGTACAAGACATTGAGTTCGATAAACTATCAGCTAGTTAGTTATCTGTTTGAACTTGAAGAGTACGAAGTTCACATATCTCGATAAATCATTCGAGTGTAGTGAACCTTCGTAAATAGGATCTAGCGTCATCTCGACCTATTTCAAAACCAGCATAAGTATAGTAAGTATACTTAGTTTCAGTTCGGTATCTCCACCATAACCAAGGAACATATATCCAGTATTTCAAAAATACTTCAATGTGTTCTTAATAGCAATCCAGTGACTTTCTCGTGGATTCTTATGGTATTTTCTAGTAAGGTTCCATGAGGACGTTACATTAGGTCTAGTGCTCCTTACAGCGTACATGATGAATGGAATAGCCGATTCATAGGGGATTACATTCATTCGCTTCACCACATCAGGTGTGGAAGGTCCTTGAGTCTCACTCAAGTTTACATTGTGTGGCATACGAGGACTTCCTCATTTGGGAGTACCATTCTAAACCGTTTAGAATTTTGTCAATGTAAGCACTTTGACTTAAACCAATTAACCGCTTTGATCTATCATTATAGATCTTTACTCCAAGTATGTATGTCGTGTCCCTACAATCCTTCATGTCAAAACATTTTCCAAGCCATGATTTTCTTCTTGTAGCATTGGTATATTGTTTCACATGAGTGAAATGTCATCAACATGTATGACTTGAGAAATGACAACGCTCCCACTAGCTTTCATATATACACATGCTCAATTTGGGTTTTAGGTGAAACAAACGTTTTGATTTCATCATTAACCAAATCTCATAGTCATAGTACACTACTTTGGCTATAAGAATCCTAATGTCTTTAGTAACAGGCGAGAAGGTTTCATCATTGTCAATCCAGTAGGATTGAGTGTAACCTTTTGTTACTAGAAGAGATTTATAGGTGTGTATATTCTCATCCATGTCAACAGTCTTACTGTTTTGAGAAAGATCAACCAAGTTCAAAACTTGGTTGTCTATCATGGATTACATTTTCGCATTCATACCTTCAAGTCATTTTTCGAATTCAAAATTCAATAATGCAACTTGATAGTTAGGGGATTCATTATGATCCTTCAAACTTTGCTCCTCGGCATCGACATAAATCTATATCGTTCAGGTGCATGAGGTGTCCTTGCGGACCTACGAATGGGAACAACATCATCCTGTGGTCCAACATCAATATGTCCAGCCTCAGAATGATATTTGCTAGTGTTACCAGAAGGCTGTGTATCTTCACTTTGAATCCTGTCAAAGTCTATAGTGCTCCCACTTGCTTTGTGAAATGTGACTGTTCTCAAGAAACTTAGCATACCGAGTAACAACAATTTATTCTCAGTTGGGAAGTAAAATAGTGACGAAGATATACTTGATAGATACGGGCTCAAGTTTGTTCGGCATGTCTCGTTCCACGAGATCCTCACAACCCCAGATCTTCACGTAAGACAAATTAGGGACTTTCCCACGCCATATCTCATATGGTGTCTTTTTAACCTTTTGGTCGAAACCATATTAAGTATTCGAGCAGCAGACTTCAGTGCATGCCCTTCAAAAGGATAGTGTAAGAGTAGTAGGACTCATCATAGACCGAACCATGTCATACAGGGTCCGATATTTCCTTCCAGACGCACCATTATCTTGTGGAGTGTATGGAGGAGTGAATTGTGAGACAATCTCACGATGTGTGGGATGATCCAGAAACTCTTGACTCATGTACTTTCATCCTCAATCAGGACTGAAAGCCTTTGTTGTCTTGCCGAGTTGATTTTCTACTTTTACTTTAGAAAGCTTTGAACGTTTCAAAGATTTCATGTTTATGTCTAATCAAGTAAACATAACCATAACGACTGATATCATTAAAGCTTCCATGTTGATGTTTAATCAAATAAACATAACCACATCGAATGATATCATCAGTGAAAGTAGGTGGCACATTCCCTAGTCTTAGTTCTAAAAGGGCCACATACATCGGTATGTATGAGTCAAAGTAGATTTTTAGCTCTTTCGCCAACATGGGGGAAAAGCTTTCTTGTTATCTTTCCATAATATACAAGAGAGGCATTTTAAATGATTCATAATCATTTGTAAAGAAGCCCGTCGAGTTGTAGTATCAAAATGTGTTTCTTGTTTATGTGGAAAAGATGACAATGCTCTAGGTAAATGGAATCCAAACCATTTTGGATTCTTGAGTGCTACATTTGTATATAGAACTATCGCTTGAATTATGATCATGCATATTAATTTCAAATATACTATTACAAGGAATAGTAATAAAAACATGTTATTTTTCATAAAACAAAATATCATAATCCATAATATTTTGAATAATTCATTATTCAGCAAACGATAAAGCTAAATAATGCATAACTGACAATTGTTCAAAACAATAATTAACGCATTAGGAAGGATTAGATCACAGCTTCCATTCTTTTAGCTTTCTACTTCACTTTTAATCTTGCACATTTGTGTAAATGTGAGTTTCACAACTAGTGTCATACACTCGAGATTCATTAGTGAAAGTTTAGAGTTCTATAATGAAGATACCTAATGTGCTAGCCAGAACACATTTGTCCTTCATCAACTCTGCCAAGTAGGCAGGACTATTCCTCCTTCAATGGCCAGTTTCATCACAATGATGGCAAGAAATATCCTTTGCAGGGTGCTCCTTTTTAGCAGGTCGGGGAATCGTAGGTTTGGAAAAGTAAACTAGCTTACCCTTACCTAGACTCTTGCCTTGTGCTTGCGGTTTTACCTTCCCTGATTCCTAGAAAAGAATTGGGTAACCTTTGCTCAACTAGTTTTACCATAGCTTGTTATCAACGATTGTCTTCCCCATGCTATATACTTTTAAAACTCTTTTCAAACTAGTCATAGTCCTTGGATAGTGAGGTAAGAATCAAGCTCATTCCAAGAACTTGTGACAATGGGTAACCAAGACGCTCCATTTGATCAATATAGCATTTCATATGCAAGATGTAAGTGTTAACTGATTGGCCGTCCTCCTGCTTGTAAGCGTTGAATGCTTTAACTGTTTCGAACAGTTCATGTTCTGCTTGTTGTTGAAATATCAATTTCAACTCGCTTATCATGTCATATGCTGTGAGTTCCTCGAAGTTCTTTCGAATCTCGGGGTTCATGCTCACAAGCATAGGAGTAGTGACTTCTTGGTGTTCGTTAAACGTTCGGTAAAGGCTGGACGAACAGCAGCAGAAGCATTGGCAGGAGGTGCCTCAGGTAAGGTCTAACTGATTTTAGAGTGGAGATATACTTAGGTTTTGATTTGTTGTTGTTATCTGTATAACACACAAAGTTCAAAAAATAGTATTTTCAATAATAATTTCTTTTAAAAAATTAACTACCCAATTAATTTAATTAAAAGCTAAGATCCTCATTGACTTCTATCATTACATCAGTTGATCTGCTAGCAATGATAGATCCAATAGGTAGGTGACGATCAACATTGCATTACAAGTGCAACTCTTAGAGTTATGGGACTTCATGGCACCTAGTGAACAAGCATCTAGGGTCAAGTGGCATGTTTGTCGCATCTTCGCCTCGTGTCAAGGTCTCACCGTTAACTCGATTAAGTCATCCAATGTGAACTCGTGTCAAAATAAATCTAGGTCTCACGCGTAGACAATAATGACCTCGGATCTAAATTCAAACCACGTCTCACGTGAATTTAAAAGTAGAAGCAAGTGATTTCATCCAATTGGACGGCGTGACTTAAATTTTAGGTATGAAATTTTAATAAAAAATTTAAGATATGAATGAATCATGTACTTCATTCATAGCACTTCATAAGTCGGTTTAATAAGCGGTAAAAACGTTTTAGCGATTATTAAATTATAAGTTTCAAATCATATTTAACTTTTGTATTAATCTCAAAAACAAGTTTAGATTAAAGAATAATTATAGATGATTAAACTATAATCATCGATGATTAACAAGTAATCATGGATGATTAAACAGTGATCATAGGTGATTAAGCAATAATCATCGATGATTAACAAGTAATCATAGATGATTAAAAGTTTGGATGTTTTAATGTTTGTGTTTCAAAAATCTTATTTTAGTCGTTATGTTTTGTATCGAATAGAAAATAAATAACAACCACAAACATACAAGTAAAACATGCAACACAATTTTGTACAAAACCTCGACCGATGAAATCCTAGGTTCGGTCACGTGAATCATCACGACGGACCGAATGGTCAAACTAAGGGACGGGCCAACATGAACCCAAACGGGCCGACATAAACCCATTGGGCTCCCACTTGCTCCAAGACATTCTTGAGCAAGTAGAAACCAATATTTGTGAAAATATGCAATCTGCCAGAGAATTCCAGCCGACTTTGAAGCCCGAAAAGTCACTGAAGGAGTCTTCGTTAGTCGTCCCGGCCTTCTGGAAAGCTGTAGGTCTCTGAGTTGCGGAACTTTTGGCGGTAGTTTCAGGTCCAACGGAATAGCCAATCTCCGGGAAAGTCTGTTTTCGTGCAGCTGCGCAGGAGGTGCCGAAAATTGTTGATTTGTCCTCATCTTTTCTTCACCTTTGGTCAACAAATTACAAAGTACAAGGAAACAAAATACAACTATTCTAATTACTTTTACAATGAAATTTGCCCCAAAAAATGGCACCAAAAATAAAAGAAAAAAATAGAAATAAATTACAACAATTTAAGCAAAAAACACGGTTTTCCCAAAATCAACCAAACAACCAAACAACAACACATTCATTCACAAACGGTCTAGGTTTTCATCGGTTTTGCACAATCAGGCAACAATTGACAAGGCTTTGGCTTGGAATATGGCAAAAAAACATGTTTTGCCATATATAACGATTAACAATTAAAATAAAAATCCAAGCCAAATAAAATAAAAAATTCAATAAACAAGATTAATTTTTTATTTTAGTTTTTGTAACTAGTAGCAAGTAGGGTTCCAAAAAATCAAAATTTTAACCTTATATCATAAAAATTTTCGAAAAAATTTAAAGACAAAGAACCCTAGGGTTCTTTGCCGATCGGCGTAACCATTAGGCAAAAAAATACGAATTTTTTGCTACTTTTTACAAACAACTTACTAATTAAATCATCAATATGATGACTCGTGATACCACTGTTAGTGATTTACGGTTTAATCAAGTAAAACGCAGCGGAAAAATATAAGATAAATCACTAATAACAGATCTACATATTGACAATCTAATTAAGCAATAAAGATAAAGAGTTTAGTATGAAAATCATACCCTTGAAGCCTTTGATTACACCAATGAATGAGGATGAAGAACTCCAAGAATTAAATGCAGAATTCCTCTAATGGTATCCACACTACACCATATCAAGAACACCAATTGGGATGCTAGTCCCTTGAACAAGAAATCAAACCATTCGTATATTTTCGTCCTCTGTTTCAAACGTACACACACTCAAACCAAGAAACAAAAGATTATATCTTTTGTTTTGTTTTGGCATGACGCACAAAACCAAAGGAGAATTAACTCCATCTTTTCCTTTATCTTTGTCTACGGATGTACGCAAGATCAAAGAAAGGAGACAGCCGTGTGGGGTTAAAGTGGGAGGATTAGGGTTAGTAAACTTGCTCCCTAATCTAAGTATATATTCCCTAATTACAAGTTAGGAGATTTGACACTTAGCCCCTTGTACTTTTGATTCTTTAGATTACTCACTAATACGTTTTAACTTAACAATTAACTAAGACATAACTAGCCAAGTAATCATAGTTTATATAAATAATATAATTACCCTAATTATATTATATATATTAAATGGTGTTTGGTGTATAAGTGTGACCCTTTAGGCTCACATACGTCTAGCCATATAACTATATGTTATGATCGTGAAGCATATTCCAACAGAACTCACCTGGGATTAAACACTTGCCAACACGAGCCAAACACTTCCTTTAATCACAATCCCAATGTCACCGGTCAATGAAATTACCACAATCTCCTAATTGATTACCTTTCACAATTATACACATCTCATTCAATTTCCCAATCCATAATCATAACTAGCAAAACCCTAATCACCAATTTCCCCCAAATTGGTGTTGAACCAAACCCTAGACCACCAATTCATCAAGAATTTGTGTATAATCACTTGTTAATTACAAATCCCATAGCTAACTACCTGATATGCTAACATACAACCTCAATCTCAGTGACCTAACTCAAACCCTAACTAGGGTTCTTGACCTACCATCTCTATACTTCAAGTTCTACACATGCATGAAGAAAGGAATGATGATTTACCTTAGTTATCAACACAATAGATGATAACCCTTTGATTTCCAGCTAAAATCTGCCCAAGAACACCCAAAATCACCAAAAATCGCCCACGCCCATCGAGAGAAAGTTCTGGAAAAGAGTTGGGCTGAAATGGGGAAAAATCCCGATTTTATGCCTGACAATATGAGATAGCGCCGCTATCTGCCCAAGATGGCGCCGCTATCTCCACCCCGCGCTTTTTAGCGCCGCTATTTCCCAATTTTTCGTGTTTTACCCTTCGCTAAAACGAGCTGCTGTCGGAATCAGCCAAGATAGCGCCGCTATCTTCAAGATAGCGCCGCTATCTACCCGGATGCTGTAATTTTCAACTTTTTGTCCTTTTTAACTTATCTCACTTAATTAAACACCCCTAATCACAGATTTTTCATAAAGATTTAACTATCAAGACTTAATTCCTTATCATATAACAACTAACTAGCTACAAAACCCGCCCGATGGGCGGGTATGCTGTAAATTTTAGTATGTAGAAAAATGTCCAAAAACTTTATATACTTCTAAATGACATAATAATCGATAGATGTGATGATGATTTTGTACAAAAAAGGGTAAATGAAGAAATGTTACATATAAATGTTACATATAGTTATTTGTTTCCTTCGCTGATTGATCTTTTAAATATTTATTTGTTTCCTTGTATGTAAGATCTTTTAAATAGTTATTTGTATGTACGATCTTTTAAATAGTTATTTGTTTCCTTGTATGTAGGAAGCCGTATATGGATCATATGTATGTAGACCGTAAGCCGTACCAGATTCGTTTGCCGTATATGGAGCATATGAATGTAGACCGTAAGCCGTACCAGATTCGTTTGCCGTATATGGAGCATATGAATATGAATGTAGACAGTAAGCCGTACCAGATTCGTTTGTATTAGTGCAAATGACGTGGACCAATCAGGGAATTCCAAGTGGCATTATGGACGAATAGGAATGCTTGGAATTGCCATGGTGTCAAACCCTCTTCAAATTTAGGCCTCATATATAGGGTAGGATAATGAACTCAACAATTAAAATACTCAAATTAGAAACACGTATGTTACAATCTAACCCGTTCATATTTATAAAAATTTCTTTTAATTTCTATAAGTAACGAATAGTTTTTTGAATTTCTTATCAGATTAAAAAGGATGAGGGAGGTGAGTTAGCATATACTTCATCCGATTCAAAATAAATGATACACTTTCCTTTTTCAGATGATTCAAAATAAGTGATACACTTTGCAAAATTACATTGTTTGGCAAAAAATAGTGGGACTCATACTCACTAACTATCTACTTTAACAAAGTGAAATGACTCATTTACCCTTACTTTTAACTTTTAAACATCATTAACATATCTTTATTCAAAAGGTGTGGGACTCATTCCCTACTAACCATCTAATTAATCTAAATTTAACTATCATTATAATCCTTTGCCTCAAAATCTGTGAAATTCAAAGTGTATCACTTATTTTGAATCGGATGAAGTACAAGTATTCCGTTTCAAATGTCATAATAAAAGTCTTATGGCATGATATATCTACACTATATAAATGATTTTCCAAGTTTGATTAATTGGTCCATAAAAAGTGTATTAACTTTATAGAGTTGCGTTTAAGGAGGTCCATCATTTTTATGAAGTCCTGAGGAATAAATCTCAATCATCGATTAATAAAATCTAATGGTCAAGATTAATCACATATTTTATACCTTGAGGGGTATTTTGGTCATTTAAAAAAATATTTTTTTTTATTTTTTATTTTAGAATTATTTTTTTTATTATTTTATTATTAGTTTTTAAAAAATTATTACTTTCATTAATAACACATAATGTGATTGGATACTGAATCACATGTAATTGTGTACTGAATTACATGTAATTGAACTAAAATATCAAATGTGGTTAAATATACAATCATATGTGATTTTACACTAAAATCACATGTGATTAAGTACTATACGTAATTATCTAATAAATATTGTTTTTTAACGAAAAAAATAATAAACATAAAAAAAAATTGAAATAAATTTTTTTTTTTTTTTAAGTGACAAATGACCAAAATATCTCTTCATGTATAAAATATGTGATTGGTCTTCACCATTAAATTTTATTAATCAATAGTTGAAATTTTTTTCTCAGGACTTCATAAAAGTGATGGAAGCGTTCTCTAACTTTATAATATTTCATAGAATCTTTACAAAAAGGTTATGAATTTGAGTTTAAACGTAATAAATGTAAACGAGTTTTTCAGGCCCAAGTATATTCGGCCCAAACAGTGATCACCCGTTTAACCCGGGTAGGGCTCCAAGGTTTTCCCCAATTCAGCTAGCGTCTTCCCGAATCACACACAACAATACAGCTACTTCTGTTTCCAACTACCATCGATTGCGCTGGCCGGCAACCGGCAAAGTCTTCCCCGTCGGCGGTGTTTACAACTCGTTACGTAATTCCCAGTTTCCCACTATACATGATTATAATTTATTGTCTAGTATATTGAATCATGGAATTTAGGGTTCGGGATTGGAATGTGAAATTCAAACCTTTAACTGATTTTTTTTCTTTGATTCTTGATTAAAAATATGGAATTGCAGTTCCACACATATTCTTAATTCAATTTGATAATAACTCAATTATTAGAATTAACGTCTCTGTGAAATTGAATTTGGTCCATGTTTAATTTGCGTATGGATTTCTCTTAATTTTAGGGTATGTATCCTTCAAGAGGGAATAACGCTTATGGGCAGCAGCAGCAACAACAACAACAGAACTACTCTGGTCAATCTGCTTATGGTCAAAATGTAAGGCATTCATATGAGTGAATAGATTTGTCGAGAATAATAAGATTTTTTAAGGGTTGATATGGAACATATAAGAAATAATTTTTTTTAGAAGCAGTCTGATTGGAAACCTTTGAAACGCCAAAAAGCTCATATTTTTTCGTTTGGTGAAATTTGTATTTTTGCTATTATTTCTAACTTGACTTTTATATGGTTAAAGTTGGGGCCTGATGGTGGGGTCCCTCAGATGTCCATGTCAGCACGTCATGCAGCCATGTTAGCTGCTCATCCATCTGCTGGAACTCAATACGGTGGTCAATATGCTTCTGTATACGGTTCAATGGGACTCAACACTGCTCTACAAGTCAGTAAACATATAACATTCTATTTAAAAATTAAAATAATATATTCATATCTTACCAATTAACATACATTAAATACTCTATTTTTTTATTTGCAGGCTGCTGGTGCTAGCTCAAAAGGATCTGGATCAACTGCTCTAGAAGGTAGAAGTGGTTATGGTTCAACAATGCAAGATTCACAACAATATGTACCTGGTGATTATTCTGTGGTTAGTCAAAAATATGGTCAAAAGGACGAGCTTTCTGATTATGCAGCAGGTGATAGAAGGCAGTTTGTGGAACAGGCTGGTGTTTATGGTGTGAGAGACTCACAAAAAGAGCCAACTGCTCGGTTTTCAGATTCAATTGCTTATGGTCATCCTCAACATCAGGTTTTTGTCATACTTTTTAGTTATATAGTTGGTTACTATTTGTTAGAGGTGACAAGATGGATGGGTTGAGTAACTGGTCAAAAGTCAAAACGGGTTCGGTTGAAACGGGTCAAAACGGACCAGGTTGGGTCGGGTTGTTCCAACATCCACTTTTTTAGAAGATTGTATGCATCTGGAGAACGTTCAACCGATTTGACTTTTTTGGCCCATTTGATCTTTTCCTTGTTTAGCTAATTCTTTTGACCCGTTTGAGATAAAACAAAACCAAACCTATACTTACCCGTATATGAAAGCTTGCTTTTTTTGCTTTATATGATTATTATTATTATTATGGTTTGTGATAAATTGTTTAACTGAAATAGGCGGACATATATGATCGACTGGATGCTGCATCAGCACTCCGGAAAGAATTATTACAAGCTCAGACACTCCAATCTGCTTCAAATCAAGGGAATTCTAGGTAACTTACTCAAACTATTTATTATTATTTTTATTATTTTGTTTTGAAAATTGGCAATATTATAACTAGTTTCTTTTCGTCAAGTCATATACTTTCTTGTTTAAATTGTTTTCTTAAAGTTATATCTCCATCTACGTCTGTTATTATGCTACCCTATGAATGAGAAGCAAGTAGCTAAATGACAACCACTTTCTAATAAGACAAAACAGTTGAAGACAAAATTTAATAATTTGATAGCAAACCGTTTCTGGCAGACAAGCTGATTATCTAGCAGCACGGGCGGCGACAGCTCGTCACACGGGCCAAGATCTTTTGTCTTATACCGGGAGACTCGACACCGATCCAAACACATTACCAATGATAAACAGTCGTTCACAACATGCTCCATCAATCTTGGGGGCGGGCCCACGGTTAGAAATGGACGATCTTTTATACACTCATAGTTCTGCTGCAACTGCAAATCCTGGTTATGGTGTCAGCCTGCCACCTGGCAGAGACTACGGGTCAGGAAAAGGTCTTCGTGGTGCACCCGTTGAGTCAGATTATCTTGCCCGTGCTAATTATGCAAGAATTGATGACCGGAAAGATCGGGATCGCGAACGGGATCGAGAACGGGAACGAGATCGGGAACGGGAACGGAAGAGAGAACGGGAAAGAGAACGGGAACGTGAACGGGAACGAGAACGAGAACGTGAGAAAAAACGGTCAATTGAAATTAGGCGGGAACGGGAACGGACCCCACCGAGAATTTCTCGGGATCGTGCTGAGCTGGCGAATAGGTGGATTTTGTTTGCTTAATTTTTGCGCCTTTTTTTTCCGTCTTTTGCAGCATTGGTAACTAACTTTGTGTTCTGTTATATGCTGAAGGCGTCGTTCACCCGTGAAAGAAAAACGAAGAGATTATATTTGCAAGGTAAAAAAAAGGCATATATGAGCTACTACCCTCGTCTTTCTGTTTTCTATTTTTCATTTTTCTTCTCGGGTTTCCGTTTTTTCGGGTCGTGGGCCCTGTTTTTGCATTTTTTCCCGCCAAATTCCGTTCTTGGGCTTTCTCTTTTTGATAAAAATTGAACTTCTTGATATTCTCTTGTCTCTCATCTTGTGATCTGTCATCACTATTTATTATTCAGAAATCAGAACCCCATGTATTCATTTTTACATCTTATGGTCTCATTATGGGCTTTTAGATCATAGCATGTTGGTTATACACGGTTGTTTTGGGCGAATTTGCTTGCTATTCGATTCTGAATCATTTTCATCTTTCGGGTTTTTCTTCTTGACTGATAAAGATTCGAGCTTTAATGAGACTATGCTGTGCATCAATGTGGCTAATTTTTCAATGGTTTTAAAAGCATGAAGACAAGATTTACATTTTACATGTGTATATTTCTGATAGTTTGAAGTGTTATATTTGCAGGTTTATTCATCCAGTTTAGTAGAAGTAGAGAGGGACTATTTGTCTATTGATAAGCGGTATCCTAGGTTATTTACTTCTCCGGAATGTTCCAAGGTAAATTACACTTTTGCCATCAGTTACCCTTTATATATATGTATATATAGGTATATATATATTCTTCAATGCTAAAATTCGTGCAGGTGATTGTTAATTGGTCAAAGGATGATTATAAAATTCCTTTAAATGTCCCTGTCAGGTATGGTTTGAGTCATATATAAACATTAGTAGGATCATTTTGAATTTTTGAAGAATTAATAATTATTGTTATAAACAGTTTTGAGCATGATTTTATTAAAGATGATGTGGAAACTCAAGCATCCACTGAAACAATGGTGGATGATCTTATAAAATCAGAACATGGGAATACTAAGTGGAATGCAAAGGTAGAATTTTTCTCTCAGCAAATACCACTCGACGTAATTAATAATACATATATTTTTTATTTTTTAAATTTTTTATAATTTGATTCAGATGATATTGATGAGTGGGCTTAGCCGAAATGCATTAGAGGAACTATCATCTGAAAGATATTATGAAGATCGAATTCCCCATTTTTGCAATATGCTCAGATTTGCTTGTTTAAAGAACGGGAATTCCTTAATCGCAATTGGAGGCTTGTGGGAACCTGCTGATGGAAATGATCCTTCAGTTGACAAATCAAGTCTTGCTCAAACGGCTCTCAGGTTTGTTTTTACATTTTTTTAATCCTTTCTGATTAATATTGTTAATTGTTAATTTAATTTAATTTGAACTGGTTTAGACATGCTAAAGACCTCACAGGACTTGATTTGAAAAACTGTCAACATTGGATTCCTTTCCTTGAGGTAATCCTTAATCTTATAATGTATGTTGCTTTTATCGTTGAAATCAAATAATTATTTTTTGTTAATGTTTGCAGATTCATTATGATCGAGTTGGGAAAAATGGACTTTTTAGCCATAAGGAGATCACTGTACTTTATATTCCTGATTTATCGAATTGTTTACCTTCAATAGATGCTTGGAGAGATCAGTGGCTAGCCCACAAGAAAGCTATTGATGAAAGAGAGCATTTGTATGCTCTTAAAAGAGAGGTATATTGTTTTTTTAACTTACTTTGACTAAAAATAAAATAGAAAATATAAAAAAAGACATACATTAAAGCATTATCAACTGTTAAGTTACGTCCTTTTCTGAAACTAAATATGTTTTGTTTAATATAGGTGTCTCGGGAAAAGAAGGAAAGCTCTAAAGGTAAGTTTTTTTTAATCTAAAGTTTTATAAAATAAAAGTATTGCAAATTGTGGTTCTATGACCATATTGATTCTGCTTATAGATAAGGAACCTGAGAAAACTAAAGATGTGAAGGAGGATGTGAAACCAGTAAAAATGAAAGTGGCCGGATCTTCTGGGTCAGCATCAAAAGTCAATGAAAAGTCAAAAGTCAAAGTAAAGGAATCTGGAAAAGAGGTAGTTAAAAGCAATGAAGAAACAGAGAAGAAGGATGAAAGCAATAATTCTGTAAAAAAAACTGGTAGTGGAAAAAAGAAAATTATAAAAAAAGTTGTGAAAAAGAAAGTTGTTGCCAAAAAAGATAAACCAGCTGAGGTGGTTGTTGAGAAAGAAAAACCAGAAAATGCAACTGAACAAAATGATGCAAATTTAGATTCTAAGGTGGTAGAAACTACTACTGCTACAAACTCAGTGGCTGCTGGTCAAACTGAAGAGTCAACTGCTACTCCTTCAGCTATTAAGACTTTTACAAGAAAAAAAGTTACCAAAAAGGTCCCTGTTAAGAAAGTTGTTAAGAAAAAAGAAGCTGAATCTGAGGTGGCGACACCTGTTAAAGAGCAAGAAAATTCTGAAAATAAGCCGAAAAATGCAAGTGGGAAAACAACTGTTAAAAAGAAAATAGTAAAAAGGGTGATGAAGAGAAAAATTGTAGCTAAAAATGCTAATTTTAATAAGGAAAAAGTGGCGGAGGAAGAAGGAAAAACTGTTGGGAAGCAAAGTGAAACATTGGTCAACCCAGAGAGTGAAGTCAAACTAGAAGTCAATGAATCAGACTCAAAGTCAAAGGCTCCAAGTGTAGATGAAAATGCAAATAACATTAAAGATGAGGAGGATAAATGTGTTAAGGAAGAAAATAAAGTTAAAGTGGAATCCAAAACGAAGATTAATAACGAAAATAATAAAAAAATAAAAAGTGATAATAACAATAATGGTAAAAGTGAATTAAAAGGTAAGGAAGTGAAATATACAAAAAAAGATGAGGAAATTCCAAGGCATCCCGGATTGTTTCTCCAAACCAAGAATTCTAAAGTATGTCACTTTTTTAATAATTTAATTTAAAATTTAATCATATTGTGTTATGTATATTTTACATTATGAAATTGTGTGACAGTTGCGTTCATTGTCACTTTCACTTGATTCCCTTTTGGGTTATGATGATAATGATGTTGAAGAATCAACATTTGAGGTATGTCATTTGCAAAATTTTATATTTATTTTTTAATTTCTTATATTTAACCTAAACTAATTGTTTGGCAGCTGTCATTATTTGCTGAAACTTTTTATGAAATGCTTCAGTATCAAATGGGCTGTCGAATTTTAACGTTTCTTGAGGTAAATTTGAATAAAATAATAGTATAATACCACTGTTTTTGTTTCATTATCTTAATTTTGGTGTCAATTTGCATTCCAGAAATTACGTGTAAAGTTTGTGGCTAAAAGAAACCAAAAGAAGAGACAGTTGGAAGAAAATTCTGAAAAGGAAAAAGCCGATAAACGTGTGAAAACTGATAACTCAAAAGTGGAAAACAAATCAGTTAAAACTGAAACACCTGAAGAATCCCAACCAGAGGATGAGAAAACTGTTGAAAAAGTGGAAAATATGGTTGTTACTGATAATGTAGAAAATACAGAACCAGAAAGTGAGAATCTGAATGAAGAATCTGAAGAAGAAGAGCCTGAAGAAGAAGAAGAAGAAGAAGAAGAAGAAGAAGAAGATGATGATGATGAAGAAATGATGGATGCAAAAGATGATGAAAAAATTGTGAAAAATGTTAATTCTGAAGATGCAGAAAAACAGGAAGAGAAAAAGGAAAAAGAAAAGGAGGAAATGGAAAAGAAAGAAAACATTGACAAGGAGCTTTTGCAGGCTTTCAGGTTTTTTGACCGAAACCGAGTTGGTCATATCAGAGTAAGTCAGTTACTATTTCATTTCCAGCATTTTCATGTGTCAGGAATATTGATTTTTTTTTTTTTTTTTTTTTTTTTTTTATGTTTTTTAGGTTGAAGATATGCGGTTGATCATTCATAATTTGAGGAATTTCTTGTCCCACAGGGATGTTAAGGTATGCATTTTATTTTATCCCAAATGATGAAAATTTGAATTTTTTGATGGATGAATGTGATGGATAACATAAGCATGTTAATTTCAGGATCTTGTTCAAAGTGCATTGTTGGAAAGCAACACTGGGCGGGATGATCGCATTTTGTATAATAAATTGGTTCGGATGGAGATTTGAATTACAATTTTAGGTCAATAGTTCTTGTTTCTTAATTATGAAAAGGATTGTTAGTTTAATGTTTTAAGAAGCCTTTTGGATATGTGTATGTCGTTTTGTATTGTAACCATAAGTCATAAACTGTTGAGCAATTTTAAGATTTTTCTAGGTATTTGAAAGACAAGAATAAAAGCTATTGTTGATTGTTTTTTCACTTGCAACTAGCCCTCTTCAAACTGGATTGAGAACCACCAAACCGAGTTATACGGGTCCAATTCTTGGGTTGAATTTTCATGCAAAACCAGTTCTCGGTTCAGTCCAAAACTGACAAACTTGGTTTAATGAGATTAAACCTGATCAATAATCTGCAAAAATTAAATTAACCTGAAATTGTAAGTTAACTCTCAAGGTTTTGATATTTTGATGTCTCCATATATCTAAGAGAATTCATTTTTGTACCATAGTTTTTAATGTTACACCATAGAGTACAAGTTTTACAGCTGTGTAACCACCTAAAGTAATAGTTATGGTGTATCCATTAAAAGTTGTGATGTATTTATCACCCACCTTATATCTAAACCTCGTGAGGGAAACTCACAGAGGTGCAATTGTGCAAGTTGGCAGCTAATTAAAAAAATCAATAAAGTTCGTTATAATACTTGCAACGATTAATTGATTATAATAAGTTGAATAAATAAATATATGTTTATAAAATATTCTAATTGTTCAAAGATTCTTCAGTAAGAATGAGACCAAATTGGAACGACCTCTTCATCCATCAAATGCCCAAGTTGCAGATTTCAGTACCTGTAGCAATGTTCTCAGACTACACCATTGGGTTTTTTTTAACGATCGCTCGTTGCTTTTTTTTTTTTTATATTTATTAAAAAAAGGGAGACATTAATTTTGTTTTGGTGGCCTAAGCTGGATTGGAGGACCCGTTCACACATAACGCTCACCATATTTTTCTTTTGTTTTCTTACTGTTAAATTACGTAAATTTATATTGTTGATGTGAATATATAATGGGAGGGCTTTTTCCTCTATCATTTGTTTTCTTAGGTTTTTAAAAATAACAATTATTAATTACTAAATTTTAACATAATTAAATGGCTGTACAGAATTTTAATTATTATTATCATTAGTATTTTAGTTTTTTCATTTCTGTTTCGAGTAAATATGTTTCAAACATCATTTAATTATTTATCTATAAAAAAAAAAAATTTCCACTTGCATACTTGCATATAATTCCTCTAATTCAAAACATGTTTTTTGAGACAAAAGATTATAATAATGGTTAAATTGGATAGTTAATGAGTGATATGTCCCACATATATGATTAAGTGAGTTTAATGATATTTAAAATTAAAAGTATGAATAAATGAGTCATTTTACTTTATTAAAAGAGATAAACAGTGGGTATGAGACCCACTATTTTTTACCAAATAAGAAAAATTTCAAACTGTCACTTATTTTGAAACACTAAAAAACAGAAGGAAGTACCAAAAGAGTGCGACCAATATTGAATAGATTTATTGTCGATGTGAACAACAAAATAAACATACACACGTACATATAGAGCTATAAGCTATAAGACCACCCGTAACGCTGACCGATTGAACGGTTGTGACCCTCCACCTCAGCCACCCCGACGCCCCCCCCCCCCCCCCCCCCCCCGTTACGTCCGATGACCGCGACGCGTCCCGGACCTCCAACGGTCGAGTAGTCGACCGTTCAACCTCGTCTCCAACGGCTCCAAAACACCCCTAAACGGCTATATTTTCCACCACCAACACCCCTTTCAAACTTAATTTTTACCCCTTTTTTTACCTTATAAATACCCAATCTTTTTCTAAAAAAATCCACACTTCTCATTTCTTTTCTTCATACTTACTCAATCACACACACTATCTTAAAAATACGTTCCGACGATGAAATGAGTGTCGCTAATTTCATTTTTGGCGACGAGGAGGAGGACAAGATTATACATCTTGGTTTTTTACAAACGGCGGCGACGTTTCTTGCAAGTTCCAGTTCTAGTATCCCTAGAACTCATACAATATACGTGCATAGGGACCGTGGTGGTGCGAATGACCGTCTCGTGGCAGCTTACTTCGCTGAAAATCCGACATATAACGAGCATGATTTTCGTAAACGTTTCAGGATGAGCCGTGATCTTTTCACACGCATTGTTCGCGATTTGGTGGAACACATTTGGAATCGACAAACCCACCACTAGTTTTTTTTTAATGTTTTTTTTAATTATTTTTAATGTAATGTTTTAATTATTCTTAATGTAATGTTTTAATTATTAATGAAATAAAAAAAAAAATCCGATCGGTCACCCATTACAGGCTAATGGTGGTTGTCTGGTCATGTGTTTGATCAGGATAGAGAAAGCTGATGTGGCGCAGAGATGACATGGGCGACCAAACTTTGAACGATCACCCATTACGGGTAGTCTAAAGATTTCTATCAGTTATTACAATCGCATTATGATGTTGTAACTAAGTTTGAACTTTTCTAGAGTTAGTTGTTTAACAGTCTAATCAAGACAGGAACAATGGGAATTTCCGATTCTTAATTTAATCATGTCAACTCTCTTCTATACAAGTTACTATCTCCTCCCCCCACCCCCACCCCCACAAAACAATTATTCTGTCTCATGGTTAGGGGTGAAAATTTCTAATCCGACCTGAAAGCGACACGAAACTAAACAAGTTTGGGTTGAGGTAAAAAGGTTTTGGATCAATGGGTCGATTCAACTGACCCGTCAAACCGTTTAGTTATTAAAATATATTTAAAATATATATGTTTATACTTAGTTTATAATTTATTAATTCAAATGTAACTAATAAAACTAAAAGAGCTTCTTAATAATTTGTTTTATTGGTATTTTGTTATGAAATTGTGGAATAACAACTTGCTTGACCTATTTAAACGGTTTGACTAGCTAACATGTTTAACCCGTTTAATTATAATGTTATATGAGTCAAATTCGGGTTGAAGGTAAACATGTTAGGGTTGAGATATCTGATATGTTTATATAAACATGTTAGTTCCGGGTTGAACATTTCTGACCGTCAACACGTGAACACGAACCCGCGAACCCGAACGCGGCCTGAATTACCACCCCTACCTATGAATAATACGCGGTTAAAGACTTCTTTCAATAGAACAGTCCCGGTGACTTTTGACTTTAGTCAACGTTTTCTGATAAAAAAATACCTGATGATTTTTGACTTAAAAAAATCCCGGATGACTTTTGCCCCATCCTTGTCTAGTGAGTATAATTCTGTTGTTGATAAATCGTTTTATTTGAATATTTTTATTAAAATGATGCGTAACACCTTCATCTTTACACGCCTTGAAATAGGCGATTACGACATTTAATTACTTCTTTTCATCAACATGAGTGCTTTAAAAGACTTCATTGACAATTTTGTTATACTACTTGCAACGATTATAATTGCAAGTGAATGAAATAATATAATTATACAATTCTCTCAGTGTTTAAAGATTATTTTTAATTAAGAATGAGGCATGATTAATGAGAAAAACTCTTCAACCAACAAATGGCCAAGTTGCAGCTTTGGGAGCCAAGTCGTTTCCTTGCAGTTTCCACGAATTATTAGGGACCAAGTTGATCTTATGGCAATGTTCCTATAAGTCTCAACCATCGACCACTTCAAATTTGTACTCAGTAAACATCAACCAATTAATACCCAAATTCTGTTATTCATCCACACGCAGAAATCAATCAACCATGCATTTTCGGGTAATACTGCTAGCTATGGCATCTTTGATGTCAGCAAGTTGTCAGAAGCCAAATTGTGAAACATCATGTGGCAATGTCAGTATTCCTTTCCCGTTTGGTTTAGAGAAAGATTGCTCTTACAATTCTAGTTTCCGTGTAACTTGCAATCAAACATCTGGCATACCTTACTTCGGACGAATTATAAGCGAAGAGGCCCCTGTCATTAAAAGTATTTCAACCAACAACGGTGAAATGGAGATGATGATGTATGTGGCCAACGATTGCTACAACACTTCTGGTCGATTAAAAAGAAATAGACCATCTTTGAAGTTGAGAAATTTTCGGATCTCTGCTAAGAACAGTTTTGTAGCTATCGGGTGTGACACACATGCATACATTAATGGAACAAGGGGGGATGCCGCCATTGGTAAAGGATGTGTTAGTAGATGTGATAGCAACAACATTTTTTTAAATGAATCCTGCTCGGGAGTAGGATGTTGTGAAATACCAATTCCCAAGGGATTGAGATCTTTTAATATGATACTAGCTAGCTATAGTAACCATACAAATATGACAGACTTCAACCCTTGTAGCTACGCTTTTGTCGTCGAAAAAGGAAAGTACAATTTTTCTTCCACTGATCTGCATAACTTTACTAGTACAGAGATGCCTATGTTACTAGATTGGGCACTTGGAAACTTGAGTTGTAACATAGTAAATCAAGAAGCAGAAGATTTCTTATGCAAGGGAAACAGCATATGTGATACAAGTTATGAAGGTCTTGGATATCGTTGTCGTTGCAAGGAAGGCTACCAAGGCAACCCTTATATTAAGGGAAGCTGCACAAGTAAGTATTATTTATTTCACAGTCCTTGTAATATTGTCTAGATCTACTAAGATTTTGTCACTAACAAAATGATTCACCACTATTCACTATTCTGCAGATATTGATGAGTGTCAAGACAACAGTCATGATTGCGACACAAATACTAAATGCAAAGATACAGAGGGAGACTATAAATGCCTTTGTCAAAACGGTTACTCTGGTGATAGCAGGCATGGTGGTTGCACTAAAGATGTATCAGCCATTATAGAGATGGCCGTAGGTAAGTAAAGTCACAATCATTTTCTAGTTATATATGTTGAACAACGATGAAAAGTCAAATCATCATGCTATATCTTAATGCTTCTCTTCTTTCAGGCATCTCAGTTTCCGGCATCTTTCTTCTCATACTTGTTAGCTGGTCATATTTGGGACTCAAAAAGCGTAAGCTTTTGATTCTTAGAGAAAAGTTCTTTAAGCAAAATGGTGGAATAATGTTGCAGCAACGAATTTCTGGGGACACGGGTTCTCAAGACCAAGCGAAAGTATTCACGGTGGAGGAGCTTGAGAAAGCAACCGACAACTATGATGAGAGCAAGATTATCGGCAAGGGGGGATACGGCACAGTCTTTAGAGGAGTTTTATCTGATAACAGAATCGTCGCTATAAAGAAGTCCAAATTAGCAGATCAAACCCAATCCCAGATAGAGCAATTCATCAATGAAGTGGTCATCCTTTCCCAAATCAATCACAGAAATGTGGTGAAGCTGATTGGATGCTGCCTGGAAACAGAAGTCCCGTTATTGGTTTACGAATTCATCTCAAATGGCACTCTCTCTGATCACCTCCACGATGAAACCAAATCATTGGATATTACATGGGACATCCGCCTCAGAATAGCAACTGAAACAGCTGGAGCACTTTCGTATTTGCACTTTGCCGCATCTGTCCCAATCATCCATCGAGATGTCAAGCCAATGAATATACTTCTTGATGATAGTTATGTAGCAAAAGTAGCCGATTTTGGAGCATCTAGGCTAATTCCAATGGATCAGAATGAGGTGGCTACAATGGTGCAAGGAACGCTAGGTTACTTGGATCCAGAGTACTTGCACACGAGCCAACTGACAGAAAAGAGCGATGTTTATAGCTTTGGGGTAGTACTAGTGGAACTTTTAACCGGAAAGATGATTCTTAACTTTGATAAGCCGCAGAACGAAAGGAATATGACCAAGTACTTTCTATCTTGTTTAGAAGACGAGAAACTATTACAGGTTCTCGATGAACACTTGCAGCTAAAAGAAGTTCCTCATGAGATCATTCAAGTTTCAAGGCTAGCACAAAGATGCTTACACCTTAAAGGAGAAGAAAGACCTACCATGAAGGAAGTGGCGTTAGAGCTCGAAGGAATACGTGCATCAATGATAGATAATCATCCATGGGTTAAAAGTATTTCAGATGAAGAAGAAACTGAATATTTGCTCAAAGAACCAAAGGAAGACTTTGAATCAACAGACAAGACCAACATAAACGCAATAACGTTTTATAGCATTATTAGAAACCCTACGATGGCTAGTGGTAGATAAAGTTAATTAGACTTGCATCGGTTACTTTTGCAATGGGGAATGACCAGACCATCATGCTATGCTAGCTTATCTTTCAATAAAATTTCTAGATTTAATTTTAATGTATGTAATTCATTTCATTTTTGTTTATAGTCCGAGATAGAACTTGTTCAGCATATATAAATCTTTCAGTGTTGACTTTTAAAGATCAATTAAAGGTTAGTGTAGCCGCCAAGAACTTAATTTGCAAGAAGGTTTGGGCAAAAGACTCACTTTTTAACCGCAAAATCTGTTGAAGAGCACACTAATAAGAAGATAGATGCTCAAATAAAACACTTTACATATGAGTTTTGTGAATACAGTGAGGGCTACATATCAGTCTAACCAATTGATCTAAAAATTAATATTCATGTTGGATATCCATTGATATGAGAGAAGAATGACATCATCTCGAATGCAAGATTCTCATAATATAATTCATAAATAACTCCATCGAGCAACCTGTATTGATCCGGATTCATTTCCGTTCCTAGAATCTACCAAACGTATAAGAGATTTCTAGTTACTAAATTAGATGACGTCATTGAAAAATAAAATCTGCAACAACTAACATGATTCATTAAATCACATGAACTTACAGGAATTTTTTTATTTTTATAGAATTTGCAGTTGTGATATCTTTTTAATAGAAGAACGATAACTAATTATTTTATAGAACTTGCAGGAAAAGAATTTTATAGGAGCTTTGCATAAATCCTAAATTAAGCAGGATTAATCCAATTACACAATGGTGATAATCTCTTTAAACAATACATAGCTAAATTAGATGAACATAACTAAATTCAATTACAAATAATGCTGCAATTAGAAGAACAACAACTAAATTCAACTAATACACAGATGGTCCCTGTAAGAAACCAAACCTTGAGCTTTCTGCTCCATGTAAGAATTCGCACGAACTACAATGTAATCACAAAGATTAATTTGCACAAGGTAAGTGATCATTTGTTTCTTGATATTTCAAACGCATAAAAATTGCATTTAGAGGTCAGAAATACATTGGTTAATTTGAAATCATGAATTTGGTCAACTGTGTGAGCAGCTTTCCAGAGGACCGAATATAAAGTTCAATTTAAGTACAATCCTAGGGTTTGTTTAAATTCCATTGCTTTGTATGGGAATTCGAATAACAGGATACTCAATTCGGATATTAATTTAGGTAACTAAATAGACATTTGAGATAGTACGAACCTGTTAACCAAAGTGCAAGGATATCAATATAGAAGTTGATTTGAGCGGTTAACGATACAATCTGCAGGAACGACATCACATCTGAAAAAACAATATATCGACAGATGAAATTTGAATGCTGAATTACGTAAGAGACAAATCTCCATCTTCCCTTTCAATCGTTCGTTTCCAATTCCAAGATTGACTCTTGAATTTTATATTGCTACCACAACTTTTAATAGTTATACCACATGGTATAGATTACAGCTAATTATATAAGTATATTAAGCAGTACATACCTTAAAAGTTGTGGTAGGAAAATCACACCCTTTTTAGAAACTACTTCTCCTTACTTAAATTAAAAAGTCTTTTAATAGGTTTTTCCAAATATACCCTTACAATACTTGGACTTCTGAAACGAATGGGCCTAAATATTAAAAATAGGCTATTTTTTACCAAACGGGTGGGCCTAAAATATTGTGGGCCCTGACAACATTTTGAGCTGATTAGGAATAAGAAAATACCAGTTAACAGGATCGACATTAGATGGTATTTAAACCTAGACAGCAAGGTAGATCCTGTGAGCAATTGAATTTTACTCTTACAAACCATGTTTTTAACTTTTCATTTTACTCTACGAAGTATAACTTCAATTTATTTGGTTATTAATTTTAGAATTAGTTTTCGTTTAGTTAATCTATCATACGCTCTCAGTATTTATCATGAATTTCTTTTTCTTCGGCATAACTCTTGAATCTTCATGAGATTTTGATACCATACGACTTACAAGGAATTAAGCTATTTCAAAGGGCCAATATTGTAGGAATGTACATGGTAGCAGGAAAGATTGAATTCGAGATTTACCTAAGATCGAGTTTTCGTATCTGGTATGGTAGAAATACTTGCATAGCACATAACTATGAATTATAAGCTTGTACATATATCACCCCTTATATTATACAGGGCACTACAATATAACAAAATAAAAAATTAAATACCCCCAAACTATATATTCCCAGGTAATTAAGATCTTAAAAACTATAACTGATCGATCAGGTAGAAAGAAGAAATCTTGGAAGGCCAACCTTGTGGCCGAAGGCTTTAACATCTTGTTGAATTTGGTTTCGATACTCTCCAAATGTGAACTTTTTATAAATCGAACTTTCTTCTTCACAACAACCGATGAACGAATCATAAGACGGGCACAAAAAGTAGGCTATCGAGTGCCTCTCGACTTCCCGGTTTACCATCACTTTGTGTTCCACGCTCTTGTAAACGTCATTGCTCCATGCCTGCAAATTAAATTTCATTTATTTTACGATTTTATATATGCCATATGCTTCATTGAATCCGACCCTTTAATTAAATTAAAATAAATCATGCAAAACATTTACTCCGTATTATTTATGAGTTAGTAGTGTTTAATTATTTTCATAAAGAATTAGCAGACTTTTTGGTCGAATATAAAAATCGCGTATTCCTTCTTTCTCTCTCCGAGATTATTATACCGGCCATTACTTGACTTACGTTCCATATGTCAATGAGAATGTACGACTACAACTCCAAAAGTTTTATGTCGATTGAATCATATATATCAAATACGAGTAATATTCACGCTAAAACTATAATATTCGGGGCAATAAAATGTTTATCGTATATGTTGTAAAGATACGTGTATATTTTTTTTAGCATATTCGTAAAAGTTGTGTATGATATCTTCAAAAGTTGTATATCAGTACTTCAACTTTTTAGAGGATTCTAAGTCGATCTGTGTGTATATTTATCTTGATGAATAAGAAAACTCTAGCCTTTTTTCTAGTTTTGCAGTTATAACTTCCTCCGTCCATTGACTTTCGTACAAAGTCGGTGATCGAATATATAGCATCGAACGATATTAAAATGCTTTTAGATTTTATTCTCCATCCTTGGATGACCTTAGTATCGTGCGAATGGAATTTATGACATATCTTTATGAAGGGTAGGGAATAACGCATCAAAAAACTCACCATTCGGATATATAACATCTTTACGATAATATTATGCCCGTTAACATGAAAAGTTAAATATGCTAGCATCGGAATAAAACGTGTTCTTGCCGTATTTTAAGCGCCAAAAAAGGGGCGCACCAATAAATGTGGACAAACATGATATTTTGTTCCTTAAACCATGTAAAGAAAGGTGTTGCGGTGACTAAAATTGGCATAACTTTTGCCTCGGATCTCCTTTTCAGACGTTTGACCAATCAAATCGAAGCTAGCGACGAGAAGTGCACCTTTGGTAAACAGTCGTATGCGGTTTATAGAACTTCGGGCCCAAAAATATTATTTTTAGGAGTTATTTGAATTTTTAGTTTTTTATTTTATTTTTAGACTTAGTTTTAGGCGTGTTTATCGGCCGGTATGTCTTTTTGACTCATTCGAAAATACAGGTCTTATTTAGGATTTGTTTGAGACTCTGTAAAGTTTAGCTGATAATTTTATGAAAATTAAATTTTCTCTCAAAATTTTTGTCCTTGCGTTTAACAGGCGGCTTTGAAGGCCAAATTTACAATATTCTTTTTTAATTAACTTCGTTTTGGATGAAGCAAGCGGTTCATCACATGCAAAAGGTAAAGAAATATACTTGAAAAAGGTCACCGATGTTGACAACAAGGGCATCCGGGTTGGGTTTGACGGCCACCCATTTGGAATCTTTCATAAGCTGAAGGCCACCAACATGTTCATCTTGGTGCAAAATGGTCAGCAAATCGCTGTCGGTGTGGGGCACCAGCCCAAAAACCTCCGGCGAGACTGGGCATGGCGGGTATCGGTTCAGCCTCATGAAACACGTGCTCGCATCACACTTATCTTCCCATGCCCCTTTTCTTACGCCCATATTCCTCACCAGAACTTTAGCTATCGACTTTGCAAGTTCTTGCATTGCGCCAGCGTATTCCTGCATCACTTCCCTAAACAAAAACAAGAATCTTCTTTGATTAATTATTTACTTTTGTAGATTCATAAATAAGTTTTGATAATGACACTTCTTATAGAGCTGACTATAAGAGAGACTGGTACGGTGGCGAGCTCACTACCGCCAAAGCCAACTCTCCCCATGTGGCAAGCAATTTGGCGCCACCTAAGCCAAGCCATCACACCGCCCGTGAGGTGAGTGACAGTGTGTGCCACTTGAGTGGTGAATCTCGCGTGAGAGAGAAGAAAATTTGGGGTGTTTTTATTTGAGGTATATATTTTGTAAGTGATGAGTATTTTAGTGATGAGTGAATGAGTATTTGAGGATTTAAATGTGAAATGTGAAATAATGATGTGATAATGAGGTGGACATTTAACTCAAGCCACCATATTCACCCTCTAAGAGTGATAATTTGTTATAAAAATATTAAGACCCAAATATTAATTAGTTAGATTATAATCACTCAGATATTTGTTTTGAAATAGATTGGATAATAGAGTTGGTTGTAGGAGATGTTGCTAGAAATAATAAGGATGAAAAAGTAACTAATTGAGATCAATGTTGATTAATGATAAAATATCTAATTACTTAATGATTTTTAGAAAAATTATTCACTCTTATTGAAATTATTGAAATGGTATCAAAACCTTTTAAATTTACAAATTACTAGCAGTTTATTTGTACAAATGATATTCCTTTGTCTATTATGGGAGACATCTTGCCTAATGGTTGGTCACTTTATCTCTATATGGCACTATATTTGGGTACATATGGATTTATAAATCATAGAATAATATGTTCTTTTATTCCGTTATTTTTAGCCGTTTATAAATGATAAGTTTTTAGTTCCAGTTCCCTATCTACTATGATTCTCTCTGAAATATATTCTATAAACACATGGTTCGATTTAATAATTATACAATAATTATAATTAATCATAGCAGTGAGAAGATTTTTTTTATTATAAAACATATAAAAGTCGTCCCTAACCCATATAAAGCATCTTACAATTAAAAATTAATTAAAACCGACAGAGAATTCAGTTTTCCCATTTTCGGTCATACAGTTACTATTCTTATCTAATTCTGGTACAGATTTTGTAACTTTATGCTTCAATTTCTCCTTTACAGATATATTAAAAAAACATGATTAACTTTAGACAATGTCTTCTTTTTCATTAAATTATATTTAACATTAAAAAAACATGACTTTATACTAACCATATATATCATGTTTTTTACTAAAAAACTTAAGACAATTTCCTCTATATCATGTTTTTACTAAAAAACTTAAGAGTATGGGAAATGGGCACTACATCACACTATTTTATTCTGTCATATCATCTGCCACCGCAGCAACCACACCACACTACACCATTTATCCAGGAAATATCCACCACACTACACCATTTCCATTCCATTTAATTTAATTTTAAATATAAAAAAAAACCAAACCATTCACCCCCACACCTTGTTGCCAGCCGTGAGTGTGGCCACACCACACCACATTTTCATCACCACGTGTGTGTGTGTCGGGGGGAGAGGGGGGGTATCCACCACACCGTTAAAAGCCTCCACCTCATCACCACACCACATCATTCTTGCCCATTCCTACCCGCCTAAGAAAATTAACCACGCCAATTGTTCAAATATTTGTTCTATGTGGAGAAGACGGAAGTGTATACACTTTTGGCAATATTGGATATCGTTGTTATTGTTATATGGAAGTGTAAGATTTGGCTCAAAACCTAATCGTATATCGCGTTTATACACGAAAAATGTGAGCTTACATCGTTCAATGTTCTTAAAAACTTAATTATATGGCAAAAATGAGGCATTGGTTGGTCGGGAAAGTAGAAACAATAACTATAACCGTAACACGGAATGAAGAGATGATCAATAAGTGAAAGAGAAAGCCATGATACCTTAAAGAGTTGAACTCTCCATAACAAGTGTCATCAGAAATCTTTGTAAGAGGGACATGAAAAGCTTCACACCATGATAACTGTTTTGGACACGTGGCGGTTCGGTTTCCCCACCTATACGAGTTATCAAGAAGCCCATAAGCCGTTTTTCGTTCAAATGGAGCCTTAAAAAGCTCCACTTGCTCCTTTCTCATTTTCCTAAGAAGATCAAGGTTTATTCCATGGTTTATAATTTGAAAGAAACCCCATTCGGCCGAAGCTTTACATATCTCTGAAGCACAAGAAACCCTAGCCTCCTCATTCTCGCTCCACAACCCGCAAAGATCCACAAGAGGAAGCTCACATTCTTCCATACCGGGCTCATGGGTCACGGGTCGTTTTACATCAACCCAGTCATGAGCCCGGTGCTGAAGAAGTTGAGTGTAGTCATGGAGGAGGGGTGGGTTTTGGTTGCACTCAATCATTTTCACACAATCTCGGGTGCACGAGTGATTTGTAAGTTTAATAAACAAAGAGGAATTAATGATACAAGTATAAGACTAGAAAGAGGGGGTTTTATACTTATAATTTTGGAGAAACAACAAGAAGAAAAGAACAAAAGAAGTGCATGAAAATGGTCAAGATTGAAAGATGGACAAGGAACAAAGAGGAAGGCTTCCTAATTGTGACAAATGTCAAACTGCTGCAGTCTTGGAATTATATTGGCCCAAAAAGGACTAAGTCTATATTGGGTTACACAAGATCAGATATTTGGCACCGAATAATGTTAAAGAATATGATTTCTGGTGGGGATGAGAAAAAGGAAATGGGAAAAGTTCGATGCATCCAAAATCGACAATTTTGAAATGGTGAAATATCCACACTACTAGTTAAATAATCCCCAAAAATAATAGAGTTATAGCATAAGGTGTACAACAGCCAACGTTTCGCCAAACGAGCTTTGGCGGCGTTAAAGTCCGCCAACGGCACCATGCCTTGTATCAATTGTTCCATGTGTCATGAGTATAACACCGGGTTAAACAATTTTCATTTTCCTTCTAAATTGTGATTGTTTGGGGCATTTTATGTGTGTCAAAATAAGTGTTATGATGAATATTAATCGACGAAGATTAATTTTGAGGGGGTTGTTAAGCATGTTAAAGATGCAAAAACGCCTTTAAAGCAAGTTTAATTACCTTGTGATTTCATCAACATGCCAAATGACAGAGTCTTAAATCGTCTTTAATTTATTGACTACTAGATTTATAAATGGATTACCATCACCAGGTTGGTATTTAATTGTTTTGAGAATAAAATATATATATATATATATATATATATATATATATATATATATATATATATATATATATATATATATATATATATATATATATATAGGGTCGAGTTATATTGAGAACTCTAATTTCAAAAAGAACTCTGAGAACTCTTATTAACCAATCAGAATTTAGTAAATTAATTTTGATTTATTTAATTCATATTAATTATTCAGGGGTATTTACGACATTTTTACAAAAAAAAATTATTTCCTTTTTTGAAAATTTCCTAAAATTTAGGAATTATTTTCAAAAATTTATTGTTATTTTGTCATTTTTGTTGAGCCGATTGTGCATATATGTTTTGTTTTTTTTTTTTTGTAATTAGTGTTACATGTAAGTTGTGCATATATGTCAAGACAGTTATGCATACATGTTGCAGGTTTGTATATATATTGAACATATATGTAACATAAAACCAACATGTTTAACAAACAAATCTATATGAAATTTATACATAAAACCAACATGTTTAACAAACAAAATCTATATGTTGTACTTATTTATACAACAAGCCAAAAATTATTTCCAAAATACATTTATGTATTCAAGCAATAACATATATGCATTTAAATGATTGATGAGGTGCAATTGTGTCTTGTTTTGAAGCAATGTATTCAAGCAATAACATATATGCATTTAAATGATTGATGAGGTGCAATTGTGTCTTGTTTTGAAGCAACTTTCTGGACTTGTCAATGTTTCTTGTACTATCCACTTTAAAAATCAATAAACCATATATGTTTAACCAAGTACACATATAACAGTTCAATTCCTTCATCTTCAATAAGGGATGTAAGACTTCAATTCCTTGCACCAATTTTGACCTCACAAAATCCTTGTATCATCCACTATAAAACACAATTTTTTCATATAAAAATTTATTATTTATTAATATAGATCATAAATGTATCCATACTAAAAGTAATTGGAAAGTAACTAAAAGAAAAAGATTTACACTAATGCTAATATCTCACCTATAAAGATAACAAGAAAGAATGGTTTAGAAAATTTTGGACTTATATTAATATAAATGTAATATTCTTGCAAAAATAATATTGTATTAGCTATAAAACTAATAAAAAATATAATTTTAATTACATTATAAGTAGGCACAATACCCGATTCAGAGCTGTTGCTTTTATGAAATGATAACCCGTGAATATGAAGAAATCAAGTATTCAAGATCCTTTTTCTTCTAATGGAATCTGAAAAATAAGATAAATAAAATAACACATAAACATAAACCAACAATTCATAAGTAAGAAATCAATAATTGAGAATTTAAGAAAAATAAATGAAGTTTTCAACATTACTTTCATATGTAAGAAATAAAGAATAAGAATTTAACCCAGATCTAACCATCGCCACCGCAACTCTAGATCTTTAGTCACTGAGAAAATCCCCGATTGGACCGAAACTGTCCAAGGATGACGACTCGCCGGAGTTTCCACCATCGATCCTGTCACTGCGCCGCCATCACCTCCGATTCCGATTCCGATTGACACCAAACATCTGATGACGACGGCCATTTTCCGATTCAATTGCTTCCGCCGCCGTCACCGTCCCCTTCGTCCTCACGATCCCTATTCTCTGTACTTCTTCGTGTGCCTCGGGTTACCAGATATGGGATTAGAAAAGGAGGAAGTGAACTGTTAGAAAGAAAAATATATGGTCCATATGATTTTTTTGGAGAAGAAGTTGGGAAAAATGAGTATAATGGGGGAAAACCCTAATAAATTTACATCTCATAAGTTCAGCCTAAGAACGTGGAGGGAGTGCCAAAATTTAAGGGATTTTTGTTTAGTATTCTTTGTGGCAAAATGACAAGTATACCCTTATTAATTAATTAGAATCTAAAATACAATTTACTTTATTTACATATATGTCATCAATCATCTGAACCATTAATTTGAAATCTAACGGTTTAAATTAGTTAATCAAGAGTTCTTAAAGTTCTTTTTAAAATCAGGGTTCTCAACATAATCTTACAATATATATATATATATATATATATATATATATATATATATATATATATATATATATATATATATATATATATATATATATATATATATATATATAAGGGGTAGATCTGTATTCATTAACACAAATCAATAAATCATGTTAATTTATTTGATAGTTATGATTCCTCTTTAGGCAAGAAAAGTTTGTTTTAATTAAATTCAATTCAACTAATCACATTCATTTGGTGGTTGAATATTCAAATTCATTTGACGGTTGAATATTCAGATTCATTTGGTGGTTCAATATACTCCTTCAACATAACTAGTAGGGTACCCGTGCAATGCGGCGGCGGGTACCTTGTAACTATTTTTTCTCCCGGTGACGATAATAATGGTGGTGGTGGCAATAGTGATGATGCATAACGGCAACAATGACAACAGTGATGGTGGATGACGATAGTGAGCCGACCTTGACCTTTACATACAAGTTTCAAAACAAGCTGAGTTTAAGCTCAAACAAAACAAGACAAGCTTGATTTCTGCTTAGCTCATTTAAACTAAGGGCGCATATTATCTCATTTTTTTAATTATCTAAATTGAAAAAAAAAAAAAAAAAAAAAGAATTTAGCTAAAGCCGGAAAGGCTCTTTATAAGAGATCAAAACAAGCTTAAAATTTTCTTCTTTAACAATAATTATTAAAAGTGGTTACGAAACAAACAAAAAACAAACAAACTTAAAGTCCAATGCATAACATAACAATACGTATAAAAGCCTTGAATTGGTTTAATTTTAACTCTATGTTCACTTTTGTTTTATCCCACATAAATCCTTGAATGTTCTATCAAATTCAAGCAAGTAAAAAAAATCAGAATATAAGCGGGTCAAAATGAGTAACTTTTAAGCACCAGGTCAGGTTGGGCTTAGACCATCATATGTTTTATTTGAATAGAGAGATTTTGGATGTTTTAGGCACTTGAATATCCTTTGGGTCAATTGTCCTATTTACTTTCAAGATAAACTCATTTGAAGACACCTAGCAAACAAACTTCATGGAGGATCCATTACAGAGATGATCCTATGGAAAAAGAAACGAGTTAGAATGATGCAAACGACAACACAAACTTCAGATAACAATTTAAAAATACAGGGGTGAAGGAAAAACAGTCCAGTCCCATTACACTGAAAATCCAAAAAATAATCACACATCATTATGTACTTTGAATAAATAACAAGTTAACGAACATGCAAATCCTTTATAATCGTTGCCCAATAAACTTATGTGTAGTGCCTTCAACAATGTAGTCGGTGTATTCATCCATCTTAAAGAAAGAGCCGTTCTTATAACACCACAATTTAAGAGCCATTTTTTTTTTATAAAACATACGGAAGCGATTTTAAGAAAGACATAGTCCTAGTTATTACACATCATAAAACTTTACATATTAACCAAATATATAAAAACATTTAAAGGTGTTACTAAAACAGGCTCGACCCGGTATACAAAATCAGAGTGCGGTCAGACTTCCAAAACCCGACTCTAGACAAGCTAAATCCACAACCTGAAAAGAGTCAACAAATGAGGGATTAGCACAAAGCTAAGTGAATAGAAATAACTATCAATTTGCATAACCACAACAAATTAGAAACAAGAGAAATCAATCTGGAAACCCGCCCAAACTTCCACAAGCAATTGGACGTTATGAGAGTATCGGCGGACTTGCGCAGTACCTACAACTGTTGTTGGCCGAACAACAGTTTACCGATGGCTACTTTACCATTGGCACTGTAGTCCCCCCTGACGGAACACATCCGTAGGAGTCCGAGCACCCCATCCAATAGTAACGAAGCCTAGCCAAAACTCACTCATAGCTAACCTCTAGAAAACATGTGCACATACCACCATTAACAATGTGACAACCCTCAAAACCGGGCATTTGACCCGACTATTATTATAACCCACTTTGTGTGAGTACAACTATCTCATTTAAAAACATTTATTTTTGCATTTAAGTCTAGCATAAATCATCCATTTTATGTTGTGAGTACACATCATTTTTTTTAGACACATGTCAGTTGTCTACAAGTTGGTACAATTAAACTGTAATCTAGCGGGTTGGTGACCCAACTTAAACTCAAACCGAACACAAATATAATGTTTATCATTTATAATGATATACTAGCTTAACTAAATGAACTTGTACAAAAATTATACATCAAACACTATATACGACTTAATATACATAAGATTATTGAAAGTTATATATGCTTGTACGCATTTATATATATAAAATTATATATGTTTGTACGTATGTATATCAAAATTTGAACTTCAAACTACTTCCAACTCTATCCAACATACATGCACGTCCACTTCCCCAACTAAAGTGACCGACTATCTCTCAATATCCAAAGATTCTCGGGATTTCAAAAACAACCAAATACCCACGATAAAAATCTATGCCATTCTCTTATATGGGAAACTTAACCCTCACCTCCTGGTACACACGTAAACACCCAAAAACTCTCAATTCCGATCGTCTCCTTCTCTCTAAAATCTGTACCAGAAAACGAATAGAAGCAGATTTCCTCTTATGTGGTGATTTACGTAAACCTTTATGTGATTTATATATCTCCATAAAAGATAAACCCATTATTATAATCAATCTACCCTTTCCTCCATGAATTGGAAACCGATGCAACCCACTGCCGGAAACACCGAGCTCTAACTCCCTCTCCTCAATTCCGTTTTACACATCTCATCGATCAGAATCAAACTCCGGCGACCAGTAGCAGTTTTCCGGCAGCACCGATCGTGACTCAGGCAAAGAGGACCCAGAAATCACTCTCACACCTCGACGGAACCTAGCAGTCACCAAGCTCCAACTCCGGTGTCCAAGCGAGAATTCCGGCAAATATGACACCATCTTTCTCGATCTGATCTCTCGGCTCCCTCGATCTCTATAAAGGTATAACTATCTCTCTCTCTTTTCGTTTCTATGCTCAAACGTATACGTTGGTGATATTGATGTCGTATATTGGTGTATACGTTTCTATGTTTGTCTGTCCCTCGTTTATTGACTCCGGCAATATGGTAGTCGCCGGCAGCCTGGGAGCTGCCGGTATTTCTTCCTGCTCGTCATTAAGTCATAGCCCAAAACACTTTCAACCTTTTCGTTTTCTGTTAGTCCAAGAAATGAGTCCAAGACATTTTTTATTTAAGCCCAAATCGTGAGCTACTGCCCAACAACGTTTCCGTCTTGGCCCAACTATAAACCCAAATCCCATCAAATGACTTTACTGTTTCATTTTTATCACCATCTAATAATCTCTTATTTAAATAAATTATGTTTTATTAATTAAGTTATTTATTTAAAAATGATAAATAAATATTTTAAGAAGTTACAACAGTTTTACCTAAGTATTATTAATTTATTTAAATAATACTTTATTTAGAAACGAACACCTTTAATTTCATCATTTAATTATTTATATATATATATATATATATATATATATATATATATATATATATATATATATATATATATATATATATATATATATATATATATATATATATTTCTTTTTATTAACTAATTAAATTCATAATTACGTCTTATCGTATCACAAATCGTTTACCCGATCAAAGTGTAACTCATTATTAAAAATTAATATACTCAAACAGACGTATATAAAATGCGAGCTCAAATTCAATATAGTCACCAACGTATTGCTCGAGTCACCAACGTATCATTTAGCATAGACGAGTCATTCAGACCGTCACTCATTTATTTACCTCTATGCATATAGGGCACTATAAGTCGTTTGGTTGGAAACACCATCTCATTATTTGAGTCTTTTGGAAGCATTGCATCGGTGAGTTCACAGCCCCTTTTTACTATTTTTATATTGTTTTACAAACTTGGGGTGAAAAACATAATAAATGTTTTATAAACATTTAAACTATTTATTAATGCGTATTTAATAAACCTTATTGTGACAGTGAGTTCACAGCCCCACTTTTTACCGCAATTTATTTACTGTTTTACAACTTTGGGGTGAAAAACATAACTATTTTTATAAATCTGTTTGTGACCGTGAGTTCACAACCTCTCTTTTATTACATTTTAACTATTTTACTGTTGGGTGAAAAACATATCAACTATTTTATAAATAATTTCCATTATTTATAATCATTTACTCTGTTGTGATGAAACTATTTTTGGAAACTTGACAACGAATCCTTATCTCGGACTAGGTTTAGATGTAGTGCATGGAAGTGCGTATATGCTTACATACCATAATCATTAGCTAGTTGCGACTAGGCCATGGATATGCAGATAGTACTATTGGTTGAGACTCCCCCTCCCACACGTTATTGATCATTTATCGGTGTTTACCGACCACGAGGAGTGTATATCCATATTGGAAATGCGTTTTAGAGTTGTTGTTTTGGTTATGGACTTAGGGTCGAGATTTTAACTTAAAAGGGTATAGCTAACCTTTTAGGGGATCACCGTCACCAGTTTCTTCTTGCGATTTATCGTGCCCCTGTTCTCGGAGCAGGTCATTTTTAACATTTATATCATCACTCAAATTTTTGCCAACGATGGCATACGAAAACTATTATTTCTATTACTGCTTTTGAGCAGACTAATTTAACGTTTATATCATCACTCAATTTTTTTGCCAACGATGGCATACGAAAACTATTATTTCAACTACTGCTTTTGAGCAGACTATTTACTATTTTTACCACGATGACATATGAAACTACTATTTCTACTACTGCTTTTGAGCAGACTATTTTAACTTTTATATCATCAAACTATTTTGCTATGAATGGCATACAAAACTATGGAACCATTTGAACTTATTAAAAACCTGTGAATTCACTCAACAATTTTGTTGATACTTTTACTTATGTTTTTCAGGTATCTAAGCTAAGCATTGAGTCGCATGCATTGGAGTCAAGCTTTCGATTTTGTAAAGATGTCACCTCTAAATTTTAGTTAAAAACTATGTTTTTATTCAACTACTTTGGTTACATTAAATTTTGGTGGCATTACTTTTTATCAAACATTTATTGTTTACGATAATCATATGCTATGCTTACTCATGAACTCGCACGCCCGTTCTTCCGCAAACCACTTTTGGCGGGGTGTGAAATCCCACAATTAATGGTACCACTGAAAAATTATTAAAACCAAGAAAAATGAATTTTTCCCAAAACCAGCCAAGATAGCGTCGCTATCTTCCAGAAGATAGCGCCGCTATCCGAAGATAGCGCCGCTATCTGCCAAAAGATAGCGTACGCTATCTCAATACCAAACGTTATTTCGGGCCGCTGTTCAAATTTTCCAAAACGAAGCAGAGTTAGCGCCGCTATCTTAGAGATAGCGCCGCTATCTCCTCCAGACCAGCCAAAATACTGCATTTTTCTCCTACAAGTCTACCATACCAAAACCTTTGTACATCACACAAGAAGAAGGTTAAATCCACTCACCTTTGCTTCCTTTTAGTACCGAGCTCAGTAATCTTATATCACTGAGGCTCCTTCCCTTTTCCTGTACAAAATGAACACCAAATTAGTCACCCGAAATCACCAAATTTTGCAACAAGTAATATAGGTCAAGACCACATCTTTATGCAATAATTTGCAACCAATTACTTGTATTCCAACACACATCAAATACTAAGGTCTAAAACTTCATCAAATTGGGGAAAAACCCATCTTCTTCCCAAAATCACCATTGATGAAGCTTTTATGGGAGCTTCACCAAGTGAGCTACAACTAACAATTCACACATGTAACTTGCAAGAACTCACTTAGACACCAAATCCCCTAACAATTTCCAGATTACAAGCAAGATTTGACAAGAATTTCACAAACACCCACTTAACTCAAGAACCCTAATTCAACAAAGCTCAAGAACATGAACCCTAGCTTAGGAATGAAGAAAACTTAGTTAGATTTGCTTCTAAAATCCGAAAATCATACAAGGGAGACAAGAACTTCAAGTATGGATCTTCAATTTGGGAGAAAAAGCTTCAACTATGTGTGTGTGTGTGTGTTTTAGTCGTGTACAGGCAAGAGAGCAAGAGGGAAAACTAATTTTGACACATACCCCCCCATAGAACACGTACCCCCTCCCAAACACTGTCTAATTTTATTTAAAACAGTACAAGTTAATAGGTTCGCAGATAAATAAGTTAGACCTAACTAACTCCAAATTTAACAACGAAGATATTTTTAGAACCCCGGTTCAGAAGTGAACCCAAATATGTAAAAATCATTTAAACCTTTAAATATCACAGTTTTACTAATTTTTAACCCCATGGTTAAAAATACAATTAATTCAAATAAATCAAATAAAATCATATGAAATAATAAAATAATAAACAATAAGATATTACTTACCAAAAGTAATAAAATATTATAGGTCGGGTCTCGAGATGTTACAGTTCTCACATCCTGATTAACGAAACTGCAACTCAAAACATCAAATTGGAGCAATATAAGCACAAAATAACCAAATTCATACACAAATAAGAACATTAGAAAGTAGAATCAAAAAGGCAAATCAGGTTACCACAAAGGGGACTATATGTTCGTTAACAAAGAGATACGTTAATCGTTATGAAAAAATGTCATTTAAATTGAGAAGCAGTTTACTTTCTTCACCTTCTTCAAACGGCAGATGCATGATGAATCGGGCCTTCGTCAATTGGTATATATAATTGAATTTGATTACAAGGATATAGTGAAAGCAATACATTTTTACGGAGGTTTCGTATTCTGGTACAGTAGCAGATTGCTACTTCGTGCGTAATTCTTGCCAACAGGGACGTTTCGATTTTAGCTATTAAATCAATTGCAGACTTTGGGGGCATAATTGGTGGAACTGAAGTTGAAATTCTGCTAATTGGAAGAAAACCCATGTTTTTGGGCGTCGAAAAGTAATCGCGTTTTTTTATCTCTTTCATTTGATCCGTATGAAAATATAATCTGGGCCGGGCCGGGTCGGGCTAGTTGTGTGGTATTGTTTTAGATTGGGCGTTTAAATAGAGTAGTTTAAGTATTTAGGAACTGATTAGGAAAGTATGGCAAAGTCTCAAAGTAGAGCAGCTGGTTTAAGAATTCCACTCAATTCGACTGGACTCTGGTTCAAATCTTGTTCCACGCATTTTTTTTATTTTGTGGTGTTAAGATGTTTCCCAAAGTAGAAATTTAAGATTAAGATTAAGTTTAAGACCTTCTAAACTTATAAGGCCTAAATACTTTAAGAAGGAGTAAGATTAAGATGGGTTTTACTAATGATAGACCTTAGGCTGTCTCTAACATGCATAAAATGATTGTACATTCATTGATAAAGTAGTGTTCCTAAAATTCAGAGGGTGGTTTTTATATTAGTTTTGCTTTGTTATTGACAAATTTAAGAGTTATTATTATCATTTTTCATTTAAGAGTTAACATTAGCAAAACATTTTTTTTTTTATCGACAATGGAAGTTAGATGATTCATGGGAAGCATTCTTCATTTCTTCCATATAAACAGGAAAAATATTATTTTCCTTTCCAGAATGGAACCAATTGCATAAATGATGCAGTATGCATCCAAATTGTACAAATAATGCTCTTTTGTGAGCATTTGCAAAAATAATGCTATCCCACGTTCCGGATCCCGGATCCCCTAGTTTCCCCGGTTTCAAATCCCGGATCCCCTCTATTTCCACTGTTTCTGTACTCTGTTACTCTGTTTGTACTTGTCTGACGCACGTAAGGATCCCCCACCCAGAATCCCGGATCCCCTTGGGGTATCCCACACCTCAAGTCCCGGATCCCCTTGGGGTATCCCACACCTCAAGTCCCGGATCCCCAAGGTAACATTCATCCCCTTTCTTCTTCAATTTCATCAAAAGAAAACCTAAATCATTTCCGTCAAGTGTTAAATCGTAATCGTTAATTAAACAATTTTGTTTAATTTCAGGAGCACCAGTCTACTCCAACATTGAAATCAAACAGCCATCGCACACTTTTCCTACTTCTCATGATGCTGGTAATTTGAGTGAAATCAATCTATGGTTTTCAATTAATTTATTATTTTTTACACAATTTTGTTGCAGGAAGATGACTGATTCATATATCTACAATTGAAGACTTGTTGTACTTACTCACTTGGTTAATCTCTTCTCATTTTCAATAGTTATTTTCATGAAATATCTTTTCAAAATTTCTTAACAATATGGTTAGTAGAAGAAATTAGATTGGGATGGAGGAGTAATTACAATAATTATGATAATTAAATAATAATCCTCCCTAATTTTATATTTGTGGTTTACAGTAATTTCAGTGAAATCGCCCAGACAAGTGAGTGATGCCCTAAATGATGATGGACCCAACATCGATATCATTCTTTCTGAAGTTCATCTACACATGGCCAAAGGCTTAAAGATGTCAAAAACATAATGTGAAAAGAATTGCAACGTATTCCAGTGATCAGTAAGCTTCTTGTTAATGAATAATTTCTTTTAACAAAGCTCATATTTTTAATGGTTTAGTTGTTTTCTCAGTGATGTCAGCACAGAATAAAGTTACCCCTTGGACTTGAGGTGTGAGATACCCCAAGGGGATTCGGGACTTGAGGTGTGGGATACCCCAAGGGGATCCGGGACTTGAGGTGTGGGATACCCCAAGGGGATCCGGGATTCTGGGTGGGGGATCCTTACGTGCGTCAGACAAGTACAAGCAGAGTAACAGAGTACAGAAACAGTGGAAATAGAGGGGATCCGGGATTTGAAACCGGGGAAACTAGGGGATCCGGGATCCGGAACGTGGGATAGCATTATTTTTGCAAATGCTCACAAAAGAGCATTATTTGTACAATTTGGATGCATACTGCATCATTTATGCAATTGGTTCTCCAGAATGTGACGATGATTTCCACATCATGACATGGGTATTTTACGCAAGTATTACAACTCACCGTAATAATGAACTCGGGATGTTCGCTGAATATTACAAGTAGGTTTACGTTGTTTCATTTATTGTTTCCAAAAAAAAACTTAGCAAATAGCTAAGTATTCAATAAAATTTCTTGAGTGAACTAACAAATTTTAATATTTTGTATGTTTATGACTTTAACACTGTTTAAATATATTTAAAAATAAATGTTTTTTTATAAAAAATTAAAAAAATTAAAAAAATATTTAAAAATAAAATAAATAATAAATAAAAAAATAAAAAAAAGATATAAATATGGATAAGAATTTCAATTATAAATTTTATAGGTAAACACGCAACAGAATTTAATTCATTCAGAATTCGCTTCTATTACTTAACATTGCAGGCAAATCAAACGCATCTTTAGTATTTGAAAAAAAAACATTCAAAATCAAAGTATTAAAAGTAATGAATTGTAAATGGTAGACCCAAATAACATAGTCCAGCATAGTCCTTTGCCCATGTGCATAGTCAATACCTTTATGTTGAATTATTATCGGTTAGAAAATAATTTCCACTACTCTAAAAAGTGTACATGAAAATTTTGGTCAAATGTTCCGTACTTTTTTTTAAATCTTAGATAAAAGTGATACTTTCATATTTCTTCCTATTCTTTTAGTTCTACTCATATTCCTATCCATTTATAAAAGTGACACTTTCATATTGAGAAATGATATTTCTTCCTACATTTTAGTCATACCCATAATCTTACACATTTGATTATAACAAGTGTTAAAATTAAAGGATGATATAATCATATGAGGAAAACAAATTAGTGGATGACACATGTCAAGTTTAGAGATTAATAAAACTATGAGTAGAACTAAAAGATAGTAAGAAATATCATTACTCTTAGATATTTTATGATGTATAACAAATAAATTCAGGAGTTTATCACGATGTAAATTTAAGTATAAATTATACTTCCTTCGATTTAAAATAAGTGATACACTTTCCTTTTTGTGGCGATTCAAAATAAGTGATACACTTTGAAAAATTACCTTATTTGGCAAAAAATAATGGGATCCACACCACTAACTATTTACTTTAATAAAGTGAAATGACATCTTTACCCTTACCCTTACTTATTCAAAACTAGCAGGGAACTCGCGCAATGCGGCGGTGGGTACCTTATGACTAAATTTGACGGCAATCAAGTAGTGGGTGCCAAACTCACGGCTCCAGTTGGGAGCAGTCTTATTCCCCACTAACCATCCAATTAATCTAATTTAACTATCATTATAATATTTTGCCTTAAAAACCGTGAAACGTAAAGTGTATCTGTTGGAGCAAAACACAGATCAACTTATTACTGATGCTGTAGTTAGTACTGACATACTTAGTACTGATGGGGCAGAAACATTTACTACTGATGAAGTTGATGCTGGTGTTCACTATAACTAAGTTACTAACTGATCATGCAAAGATTGAAGATACTACTGATCATTGTAGTTACTACTGAAGATGTATCTGGACTTACTACTGATCACCAAGTTTACTACTGATGTTACTTATTTACTACTGGTGATTGCAGTTACTACTGATACGTGTTTTTGGAAGATATCAAGTCCGAGATCTTCGTATAGATAGTTATAGAATGTAAATCAATGTATATTATTATTATTCGATGTAAATCAAGTCCTAGAATAACTAGGGTAAATAGTTTAGCTTCAAGGACTACTATAAGTATGTTCCTTACGAATTGTAAACGTACGTGTGTATTGTCAACTCAATAATATACATTGAAGCTTTTTGTGAAACTGTGTTCTTAATATTCTTGCATATTGTTCATACAGTTCATTGTTCTTAATTATTGATATAGTGTTGATCCGCTGCAACTTCTATCATCAATTAGATCTAAGGTGTTTATTAACTTGTCTATAGTTAATCGATCCTGACAAGTGGTATCAGAGCTTATTGGTTCTAGATCTACTATTTGTTAAGAACAACAAAAAGTTTTAATCTTTAAAACACACATATTATTAATCATGACTGATAATAATGAAAGCACTCAGGCCAACAAAATCCCTATGCTCACTCCCAATAACTTTGGGATGTGGAAGAATCGTATTAAGCAATACATGCTTATTACAGATTATTCCATGTGGGAAGTCGTTTGTGAAGGAAACAAAACTGGTCAAGTTCAAGCAAGCAGCTCTGTAACTGAGGCAGACAAACTTAAATGTGAGAAGGAGAAGAAAGATAAAGGCATCGAACTCAAAACTCTAAGCACTCTCCTACTGGCCATTCCTAATGACTATCAACATCTCTTTGTTGAATATGATGATGCTAAGTTACTTTGGGAAGCACTGGAGAAGAGATTCGTTGGGACTAAGAGTACAAAAAGAAACATGAAGTCTGTTCTCAAACAAGACTTTGAAAATTTCAAAGGAAAGCCCAATGAAACACTCACTCAAGTGTTTGACAGATTCAACAAACTAATTGGTGAACTCAACCAAGTTGGTGTAAAGATGGATCAAGAAGATGTCAACATGAAGTTCCTAAGGTCTCTGAGTGAAGAATGGGCCATGTACACAGTGGTGTATAGACAAAGAGATGCTCTAGAAGAAAAGGAGTTAGATGAACTCTATAATGATCTCAGAGTGTTTGAAACTGAGGTAAATCACAAAAACCCTTCTATTTCTTCTAACAATGCTGCATTTATGTCTAGTACAGGTCAAGGACAAGAAATCTCCACAGGAAAGGCTGCAGATTCTGAGGATACTGCAAGAGAATCCTTCTTCACTAGTCATGTGCATACTGCATTGATTAGTGATGACTTGGAACAATTGAATCCAGATGATCTTGAGGAGATGGATCTTAAATGGCAGATGGCTATGCTGAGCCTAAGGACCAAAAGATTCTTAAAAAGAACTGGTAGGACAAGCCTCAATTTCAACAAAGGTGACAAAGCAGGATTTGACAAAACTAAAGTCAAGTGTTACAACTGTAACAACCTTGGTCACTTTGCAAAAGAATGTCCTCAACCAGACAAAAGATCAAAATCAACTGCTCTTGTGTCACAACAAGGACAAGGCTATGACTGGAGCTTCCAAGCAGAAGAGCATGCTCAAAATCAAGCTCTCATGGCCTTTACTGACAACAAAACTGAGGTAAAATCTAAACCTTGCACTCCTGAATGTTCTAAAAGTATTAAAAATCTAGAAAAAGAAAACACTAAATTAAATGAAGATTTAGCAAAAGCAATCAGAAGAAATCATGAGTTTGATAGTGTAATTGCTGATCAAGAACATCAAATAAAGGTGTACAAGATGATTGATCAACGGATCAAGGAAGAATTGCTTCAAGCTGTGGATGAGAAAGAGTTCTATGAAACAAAAAATAAAGAACTAACAAGTAAATTAGAAGAATGTCAGCTTGAAATTGAACAAAATAAATTAACAATTAAAAAGTTTGAAAGAAGCACTAAAATTCTAGATGAATTAACTAATAATCAAACTACAGAAAAGGTTGTTCATGGGGTGGGATATCATGCTGTACCACCTCCACATAAATTCATTCCTCCACTTAAAAACAGTTCAGAAAGAATCATTAATGAATTAAAAACTGAAAATCAAACTGAATCTAATACTGAAACATCTGAATCAAATGATTCTTCTGATAATGAGCAATCAATTGAATTTACAATATCTCAAACTGAATCACCAAAATCAATTGATACAAGTTTTCACACAGCTCAAAGTCCAAATGAGTCTCCTAAATATAATGCAGAAAATATACCCAAAATTCTAAAAAGAGGAAACCAAAGAAATAGAAACCAACTCTTAGAACAAAGAAAAACAATAAAGGCTCAAGAAAATAAATTAAAATGTGTTATTTGCAATAAAGTGAATCATTTAGCAAAGGATTGTCACTTCAATCCAATAAATTGCAAGGAGTTAAAGGAATTTAAAGTTTTTAAAGAAAATGCAAAAACTCAAAGGTTAAAAGATACTACTGGTCCTTCAGTAGTAAATGCAATCAAAACTCCAATTGCTGAAACTCCAAGATTTGGAAGAAGTGCACCAAGATTTGTGCAAAACAGAAGAGTTGGCAGTCCAAAGAACAGCAATTACTTCAAGAACAATGGAAAATCCAATCAAAATAAACAATATTTTAAATTTTCCAACACCAGTAGAAACTCTAACAAATTTACTACTGGTGTTAACCCTAATTATAATGCTGTATGGTACCAGTACAAGAATACTACTGGTAAAAACCCTAATTTCAAAAATACTACTGCTCCCAAAACAAATTTTAAAAACACTACTGGTGTTAACTCTAAAAACACTACTGGTCATTCTAAACATGGTAAGTACCCAAATACTACTGGTCCATCAGTAGTAAAGTATTCAAAAGCTAAAAACAAAGGGTATAAACCAAGATCAGTAGGAAATTCTCACACCAGTAATAACTCCAAAAGGACAGTAGTAAAACAAAACACCAGTAATAAACAAGTATGGGTACCAAAAGTCTTTAAAGTTAAATCCCCAAAAGCTCATTTCTCAAAGGATGAACCCAAGACATATAAAGCTTGGGTTCCCAAACTTAACTAATCCTTTACTCACTTGTGCAGAGCATTCAGATCCCAGAAGAAGGAAGAACATGGCATATTGATAGTGGATGCTCAAGGCACATGACTGGAAATCTGCAAATTCTTAAAGATTTCAAGTCATTTGATGGAGGATATGTGGCATTTGGTGAGAATCCCCAGGGAGGTAAGATTACAGGTAAAGGTACTGTTACTAATGGAAAAATTACCTTTGATGATGTATTTTATGTTGCTGAACTAAAATACAATCTTGTCAGTGTGTCTCAAGTTTGTGATAAAAAGAACAAGATTCTGTTCACAGACATTGAGTGCATCATTCTTTCTCCTGATTTTATTTTAGATGAAAAATATGTTGTTTTAAGAACTCCAAGGAGAAACAATGTGTATTGCCTGGATATAGGGGGAGAACTCATTTCTACAAATGAGGTCAACTGTTTTATATCAAAGGCAAACACCACTGAATCAGAACTATGGCATAGAAGGATGTGTCACACAAATTTTAAAAACATGAATAATTTAGTAAAAAGAAATCTGGTCATTGGACTACCTCAAAAATAATTCATGTGTGATCATCACTGTGTTGCATGCCTAAAAGGTAAACAACACAAGACTTCTCATAAGTCCAAAACTGTGAACTCTATTTCTGTTCCTTTACAACTCTTACATATGGACCTTTTTGAACCTACAAATGTAATGAGTATTGGAAAGAAACAATATTGTCTTGTTATTACTGATGACTTTTCCAGATATACATGGGTTTTCTTTCTCAGGACAAAGGATGAAACAAGTGAACTCATAAAGAACTTAATTGTCAAACTGGAAAACACATCTGATCAAAAAGTGAAAGCCATAAGATGTGATAATGGCACAGAATTTAAAAATGCTAACCTAATTAACTTTTGTGATCTTAAAGGTATTGACAGGCAATACAGCTCACCTAGAACTCCACAACAAAATGGTGTAGCTGAAAGAAGGAATAGAACCATCATTGAAGCAGCAAGATCAATGCTTGCAGACTCAAAATTACCAATTACTTTCTGGGCAGAAGCTGTTAATACTGCTTGTTATGTTCAAAACAGAGTATTAATAGTGAAGCCACATTTTAAAACACCATATGAACTTTTCAATAAAAGAAAACCTTCTATAAGTTTCTTAAAATCATTTGGTTGTCCTTGTACTATTTTGATTACAAGAGAACAAATTGGTAAGTTTGACTGCAAAGCTGATGATGGAATCTTTGTGGGATACTCTACTCAAAGCAAATCATACAGAGTATTCAACAAAAGACTAAGGATAATTGAAGAAAGCATCAATGTATCCTTTAATGAAAATGTACCTAATGAACAAGGAAATGGTCCAGATTGGCTATTTGACATAGACAATCTAACCAAATCCTTTAATTCTAATATGAATTTCAATGCAGGTAATTCAAACTGTCACAATCAAAAGGAAGGAACATCATCAGTTAATACTGGTCAAAAGGAAATGAGATACATTATAGTTAATACTGCTCCAGTAGTTAATACTGATGTCAGTAATAACTCAAGTTCTGGAACCAGTAGTAACTCTGAGAATGAGGATAGTAGTAATTCAAATACTACTGATACCAGTAATAGTACTCCAAATACTACTGGTCTCAACAATAACCTAGATTCTCATGATACTACTGACACCAGTAACAACAACAATACTACTGATCCTAATGAAGACAATACCAGTAGTAAATCTGACCAAGATGATGATGAACCAAACATCCATGACAATGAAGAATCACAAGATGAACAACTGCCTGAGACAAATGAGTCCAATCTTGGAAATCAACTAGTGGTTGATAAAGCTACAACTACAAGGACTCAGAAGAACCATCCATTAGACCTTGTTCTAAGTGATGTTAACTCACCACTTCAAACAAGAAGCAAATTAAATAAAAGCTTAACTGCAAATATGTGTAACATTAGTTTAATTGCTAATGAATGTATGTATGAATGCTTTCTATCCCAGGATGAACCAAAGAAGATCCAACAAGCAATGAAGGACTCAAACTGGATTGAAGCAATGCAAGAAGAACTCCTTCAATTTAAATTACAAGCTGTTTGGACACTTGTACCTCTACCCAAAGGAAAAAGAGCCATTGGAACAAGATGGATATTCAGAAACAAGAAAGATGAAAGAGGTATAGTGATCAAGAATAAAGCCAGACTTGTAGCCCAAGGATACACTCAAGAAGAAGGAATAGACTATGATGAAGTATATGCTCCTGTTGCTAGAATTGAAGCAATAAGAATATTTCTAGCATATGCTTCATTCAAGAAATTCAAAGTCTATCAAATGGATGTTAAGAGTGCTTTCCTATATGGGAAAATTGAAGAAGAGGTATATGTTTGCCAACCTCCAGGTTTTGAAGATCCAAAACATGGTGATTATGTGTTCAAATTAGATAAAGCTCTATATGGCCTACATCAGGCACCAAGAGCATGGTATGACACATTATCATCATACCTATTGAAGAATAACTTTAAAAGAGGAGCCATTGACAAAACTTTGTTCACAAAGAAAGTCAAAGATGATATACTACTGGTACAAATTTATGTAGATGATATCATCTTTGGCTCAACCAATGACTTATTATGCAAAGAATTTGAAGAACTGATGCAAATTAAATTCAAGATGAGCTCCAAGGGTCCAATGAACTTCTTCCTTGGACTCCAAGTCAATCAAAGAACTGATGGTATTTTGATAAATCAATCAAAATATGTCAAAGACATCTTGGAAAAGTTTGACTTGAAAGACAGTAAAAGTGCTAGTACACCAATGGAAACACACAAACACCTACATCCTGATGTTGAGGGGGAGGATGTAGATGAACACTTATATAGATCAATGATAGGCTCTTTGATGTACTTAACTGCATCAAGACCTGACATTATGTATAGTGTTTGTGTGTGTGCAAGATATCAAGCAAGACCCAAAGAACTACACTTGCAGGCTGTTAAAAGAATATTCAGATACTTGAAAGGCAAACCATCACTAGGTCTATGGTATCCACATGACTCACCCTTTGAACTAATAGCCTATACAGATAGTGACTATGGAGGTGAATGTCAAGATAGAAAATCCACTACTGGTGGATGTCAATTCTTTGGATCAAGACTGGTGTCATGGCAATGTAAGAAGCAAACAAATGTATCAACATCTACTGCTGAAGCAGAATACGTAGCTGCATCTGCTTGCTGTGCTCAAGTACTATGGATTCAAAATCAACTTCTAGACTTTGGTATCTCTATCCTTAAAACTCCTATTTTTATTGATAATCAAAGTGCTATTAGTATTGTGAATAATCCAGTAAAACATTCAAAAACTAAACACATTGAAATAAGATTTCACTTTATAAGAGATTGTAATGAAAAGAAATTAATCAAAGTAGTTAAAATCCATACTGATGATCAATTAGCAGATCTTTTTACAAAAGCATTTGATGTAGGAAGATTCAACTTCTTGGTTAGCAGTATTGGAATGATTTTAATAACTTAAAATCTCACTTAAAATCATGTGTAAAGTTAGTGTTGTTAAATATTATTTTCTTAAGTGTTTTACTACTGGTATTGCTGTACTACTGGTGTGAAAGTGTATGCACAAAATACTACTGGTAATTCATTACTACTGGTGTATTTTAGGTTTACACAAATACTACTGGTAAGTCAGTACTACTGGTATTCACATATACTACTGGTAGTGTATGTTAATGGTTACTACTGATGTCTATAGTTACTACTGATGTCAAAATCCTTAGTCATTACTGATGTTAGTAGATACTACTGACGTTTTACTACTGATATCTTATTTACTACTGGTCTTTCATAAACACAATTACCAAACTAACCCCCATGAAAATAACCGTTATGTTATGATTCGAAGGCTATTTTCGTAGTTTTGCAGGTTTAATCGAAAGATATAAAAGGCGGCAGACGATTAATTTAGCATTATCTTCACTTCGATTCTCTAAACACCTCTCGATAAACCCTAGTTTACGATCAAAAACCCTTCATCTGTAACAAAATTCTTGCAAAATCTCAACAACAATGGCAACTTTACAAACTCACGATGTGCAAACCGATCTCAAATACTCAGAATTTCACAATATGGTTGCATTTTTAAAGAATCCCGACGGAACAAAAGATTTCCGTCCGATCGTAAAATTTTTGAGAAATTCATATATACAGTTTGCCTTAACTGTAAAACCAAAATCATATCAACAGCACTTGGTGGATTTCTGGACCAATGCTGAGCGAACAGAAGGAACAACATCATCAATGATAAAATCTAAAGTAGATGGAAAGCACATCACAGTAACAGAACAATCAATCAGACACCATCTACAACTACACGATGATTCAGGTATGTCTACTCTTCCTAAGGAATACATTGCTGAAATTTTGAATAAAATGGGATATGAGGGAAGACTGAATATAGTTACTTTTCAAAAGGGTCTTCTCTCCCCACAATGGAAATTTTTAATACATACCATTCAGCATTGTATTTCTCCAAAAAGAAGTACTTGGAATGAGTTTAATAAGGCAATAGCCTCTGCTGTTGTCTGTTTATGCACAGACCAAGTATTTAATTTTTCATACATGATATTTGATGGTATGTTGGGAAATCTTAGTTCTTCTAAATTTTTAATGTATCCCAGATTTCTACAACATATCATAAACTGTGAATTACAAAACTTGTCAACTCCTAAAAACATTTTTATATTACCTGAGTTGAACAAGAAAGTTTTCTCAAATATGAGAAAACAGTTTAAATTTTCGGGCAAGGAAACCCCTCTGTTTCCTAACATGATCAAAGATCAACCCAATATTGGAGAGGGTTCAACCATTGCTACAACCCAAGTTGAACCTCAACCCACTCCATCACCCCCAAACACAGCCCAAACACCAATCCAAATAGCCACTCAATCACCAACCCAAACAGAAGTCCTGAATGTGTCCCAGGAACTTGATATAAATCTGCAGAGTGCTACTCTTCACTCTGTGGAAGACCTACCAGACAAAACCAAAAACATTTCCACAATTTATAAAAGAAAGAAACTTTCTTCAAAGGACACCAGGGGACAAATCGAGTCACACCCCAGGCTCAAAGAGTTGTCCTCCAAGGAGGAGAGAGGACATGAGGGGAGGGCTTTCACTACTGATGCCCCAAAGGTGGGTGCACAGGACAGTGAAAACATCATTAGGACCCAAACCTCGGCAACTTTGAGTGATGACTCTTTTGAGGAATTACTCAAAGGACCCCGGTGCCAAGAAACCACAAGGGGGGGCATCTCTGCTTCTTCTAGGAAGAAGAGAATGTCTAAAAGACCCAATGAATCACCAAGCAGTGATGAGGGCAGATCTGTGGAATTGATGGAAAGGAAGGAAAACCTTAAAACCAATGTACCTGTTAGTGAGCCCGATGATCTTGCTAGATGGAGTGAGGGCAGTATTAAAATCAACCAATTGACGGCTAAAGTGGATTCCTTGGAATCCACTGTACAAAATTGCCTTACATACTTAACAAACCAAGGGAAAACAATGGCTGCAATGAAAAGACATGTAAACACCATCAACAGAAGAATGAGATTATATGAGCACAGGCTTTATCGACAAGCCAAAATCATCAGACAATTGAAGAAAAAGATTGATGATAGTGAGCCTCCACCAGTTGAGCTCACTAAGGGGGAGAAGGATAATATACAGACAATGATTGATGAATCTATTGCAGCAGCAGCATCCTCCCTTTTAAATTTAAAAGAAACAAATGTTGATGAAGGCCCAGAGATGATGGTGACAGAAGAAGAGCCTATTACTACTGCTACAATAGAAGAACAAATTGAAAAGGAAATACCAGTAGTAACCTCTACTACTGATATTATAGCAGTAGTAAATGAAGAAAATGAATTAATAGCAGCAAATACTACTGATGCCCTATCAGTAGTAACTCCTGAAGTAACACCAGTAGTAACTACTCTAGTTACTACTGAAGAGGAAGAACTACATTTTCCAGAGCTTATTGAAAGAGAGAGACATGTCATCATTACCAAACCACCAACACTTGATCAACCACTTATCATACCTGACATTGATGATAATGTGAATTGGTTTGAGGTTGATGAGTGCTCACTTCCTCCACATCCAAAAATACTTCAACAAGATGAACTTAGATCATTTTCTCCCTCTGTTATAATAAGTGGAGTGCCAGACATGAAATATATTCCACCTCCACCTTCAGCACACATTGGAAAGGGTAAAGAAATATATGATGAAGATTACCCTAACAGAGCTCTTGGTCATTACATGGTAAACAAGATAAATCTTGTTAGAGCTGATAAACAAGATAAATGGAAGGTGAAGCATAAGAGATTTTGGGAGAAGGTAGCTAAGTATCAAGCTCTTGAACAAAAGAAGAATCAAAGAGAAATGCCTGTTCAAGCACCTGTTCAAATTAAAGATGTTCAGATAGAAGGCCAAGAAGCAGAATTCAAAAGGCTTAGAAAAGTAGAAGAAGAACATCTAAACTGTCTTGAGGAGCTTGTAGCAGAATGCAAAAGAACAAAAGGTGAGTTACCAGATGATATATTTGAACAAAAGTCTCTTATGATAGACTTTCTGAAGACAAAAGGTCACAGTGCAAAATCTTTTGGAAGAATGAAGATGGTAACTATTATTGAAAAATACTGCACTGAAAAGAAGAAAGACCTGGCTGAACAAGAAGCTGAAGAATCAAAGAAAGCCAAAGCCAAAACTTTAGTACCAATCAGCTTAAATTTGCTCAAAGCTGGTAGTGTTACAACTGTTGGTGATACTTCAACTCCCCGATCACTAAAAAGAAAATCTGTTGATCAAGAACAAAGCTCTAAGAAGAAATCAAAACAACAAATTATACCTGTTCTTGAAATGCCAGTTGCTCCATTACAGAATAATCAAATTATTAACTGGAGAGTGATGCAGAACAATGTCATAGAAGTCATAAGGGAAGACAAAGTAGTACAAAGATTCACTGGATGGTTACCCTTAATCAGATCATGTTCAAGAAGTGATGTAATCAAACTTTTGATTATTGGGAAACCAAGAATGACAAAGAAATCATGGAAAGAATCTGGAGCTGGATATTTAACAAAGATGATTGATGCTGCATTTTATCCAGATAATTATCCAGAACAATTTACAAATCCAGGTAATGTATATGCTTGGAATGTCATTCCTACTGCAAATATGTACTTCTTTGAGAAATCAGGCAAAGTGTGTGAACTGTACCTATATGAGAAAGAATATCCACATTCTGAGAAGACAATGTATCAGATATTCATAAACACTTTGATGAAACCCTATGATGCTGTTATGTTCCAAAATAAATTGAATTATTTTACAAAGAGGAACAGCAGATATATTATTGAACAAAGGCTTCAACAGAATCAAAGAACTCTTGAGAAAAGAAGAAAAGAACAAGAGGAACAAAAGAAACTTGATTGATTAAAAGATGATCAATAAGTTTAGGGGGAGATTGTTGGAGCAAAACACAGATCAACTTATTACTGATGCTGTAGTTAGTACTGACATACTTAGTACTGATGGGGCAGAAACATTTACTACTGATGAAGTTGATGCTGGTGTTCACTATAACTAAGTTACTAACTGATCATGCAAAGATTGAAGATACTACTGATCATTGTAGTTACTACTGAAGATGTATCTGGACTTACTACTGATCACCAAGTTTACTACTGATGTTACTTATTTACTACTGGTGATTGCAGTTACAACTGATACGCGTTTTTGGAAGATATCAAGTCCGAGATCTTCGTATAGATAGTTATAGAATGTAAATCAATGTATATTATTATTATTCGATGTAAATCAAGTCCTAGAATAACTAGGGTAAATAGTTTAGCTTCAAGGACTACTATAAGTATGTTCCTTACGAATTGTAAACGTACGTGTGTATTGTCAACTCAATAATATACATTGAAGCTTTTTGTGAAAATGTGTTCTTAATATTCTTGCATATTGTTCATACAGTTCATTGTTCTTAATTATTGATATAGTGTTGATCCGCTGCAACTTCTATCATCAATTAGATCTAAGGTGTTTATTAACTTGTCTATAGTTAATCGATCCTGACAGTATCACTTATTTTGAATTGGAGGAAGTATGAATGTCCTTGTGGTATATGTAAAAATACATCTATGGTCATTTTATAAAGGACATTTTGTCTATCAAAAAGTTATGCTTTTCTATCGTTGTGGTTTTGGTTTTTCTTACGAATTATAGACTCTCAAGTCTCGAAATCGGAAAACCTTGCAACTCCATTGTAAGTTTCTTACTAGTTACTAGTACGTCACATAATGCAAATTACGTATCTTACAATATCATCTAACATTTCAAACATACAACCCCTACTATACAATGTATGTTAATAAATATTTTTCCTTTTTTTCATTATAATATTATATTAATGGCCTTCTGCACGCACAGTATGATAACACATAAACCACACGTAGTGTGGTGGCCTAGTGGTCGGTTGGATCCAAGGGTGAAATTCTTAATAGCTATCAGGTTCAATCTTTATAAGCAAAAAAAAAAAAAAAAAACAAAATAAAAATCATATTATGGCTACGGATGTTTACTTGCGCCTACTCCTGAATGCCCGCAAAACGGGTGGTCTCCTTATAATTAGTCAGCTCACAAAACGAGGACTCAAGTAAAAAAAACAAAAAACAAAAAAAACAAATGATAACACATGGCATTCATATGAGTCTTGTCCCTGAGTCCCAAGAATATGTTGATACCATTCAAAGCCTCGACCGAATACTAACGAAACCAGGCAGAAAGAACCATGCATTCTTGTTGGAAAGGGATATTTTTGTATTTGTATATCACGCCAACAAAGTTTATTGTGGTTCCACTTTATGCATATATTATATTCCGTTCATCGTAAATTTTTGCAGACATGATCAGTTGTTGAAATTTATTTATGATAACTCTTTCCTAAACTTCATTGATTATTTTACTAAAGTTTAAAAATAAATAATATTAATTTAAAAGTGGAAATGGTAAATAAAAAAAAGGATAAAGCCGGTAATATTCTCTCATGTGTTGACATTTAAATTAAAAACTAGTATTAGCATCATAGCTGCATTAATCTTGCTCTGCTCCTTTTTTTAATACTCAACATTTGGCACTAGGTCCTCTAGTTTACATTGGGTTTGCGTTTCTTCTTGATCATGGCAAACTTGAAATGTAATCATGGAGAATAATTAATGTCTTTAATGGAAAAAGAAAAAAGAAATGATTCTAAAAGCAGTCGAATAACAGCAGCAAACTTCCCTAAAATTACAACAAAAGATAATCTTATAATTACTCACAAAAACGCAGAATCCAAAATACCCAAAGACAACTTCTATAATTTACTCTATTTTTTATTTAGATAATATGTCGGAATTCTTTAGAATATTTTTCACAATCCTTAAAAGTCTATTTAAAGACGAATAAATTGATCCATGTGGAGTCTTTTCATTGCTCTATGATGCTTTCTTTACTTATTGTAAAACCATAAATTCACAATAGAAAAACTAATAAATTGAATATGAACTCATAGGCGTAAAAGTCAACCTTTTTTTCACACTTCAATTAAAAACAAGTCGACCTTTAGAGTGATAGGTGTGGTGGCTTAAGCCACTTCGTCACCTCTGCGCCACCTATGCGCCACATCACCATTTCACATTTCACATTCAAAACCCCCAAATACCCCCTCTACCATCACTTAAGCCATTTGGGCCCCACCACCCTTTTTTTCATTTTTCTTTTTTTAAAAACATAATACTTCATTAAAATAAATATTACAAAATACAAAATAAAAATACCTAAAAAATAAAAAAAAATTACCGAAAATAAAAAAAATACCGAAAAATAAAAAAAAAATACCGAAAAAAAAACAAAAAAAAAAAACTACTCGTCATCATCGTCCACGTCAAAGTCATCTTCGTCGACGGGGTATTTTTTGCGGATCGCCTTTTTTTCTTTGATGATTCGCGCCTTATCTTCGCGCCCCAAACCGCGGGTGTTAGTGCTTAGGAATCGCAATTCTTCCAACCGCTCGAACCGGTCATCCCGCGCCTTTGCCCTTGCGTAAGCGGATTGAGCGGCTTCACTTTTCCGCCTAAACTCGGCCATCATAGCCTCGCCAAGGTCCGGCGGTGCGGCACTTCCGGCGGTGTTAGCGCCGGATGAAGTTTCCGACCTACTTTTTTTTGGCTTACGAGACTTTCCCGCCGGACGTGGTCTCGTATCTTCCCCGAAAAGTTCTTCGTTATCGGAGAGCGAAATGGGTTCGGGGGCGTCCCATTTCGGGCAATGGCGCAAAACTTCCCACGCACCTTCGTTGTTAAATGGTTTTTTTGCCGCCGACTCGTCACGGTACGCTTGTCGGACACGGGCCAAAAAGTCGACCTCATTTTCACCGCTTCGGCTTGTACGTTGTAGCCGTTTGTAGATACCGTTGAATTTTTGACAATTACCATTTAAGGTCGACCACTTCCCCGTCAACATGTCTTTGGTACGCGGCGTACCAACATCCTTGTTGAACTCAACAAGGATTTTGTTCCAAAAACATTCATCCGATTGGTCGGCGCCCTTTTCGCGGTCCTCGGAAACGCAAACCCAACACTCCGCCAATAAAACTTCTTCCGCGGCGTCCCAACGCATGACCTTCCGACTTAAGTTAACGGCGGCGACTTTTTTCCCCTTTCGTCTCGCCTTTTCAGCGGCGTCGGTGTCTTGAGGGGGTTGTTGTGGTTGTGAAGATTGTGGTTGTGACCATTGGTGTTGTGACCACATTTGAGGAGGGGGTTGGTTTTGTTGAAATTGTAGTTGTTGTAGGTTTTGAAATTGTTGTTGAAGCATAAAGTGGTTGAATTGGTCTTGGGAAAATGTCGGCATCACGGTGTTTTGGGTGGACGATACCGATTGTTGGGACGAAGGGGTTGAAGGATTGGACGGCGATGAGCCGGAACCTCCCATTCCGAAAATACCGTTCATCCAATCGGGGTACGGTGGTTGAGACATTTTGGAGAATTTTTAAGAGTGAAATGGTAAGAAATTGTAGAGAGTTTTAGAGAGTGAAAGTGTAAGAGATGATGTGAAAAAATGTAATGGTAAATGGGTTATTTATAATAGGTTTATTTAAAAAAAAAAAAAAATTAAAAATTCTGGAAACTAGCCGTTGCCAACGGCTAGTACACGTGGCACGCCGTGATTGGTCCGCTGGCTTCGTGGGTCGTCCGGCGCAAGAGCCCGCTCGCGTGGCGAGCGGTGTCGTGGCGTGGCCGGCGCGCCGAGGTGGCGTCCGGCGGACCACCCCTCTCGCCACTACACCGTATGCTCTTATGCATCACATGGACCAAACAGGTTTAGGTAAAAACTAAGAATAAATTATGTTCAAGTTGTTTTTTTTTAATAATGACATTTTTCAAGGTAACGAAAGTGTCCAAAAATGTAGCTGTCGATAAGAATTGTCAAAATCTTTTGTATTTTATAGTTTCGCATTCACAACCTCACGAGCGCATGTCCTAACGATATTCTTCGAAAACTACACCTTTCGGTTTTGGAAGTATTTGAATTCATCATGCCATGTACACTACTCCATGGACGGCAATTTGGTTTGAATAATTAGTCATTTTCTTTGTTTTTGGACGGCTATTCTTCCTTCTGTTTTTCTTTTCTTTTAGTCAAAAGTTCTCCATGGAAAACCGTGGTTCTTGGTCTAGTTCAGTCATGTCTAAGATGTCATCGGTTTGATACTCAGTCCGGCCACAACTATTTTTCGATTTTCAATTTGATTCATGTACATAAATAGTACGGAACTGAGTTATCATACATAATAGGAGAGAAAGAAAGTACGAAAAGGGATCCGCAAGAAATTGATGATTCACAAAAATTGGTCCTCTTAGAGCATTAGGTACAATAACGAGCCCCCCGCCATCTCCATTTTGCAGAGGTGGCATCCACGCCAGCTTGCTCCTCCCTCGCCACCACACCGCTCGTTGGGTGAGTGAGGCCCTAGCTCGAAAGTTCGGCGAGGCTGGCGAAGAGAGAGAGAGAGTGATTTTGGAGTGTTTTTATTGGGTAAGAGGTATTTTAGTGGTCCCAAAAAAGTATTTTAGGTTAAGTTATGAAAAAGAGGGTATTTGAGGCTTAGAATGTGAAATGTGAAATGATGATTTGGCGCTGAAGTGACGTTAATTTGACGTTCCGACTTGAGATGGTGCTCTTAGATAAAAATACATATTATCGGCACACTAAACACTACTATATGTGTAGTCAATGTTGCAAAATAGACAATTATATATAGCAATTCAAGTACTTAAAAAACGTAGCAATTTAGTTTTAAAAAAATGGACAATTAAACATACCAATTTAGTCTAAAAAATTTTGACTTTTTATTAACTTTGTTGACTGCCTAGCTCCGCTTAGATGGATGTTTGACCGCCTTTTGACCCACCTAGCTCTAAATCACAGTGGTGTATGCCCGCCTAACACCTATGACGCTTTTTACTACACACTGTGTAGTATAAATGCATCACAATTCTTAGGTGACATCAGCTTCACAACACGATGTTCTACCATCTCTAAAACTCGTAGGGCCCGTTTTCAGAAAAAATTGCAGGACTTATATTATCTGCTCAACGATTAACCAAAAGGGTTTTCAAGAACTACTTAATTAAGCTGAAACTATGTTAAGGATTGAAAATATTAGATCCCCCCATGTTAATGGCCGTTAGTATTGCCATACTTGTCATCACACCAAGCCAAAATAACGCCGATCCTTCAAATAAATTTATAATTTCGTAAATAGTAGTATTAGGTAATACTCCTCCAACCCTAAATAAAGATCTCATTTCTCTTGTGCACAAGTTTTAAGGAGAAAATTAGTGGTGAGGTCAATAATATAAATTTGATTAAAATATAAAGTTGGTTTGGAGAGAGAAATGAAGTTAGTGGATAATTAGTAGTAAGATCCTTAGTAATTATATTATTTTATTAAGTGGACCCCATCTAACTTGTGAATTGAGAACTTTATTTAGGCTACAAGGTATGGGTACCACATGTGGTACCCATTTTTCTTGCCACATCATCGCCACCTAAGCAACCACACCACCACCACACCACATCATTTGGTGGAAATACCCACCACACCACACCATTTTATTTTCCATCTCATCATTTCATTTCCATTTATTTTTTAAACATAATATTAAACTTCCATTAAGTTAAAATAACAATACATTAAATTAAAAATACAATATTTAAAATTAAAAATACAATACTTAAAATTTTTAAAAACTAAAATATTAAAAATTTAAAAACTACAATCCTAAATCGCTCATGGCTTTTCGGGCCCTTTCCTTCGCGGCTAGGAAATGTTGAAGATCTTCTTGCGGCATGCCTGGCGGCGGTTGCATAGTCAAAATATTCATCTTTCTCCTTCTCCAATTGAACTTGTTGACGACGCATCTCTATGCGCTCTTTCGTTGACTCAACGTGGTCGCTTAATCGTTTTTGAATTGCTTCCCTATGCTTGCTCTTCGATTCCATTTCCGCCGCATGCCTACCCGCTCGTTTAGCCTTGTCTCTTCCAATTGGTCGTTGAGGAGGTGGGGTTTCATCAATATCGTCGAATAGGTCATCTGGAATGTCATCATCCCCTGCATTAAGGTCGATACGAGAACGACCATCAGAAATATCAACCGATTGTGAACTTCTTGAGCGCTTCGATTGTTGTTGATCTTTAGTAATTGTTCCGATCCATTTTGGATCCTCTTTTAAAATCAATCAATGTCGATCTAACTCAAAATTATGGCCCTTTTTTTCAACTTTGTATTATTTCTTGGCGGCCTCCAAAACATCAAACTCGGCCATTCCGCTACTTCTTTCCAACGAAAGTTTGTTGTATATACCATTAAATTTTGTAACCTTGTTGTTTATGTCACGCCATTTGCTACTAAGACTATTGTCTTTTCGGTATGACGGGACTTCCATGAAGCTATGAAATTTAGAAAGAATGGCTTCCCAATAGCTTTTAATTCTCATGCCATTCCCGTCCTTCTCGTTTTTAGAAGTGTCACACCAAGCTCGGCACAACGCAATTTCCTCATTTTCCGTCCATGGAAGTTGTGTGTCTTCTTCCACATCTTCTTCCCCAACTTCTTCCCTAACTTCTTTTTCTTTCCTTTTCCCTTTCCCTCCCCCCCCCCCCCCCCCCCCCGCCCCCGCTTGTGGTTCTTGTGTTTGGGTTTGTTGATGAGTTGCTTGTTGTTGAAAATATTGGCTTGTGGGTGCATATTGAGATACATTTTGTGAATATTGGGGTTGTTGAAATTGAGGGTGATATTGAGGTGCGGTTTGTGGATAATATTGTGGAGGTGGAGGTGGGACAACACCAGAATTTAGGATGTTGACATATTGCTCGAAGCTACCAAATCCTAGGTTCGGTGGTATATTTTGTATTGAAGGTTGGTTGGGTGTTTGTGGAGAGTTGTTGTGTGAATCCATTGTAAGTAGAGAGGTATGAAGATTGGAGTTTGTGCGGACGCATTCCAGCGCAGTTGGTAGTCGTGTTTGCATTTGAGCAGCAGGTTGTGGGTTCGAATCTTGGCAGAGTCATCTTTTAAAAAAATGAAGATTGGAGTTTGTAGAGAGTAAAATGGATTAATTGTGTGTGTAAAATGAGTCAAAGTATGTAAATACATATAGGTAAATAATTAAAAATAAAAATAAAAAGTTTTTTTTTTAAAATTCCAACGGCTATAATGCCGTTCCCCAACGGCTATATCGATAAAAAATCAGCCATCCACGCCCGTGCATGCTCGTGGCCCGTTGCCATCTCCGCCCACGCCGCACCCCCACGCCGTTTGTTGGGGGGGGGGGTGTTCCCTTGCCTAGCCACGGCGTGGCCGTCCACCTCACCCCCCACGCCCTTGATTCCTTCGACCCGTACCGCCCAGCCTTAGGGACAAAGATTTAGGAAGAAATGAGAACTTTATTTATTTAGAGACGGATGGAGTATTAATTAGTATTAGTTTAGTTATGGACTAACCCAATCCAACCCAACCCAACCCAACCCAACCCAACCCAACCCATTTGTATAGAGGGGCTTATGGCTCATTAGGGTTTCTTAAGTAACCTATTTATAATGATCAATAATACAATATACCTTGCGTTGAATTTCATTGTTCAACAAATACACCAAATGTGTATATTCTTTTTACTATGTACCACTTGATCTTCTAGCCTTATATGGATCCATTTTACCTAATACAGAAAGTACATGTAAAATTGCATAATATACAGTTCTGTGCTAGTAACACAAGAGTAAAATAACATACTTATTTACAAACCTGTAATTAACAAGTTTTTTAACGCATAAATTTCCCTTTTTTAGCCTTGGTCGTTTTTAATGCAATCATAGTCCGATGATTCGGTTGAATCCCATTTAATATCATTTGATGAACAAGTGTTTCGGCTTTTTCCGTATACCCGTGAGAACAATATCCACACACAAGGGCAGTATAAGTAACTGTATTCGGTTCAAGACCTTTTTCCATCATTTCATTAAATAAACTAACCGCATCATCTAAATTATCCAATTTACAATGTTTATCGATCATAACCGTGTAACAAATAACATCCAAACTCAATCCCATTTCTTCAATTTCATTTGAAATTTTCGACATATTCTCGTTTCCACGATCTCCCTGAAGCAAAACCGTATATGTAATAATATCAGGTTGTATACCCATGTTTTTCATGTGACTAAAAAGATAATAAGCTTCTTTTAAATTTTTAACCCTACAATAACCGTTTATAATCATCGTGTAGGTAACAGCATCTGGTATTAACCCGTTTTTAATCATTTCGTCAAAAAACCACCTTGCGCTTCTCATATCTCCAAAACGGGAATACATCGATATTAGCTCACTGTATAACATGTTACAAGGCCCGTTTTCTGATTTCTCAATTGCTTGAAATAATCCAAGAGCTTTTTCGGTTTCACCTTCTGCACAAAGACAGCTCAGAAGCTTTAAACAAGAAGCCCGTTTTGAAATCAGCCCGTTTTCATAGAACAGAAGTTTAAAAGCGTTTTCGGTCTCATTTGCTTCACAGTACCCGTTCATCATTGCAGCATAAAGATCCAAGTTTTTCTCTTTCAAGTTATTGAAAAAGATTTCGGTTTTTTTCACGTTTCCACCTTTACATAACACCTCGATTTTCAAACAGTGTGTAACATTTGTGGGTTCTAGCCCGTATTCCTGCATACTATCTAAAAGCCCGACTGTCTCATCAAAAAGCCCGCATCTTGACAGCCCGCGAGCAAGCACGTGGAAAGTGATGACATCGGGTTTCAACCCGTTTTCCATAATTTCCTCAAATACGGTTTTTGCATTACACGGATCTTTATTAAGACAATACCCGTTGATTAAAGTGGTATAATGTATAACATCGGGTACCATTTTCTTGTTTTTCATTTCTTGTAACAACACCATAGCTTCATCCATTTTCCCTAATTTACAGAACGCGTCAATCGCGATATTAAACGCGATTTCATCAAGAAAAATATTTGAATCCATACAATCTATAAATTTGCATGCAGCTTCGGTAAACATACCTAAATGACATAAACATTGCATGATCACACTCACAATCTTGCAATCGGTTTTAATACCGAATGATTCCATTTCATCATGAAGAGCTAACGCCTTATTAATATCGCCTTTTTTACAATACCCGTGAATTAAAGAACAATAACAAACCGAATCAGGGGCAATTTCGGCATTTTTCATGTCAAGAAACACACTTTCTGCTTCTTGTAGTTTACTTTCTTTAACAAAACGTCTAATAATTGAAGTGTAAGCATAAATGTTGACCGGTAGGTTTGACTCCCGCAAACTTTTAAGGAACTGAAAGCCCAAATCGGCTTTCCCGTTTGAACAAAGCCCGTCAATATAAGTATCAAAAGTGAAAGCGTTTGGTTCGATTCCTGCTTCCTTCATTTGTCTAAAAACATCTAAACCTTCTTCCAAACAACCTTTTCTACAAAACCCTTTAATTAAAATCCCGTAAGTGTATACATTTGGAATCAAACCTTTCCTCTTCAATTGCAAATAAACCGATTCCAACATATCGAATTTTTCCCACGAAATCAACTGATTCATAAGAAAATTACATGTATATGTGGATAACAAAAGTCCACCCCTTTTTATTTTGTATAATGTATCTATAGCTTCTTCAAATTTACCTACATTTGCGTACACCTTAACCAACACATCAACTGCTTTTATCAAATTATTCGACCCGTTTGCCCTAATTTCATCTATCAATGCTTCAAATAAATCAGCCATTTCAAAATTATAAGACTCTGAATTTGTATTCTCAATAACATCCATGAACATATGATATAATCTTATTTCCATACCCCAATTGCAAAACAATCTAACAATTGACATGTAAGTTACAACATCATGATGAAACCCTAATTCTTTTAATTGAGTAATAAATGATAATGCAGCATCGGGTTCTCTGTTTAGCTTGTGTAAGGTTTCAATGACTGTAAACTTATCGGGTAATTCAATTGGATAATTGAATAATTGGGGATTGTTTTCATCTGATGATGAATCTGATACATCGGAGCATGATAATGTAGCAAGTGATGAAACGGATTTAAACCGGAGATTGAATGAATGTATTGCCAAATTGCGGTAAGAAGCTAACCTGATAAAACGAGGCCACATAAGATTCAAGGTTAAGTTTTTGTGAAGAACACGAATTAGGGAGAGTTTGTTTCGTTATTCCGATCATGAATTAGTGCTACCACTCAGGCGGTGGAGTGCGGCGCTGTAGTGTGGCGGTGATGTAGTGCGGAAGTGGTGCAAGTGCAGGGTGAGGAACGGTATCTGTCGTGTACGGCGGCGGTGGGATGAAGCGTTATGAGGCTGCGGTGGTGGTCGGCTGCTTGCATATCACCGGAGAAAGGGAAAGGGGGACTACGGCGGCTTATCTCTCGCCGGAGTAGGAAGACAGTAAATATACAAGAGTAAGTTACATAAATCATCCCTGGTGTATTAAACTTGTACAGGTTTAGTACCTGAAAAGTTAGTTAAATCGTGACTAAAAATTCAACACAGCCCACATTTTAGGGTTCTGATATCTGAACCTTGAAAAACCCTCGACCTAAGATCTCCCTTCTGCACCACCAACAAAAATGGCAATGGCAGCTTACCTTTCTAGAATCGCCAAACAATCTTTCTCCCAACAAACCCCAATTCGAACCTTTTCTTCATCTCCTACATCTTTCCCATCATTTCGCGCTCTGAAATCCGCCATTAAATCAGAACAAGACCCCCTCAAGGTCGCCAAACTCTTCGAATCATCAATTTCAATACCAACATTCAGACGCTACAGACCCTTATTCACTCTTTCTGTCCACAAGCTCTCTCGATCCAAACGCTTCGACCTAATCGACCGCATACTCACCAACTCCATCACCAATTCACCTTCCCCTCAGCTCGCTTCTGAAGGATTCTGGCTCAGGATTGTGATGTTATACTCTCAAGCTGGCATGGTTGATAATGCACTCCAAGTGTCCGACAAAATGCTTCAACAAAAAAACTGCACCGTTACTGAAAAATCACTTTGTGGGGTACTGTCTGTGATGCTAGATAACAAAATTTATGATGAGAAATTTCATCAGACTTATGAATCTTTCGTAAAGAAAACAGGCGTTTCGCCTGGTGTGAAATCATTTAATTTGATACTGAAAGCTCATTGTAAAGCGGGTCGGGTTGATGAGGCTCAAGCTTTGATCACGAAAATGGAAACCGAAGGTAATGTGAAACCGGATATTGCTTCTTATAATATATTGTTGGGAGCTTATTTAGTTAGTGGAAAAAAGAGTGCTTTTGATATGGTAGTGAAACAGATTAATGAAAAAGGTTTAGAACCTAATTTGATCACTTACAATCATAGAATTTTGAGGTATTGCAAGAACAAAGAGTATGTTAGGGCTAAAAAGTTACTGGATGAAATGATAGCGAAAGGTGTAGAGCCCGATTCTTCAAGTTATAATGCTATAATTTTCGGGTTTTGTAAGGTTGGTGATTTGGATTCTGCAAAAAAAGTTCTTGAAAAAATGGTGAGTGATGGTTATGTAAAGGCACCATCTTTTGGTTATTACACATTGATGAAACATATGGTTGAGGAGGGAGAATATGATGGTGGGTTGGAAATATGTAAAGATATCATACAGAAGAAATGGGTTCCTCCATTTGAAGCCACCAAGGTTTTGGTCAATGGGTTGGTCAAAGATTCAAAAGCTGACGTGGCAAAGGAAATTGTGGGAAATTTCAAGAAACAGCTTAGAGGGTCTGCTTTAGAATCATGGGGAAAGATTGAAGCTAGCCTTCCTATATAAATGAAGTTGATTTGTTTCCAGTTTCATAATGTATGATCGAAAACAAAAGGTATGCTTAAAGGCTCGTTTAGGGTTTAACTTATTAAATGCAACATTTTTGCATAGTAGTTGAAGTTTGATTCTATTATTAGTTCCTTACATTATAAAGTTTGTACCTTTTCGATCAGTTTTGTTTTTGTTAGTACCTGCATAATCATTGATTGTAACATCAGTTTACTCCATTGATAATGCATTCTGGTTAGTTTTTCATAATGATATATCATAAGAGTATTAATCTTGATTTGTTTGACCAACTTACCATGTATATATTATAGGAGGTGATATTACCCTTCAAAACTATTTCCCTCACTACATTGTACAAGCTTTGAAGCGGATTGTATAAGTATATCAATAACAAGTATGTGAATAAGTTTTTGTGGTATAAAAACCACTTCCCATATATTATAAAGGAAATGATTTGTTACCCACAAAAAAATAACCCACACATCACAATAGTTTGCTATAAAAGTTGTAGCTACAGCTACATAATTATGTTCTTGACAATATGACTGTTAAATTTGTTCATTATTACATGTTAGTTTAAATTAGAGGTGCACACTTGGACCGGTTTTTTAACCGAACCGGATTTTTAACCGGTTTGAAACCGCTTTTGAGGTCGGACGAAGCAGATCGAATCGAGACCGGCGGATAGGAACCGGATAGGGGTTTTCATGCATGAACCGGTTTAAAAACCGGATCCCCTAAACCGGTTTTAAAACCGGATTTTTACTACCGTTGGGACAAACCGGTTTAAAACCGGATTTTACGAAATCCGGATCAAAAACCGGTTTAAAAACCGGTTTAACAAGCTGATCGGAAATATAGCCGTTATATGACCGTTTTTTGACCGTTGGGGGTGATTTTTGCCCCTTTTTTTTTGTCCTTTAGAGTCCCCAATTCATATATAAATACCCTTTAGGTGCTTAGGATCAATCACAACTCAAAACACACTCATTTCTAGCTTATAAACTCACACCACACTCAAAAACGCAAGTTATCGTTGCTATGGCTTCGGATTCTCAAGCTTCGGTTGGTATGGGTGACTCTTCTACCGACGTTAGCGTTGTTAAGATACTTCCTACAAAGAGAAAACCCGTAAAAGTCGATTTCTATTGTCTTTTTACATATTTTGTTCATAAAAAATACAAAAAAAAAAAAAAGAAAAAAAAAAAGAAAACCCGTCAAATCCGGTTTTTAAACCGAAAACCGATCCGATCCGATCAAACCGATCCGATCCGATCCGATCCGGCTAAACCGATCCGATCCGATCCGATCCGGTTTGAAACCGGTCCGAACCGGTTTTGACCGGTTCTTGCGTAGACATGGTAAAACCGGTTCCAAAACCGAACCGGTTTGGACAAAACCGGTTTTGACCGGAGTTGACCAAAACCGATCCGGTTTTAAATCCGATCCGGTTTTCGAAAAAAACCGGTTTGTGCACCTCTAGTTTAAATGTATAAACCCCACATGGATCAACTACAAGAAAAGAGATTAGATATGAACGGATCACCAAAAATAAGTTTGTTGAACTCGAGGTAGAGCCCGTTATCTGAAATGAAGATGCTAACTACATTAACAATAAGTTTGATGGAAGTTATTACACCAACAACAAACTTAAAAATAATGTAATACATAACGACGTATATAACTAGGGGTGAGTGTGATCCAAAAACCAAATTGAACTATACATTTCATTACAAAATTTGTCATTTACTAAAAACTCGAGCATACCTAACCAACAAGTAAGAAAGCGATGAGAACGATGGAACCTATGAATTCAAAAGAATTCTAGTGATAATGAATTCGAATAATTCATTGATCGGGACGACGGAACCGGCCAGAAACCAATTCAACGGTTATCAACAAACAATTATATCATAACATTAAACTATTCAAGTATAATGTACTCCCTTCGTCCCTAAATAAAGTTCTCATTTCTCTTGGGCACAACTTTTTTATGAGATAGTTAGTGGTGGTGTATTTGGTATTACTTTTGATTAAAATATAAGGTTTGATTGGAGAGAGAAAATGTTTTAGGAGATAGTTAGTGATGAAAGTATTGGTAATAAAATTATTATATTAAGTTGGCCCCTTAAGTTTGAGAAATGAGAACTTTATTTAGGGACACAACTTGAAGGAGAAATGAGAACTTTATTTAGGGACGGGGGGAGTAATATTTATCAGCAAAAGAGTATTCACATCAAATTTAATTAATATATAACTTTAACTAAAGCTTAGAATGACCAAAAATGTAGACTAAACAATAATTTAGGGAGTCCTCAGTCGCCGCCCATCAACCCTAATGTGACACGTCCCCTCATTATATCAGCTGTGACCAATGTAACACCACAATCTTAGAGCCATATTTTTTATTTTTTTAAAATATGCATACGGAAGCGATTTAATAAATAACATATCTCCTAATTATTACATATCATAAAACCATTTACATATTAACCAAATATATAAAGTATTTAAGGTGTTACTAAAAACGGGCTCGACCTGGTTTACAAAATCAGAGTACGGTCAGACTTCCAAAACCCGACTCTAGTCAAGCTAAATCCACAACCTGAAAAGAGTCAACAAATGAGGGATTAGCACAAAGCTAAGTGAATAGAAATAACAATCAATTTGCATAACCACAACAAATTAAAGGCAAGAGAAATCAATCTGGAAACCCGTCCAAACTTCCACAAGCAATTGGACGTTAAGAGAGTATCAGCGGACTTGCGCAGAACCTACAACTGTTGTTGGCCGAACAACAGTTTACCGATGGCTACTTTACTATTGGCACGGTAGTCCCCCCTGACGGAACACATCCGTAGGAGTCCGAGCACCCCATCCAATAGTAACGAAGCCTAGCCAAAACCCACTCATAGCTAAACTCTAGAAAACATGTGCACATACTACCATTAACAATCCCACAATTAATGGTACCACTGGAAAATTATTAAAAACCAAGAAAAATGAATTTTTCCCAAAACCAGCCAAGATAGCGCCGCTATCATAGATAGCGTCGCTATCTTTCATGGAGATAGCGCCGCTATCCGAAGATAGCGCCGCTATCCACCAAAAGATAGCGTCCGCTATCTAAATACCAAACGCTATTTCGGGCCACTGTTCAATTTTTCAAAGACGAAGCAGAGATAGCGCCGCTATCTTAGAGATAGCGCCGCTATCTTCCCCAGACCAGTCAAAATGCTGCATTTTTCTCCTACAAGCCTACCATACCAAAACCTTTGTACATCACACAAGAAGAAGGTTAAATCCACTCACCTTAGCCACCTTTTAGTACCGAGCTCAGTAATCTTATATCACTGAGGCTCCTTCCCTTTTCCTGTACAAAATGAATACCGAATTAGTCACCCGAAATCACCAAATTTTGCAACAAGTAATATAGGTTAAGACCACATCTTTATGCAACAATTTGCAACCAATTACTTGTATTTTCACACATAACAATTACTAAAGTCTAAAACTTCAACAAGTCAATTCATTATACCAATTGACCAAATTGCACCTTAGGCCCAAACGGGTCAAAACAAGAATAATGAGTCGGGCATATACACAACACTTTCCAAAGAGTTAGTCTACTTGATTAACATCAAAATTACAAAAACTAACATGCTACTTGCATCCAATTGCAAGTTTCGCCAACTTTGACCTTATTTAGGTCAAATTGCACCAATTGTCAAACAAACGGGTCAAGACCCGAAACCAACACAATCAAGCTTACAATTCATTCAACTAACACATTGTTAACATGAAATTGATAATTAAAGTTTACTAGTCACACAAGACTAAAGTCAACTCCCAGGTTTGACCAAAGTCAACAATTCATAAAGTTAGCTAGTTTCCTACCAATTTCCACTCTAGCCAAACACTATTAACACCAATGCATTTTCATAACAAGTAACTAGAAATTCTTCATAACTAACAATCATCATTTAACATACTTAATTTATCTAACCCAACATCATGAACACCAAACTACACAATTCATCAAATTGGGGGAAAAACTCATCTTCTTCCCAAAATCACCATTGATGGAGCTTTATGAAAGCTTCACCAAATGAGCTATAACTAACAACAATTCATACAATACTTGCAAGAACTCAATTAGACACCAAATCATGCATCAATTTTGGATTTCCAACAAGATTCAACAAGCAACAATCTTCAATTTGGGAGAAAACTTCAACTATGTGTGTTGTGTGTGTTTGTGTCGTGACTGGGAAAGAAAACAAGAGGGGAAAAACACAAATTTGACACCTGCCTCTAAACATCACACGTACCCCCCACCCCCAAACACAGGTATTTTTCATTTAAACACAGTGTAGAATATTAGGTTCGCAGATAATTAATTTAGATCTAACTAACTCCAATTTTACAACGAAGATATTTTTAGAACCCCGGTTCAGAAGTGAACCCAAATATGTAAAAATCATTTTAATATTTAAATATCTCAATTTTACTAATTTTAACCCATGGTTAAAATACAATTAAATATAATTAAATCAAATAAATTATATAAAACAATAAACAATTAAATTACTTACCGAAATTAATTAAAAATTCTAGACCGGGTCTCAGGATTTTACAACCAAATTCCTTGCATTTGATCGTCCAGGCGACCGATAACACGTGTGTAAGTATTAGTTGCTTGTACATTATATATGATAAATGATATATACATATTGATAAAAATATGTTTGATGTGATTTGGTTAGGATTTCCAATATGTTTTTGGTTTGAATAATTAAAAAAAAAAAAAAAAAAAACTGATTTGAAGTTGATTAACATCGGTGACTGGCCCGAGTTTTGTAACCATTAGGAATAGTCTTATTAACTTGCTTTAACAAAAATATCTTTGCACCAAACGGTCAAGGGAGGGCGATTCGGGAATTTCATTAGCTTCCTTTTCGTCCCAATTACCGCATGTTTATTTACACGTCATTAAACATTCATAAATTCAATCCAAATACAACCAAAGCCGATAAACTAGCACCTAACGTTTAAATCCGGCGAGTAAAACTTTATCGTCTCCGGCGACAACCTCTAAACGTCAGCCATGTTTCTCGTCGAGAAAACTCGCTTAACTTCTCATTTTAAATCAATCTCCAAGAAACCCTCACCTATCCCCAGAAGCTACCAACTAGCTGCTAAATCATTCGACGAAAAAGTGATTTTCCATCTGAAATCCCTAACTCCGGCCGCCGATTCGTCGATTATCAGCTTATCATGGATGTCGAAGGCCGTTTCGTTTCTCTCGATCGTTCACTCCGAAGCGCATGATCAAATTTCGAATTTGAGATCTGAATTAGATTATCATCAGGCTTTGTATATGGATTACAGTCTGAAGGTCCTGGATCTAACTATTTACTTTACTAAAGTGTACTTTTTTACCTTTAATTTATATTTAAACATCATTAATCTCACTTTATTAAAAAAGTATGAGACTCATTCCCCATTAACTATCCAAAGTGTATCACTTATTTTAAATCTAAGAAAGTATGTTAATAATGCTTTGAAAAGAAACCCCGGACTATAAACGGAATTCTATGTTACGAATTTATGAAATCACACTAACATTATTATCACATTAAATGAATTAAATGTTACGTAAGCAAATTAATCACACTATTTTGGTAAAAAAAAAAAAAAGACTTAGCATATGAGCACCAAACATATGTGGAGACCCACCTCTAATTATTTATAGCAACTTTCTTCTTATCTATCCGTTATTAATCTACTAAAATAACACAACTGTCTAAAGTTGACACCTTTGAAACCTACAAACACTGTCATTTTACAACTACTACCATAAAATGGTAATAACAAAACCAAAATGTAGAGTTAAACAATGTCAAACGACCACAACATCCTACTTTAAAACCCTGGGTATAAAAACACTAGAATAAAACAAACAAACATTTGAGCCTAACCTTTTCTACATGAAAATAGGAATTAGCACTATTTACAGGGCTTTGCACTTAATCTAAATAATAAGTTACCAAAAATAGTGTCAATGTGCCCCCATGAACAAATATTTCAGATCTTCAGCAGTTAAACGAGCGCCTGAAGTTCCACTTGAATCTTCACCAAAAGCCGAAGCCACCATTTTCCTCTTTTCTTCCTGCATTCACCAAAACAGAAAACTTTCTTACTTTTTCATCTCCATTTTTCTAAAAATTCACAAGTGTTTGTATCTACTCTAAAACATGTTTAAATGTTTTCGTTTTCCAGTTTAGAAAACAGGAGACGTTTTCTATCTCTAGAAAACAAAATAGTTGAAAATTACAGGGTGCGTTACTATGTTTAAATGTAGACAATTCTCTAATTTTTCATCACTATTAACAACCCCTTTAAAGTTCAAAATTGCTGACGTGGCAATAATACTAAATTTACAGTTTAACCCCTAAAGTACAAACCTGGAGAGCAAGAATTCTGTCCTCAACAGTGTCCTTAATAGTCAGTCTTGAAACAGTAACGGGCCGAGTTTGACCAATTCTATGAGCCCGGTCAATGGCTTGATCTTCAGTAGTTGGATTCCACCAAAGATCCAAAAGGATAACATGAGATGCAGCCACCATGTTCAAACCAAGATTCCCAGCTTTCAGTGACATCAGCATAACAATCACCTGCAATATATTTTTAATTTCTTCATTAAAATGTCTAAAAAATAAAATCTAATCTATTATTTGACTTAACATATCAATTTCCAAGAAAAGGAAAGTGACAATTTCAACCCATTTACTTATAAAAGGGTTGACTCAGCTGTTTTTTACCCATACCAAAAAAATTACACATTTTGGCCCGTCACCCAACCCGCACATTTCAAAACCTCTAGAATCAAATAAATTAAATATAATTATTATAAAATAAAAAGTCAACCTCAGGATCAGTATTAAATTCTTTAACAGCCCGATCCCTTGAAGCCAAAGACATTGACCCATCAAGTCTCCTATATTCCAAACAATACTTATTCAACGACATTTCAACAAGATCCAACATTCTTGTCCACTGAGAAAACACAATCGCTTTTATTGGTCCATCATTATTCCCCAAATCACCATTAATAAAATTCAAAGTTTCAGATCTACAATTTGACCTAATTATATCAATCACAGCTTTGATTTTAGCAGAACTGTAATCTTGTTGAAGAACGATTGATTTCTCATCAATTCTTGATGAACTTGAGGGATTATCATCAGAAATTGAGTTTCTTAATGTTGCTTTGTTGAAAACTAAATCTGGCCCAATTGGGCTTTTGCATTTTAGTGATGGGCATGTGTTGTCATCCCCTGTTAAATATTCAGATACACATTGGTAACAGAAAACATGTCCACAAAGTGTAACAACAGCATCTTCTGGTGGGTCCTGTAAAACCATTAAAAAATCTCAAAATTAATAATTTAATATGAATAATTTATAAAAAAAATGATAATACTCACACTACACAAAGAACAAATGTGGAGTGTTTCTAGAAGATTTAACAGATTTGCTTGCATGTCTTTTGGGAGAGTTTTTGCCATTCTTGAAGAATGCCTATTAACAGATTCTGAACTGAATCCTTTAACAAGTAACGGGTGATCACACGCTTGTCGAAGCCTAAGAAGCATCAAAAGGATATTTGCGTAATTTTGACTTACAGTACCTGCAGCTGCATACGCCTGCAAAATAGTATTCATAATTTTACAATAATTTTTATATAAACCAGATTATATAATTGCATTTAAGGTTATTACTGTATAATTTATAACAGATGGACACGATTATGAGGTGTTTTTTTATTAATTATCGAATAAATGTTTTATTTTTCTTGATTTGAATTAAAAATAGAAAGTGGGAAGTTTATTACCTTGAACCGTGAACGTGATTCAGCTTCAAGTTTGAGATAGAAAGCTCGTTCTTCAGTTGAAAAGTCAACCATGGTCAAGTTTATTGTTTTTGGAGGTAAGTTAATAATAGGCTTACCATCAATCAAAGTGCCTGTAAAGGAAATAAAAGTTGATGCTAATGTGTGTTTGTGTGTGATACATACATACGTATCTGTATGTATGTCTATATATATATATATATATATATATATATAGGCAAAGGTTCATGCGAGAAGTGTTTTTTTTTGCGAGAAATGCGAGAAGCAATGTGGATCGCTGGATTAAGAAATGAAGGGTTAAGATTTATGGTGCCATTTTCGATAATAATTGAAAATGTATGGACTAAAACATAAGAGTGAAAGGGTAGTATTGTAAAAGCACCCTAAACTAATTATGGTAAAGCTTTAATAATCAATTTCTCTCTCATTTGAACACACATTTGTGTGTGTGATTTCCGGAAACCTCTCCTACACAAAGATCTCCGGTGAACTTCACCCCACATCTCCGCCACAAGACTCCCGCACCACCGCAACCGCAACACGCCAGATCTGTTTTACGGCGATGTGAAGAAGAAAACGAAACCCAAAAAATTGATTTTTGGGTTTCTTTCTTCTAATATTTGGTTTCGTCTCCTGCAACTACAAGTGTTAAGATCTGGTTTGCGGTGAAGTCGGCAACTAGGGTTCCGGTGAAGATGCCAGATCTGGTTTCGTCCCTCGTTCATCTATATTCCAGTTGGTTTCTTGGATAGTTGTGATTTTTATTAAAGTTCAAAGTTGTAACTCTTTTTTTGTAATTCATGTTTTCAATTCTTCAAACTTTTTTATGAACACAGTATGTAGGTTTGTTGTGTTTGTAGTTATATAATTATGTTCACTAGTAATAAAGTAATGATGTTCATTAGTATTTTAGCTTCCTATGATTTCAGCAATGAACGAATAATAATACAAGCTTAACAGCTTCACCAATGAACGAATAGTAACAAGATATTTCACCAATGAACGAAACAAATTAAATTTGTAACCTGGGTTTACCCATAATTAATAAACGATCATAAAAAATGATCAAAAAGTGAAGAACTTTGAACATACGTTTTTTTTTTTTAGATCCAAAAAAATAGGATGAGAAGTTACTGGTAATTAAGGAATTAATTTTTTTATTAAATGGTAATTTATGGATTTTTATATAAAGACAATCCTACCCTTTTGATTTTAAATCTTAATGGGATTAGATTAGAGGCTAAGATCACTTCTCGCATGAACCCTCCCCTATATATATATATATATATATATATATATATATATATATATATATATATATATATATATATATATATATATATAAATGTGTGTGTGTGTGTGTGTGTAAAATATCTGTACCTTTTGTTCGACGAAGCATAATTGCCTTCAACACAGCTTGAAGTTTCTTATAGCCTGTTTCTGAGTGTCTCGAAATCGGGATCTTTATTTGATTTAAAAAAGATTTATAATTTGCATACGGGTCACATTTCAAAAACCTAAAATAACTAAACATTTCATCAATCGAATTCTGAATCGGTGTTCCAGACAAACACCATCTTTTTTTAGCCCTAAGCCCACAACACGATTTCGCCACCTGTGTTCTACTGTTCTTAATCGTTTGTCTTTCATCTAAAATAACCCTATACCAATTCACTTTTGCAAGGGTCCCACTATAATCAATAACAGAACCATCAATTCCCTTTTTACCCTTCTTCTTTTTATTATTACCAGAAATACCCGTTTTTCTTTTTTTATTAGCAAAAGCGGTCCCCAGCCCAAAACTATCCCCATTTCTTGGATCATCTTCATCTTGTTCATCCAAGATTTTAGTAGGGACTTCTTTTCCGACAATTGCATAAGTTGTGAGAACCACATCATACCTTGCCAGCTCAGCAGGATCTTTTGTTCTGTTTCCACCATGATAAATTAAAACTTCAAGTTTTCCTTCATTTGTAACTTTTTCTTCAAGTTCACGGGCCCACTGTCTTAAAACACTTGCTGGACAAACAACTAGTGATCCTGCTGCTGGTTTTCGGTTACTAATTTTTTTATTTGAGGTACTTGGTTTAGATACTAACTTGATTTCGTCTTTTTCTTCATCTACAACTACTGTCGGTTTGTTATCATCATCATCTAAATTTAAAGGTTCGGGTTTTGAATTTTGAGATTCATCTGATTTTTGTTTTGATTGAAATATATGATTCTGAATAAGTGCAATCGTTGAGATGGTTTTACCAAGTCCCTGTGGATGGAAATACAGAAAAAAGTAAATCATTATAAAAAGATAAAACTTAGCAAAAAGAAGGTCCGCGGGTCAACCCAATTTGACCCGTTATTAACCTGGTCATCAGCTAAAATTCCACCAGAACAAGCCACACTCTGTTCCTTCTGAACCATCCAAGCCAATGCAATTTTCTAGAAGTAAATAAATATAGAAATATTTAAATATATAAAAATATACATTTTAAGTAAAGAAAAAAAAATTAATAAAGTGTATAGAAAACCTGATGTCTTAGAAGAGAGACTGATAGAAGACCTTCAGGAAAATCTGCTTCTGTTAATGGTTGATTGAGATCCTGAAATTAAAAAAAAAAAAAAAAAAAAAAACATATTTTAAAATTTTAATATATGAAAATGTTTTGGAAAATATGTATGGTTTATGACCCAACCATATACGAATGAGTTGATTCGGGTCATATTTCATCTTTAACGGATCAAATGGGTAAAAGTTAGTTTTTTATTAAAAATAAAATAACTTCTGTGATCATATTCAAGTATTCAACGCACTAATTTGGTTTACAGAACTTTGCACAAAAAGTGCTTTGGGTCAACCCAACCGCTTTTGACCCGTAGAGAAAATAACCTGCTTTGACCCAAAAATCTAACCATTTACCACAGTACCACCTCTCCTGAAAACTAACCGTCTTCTAGGCTCAAAAATCTAAACATTTTAGCTTTTTAAAAGACTATATTACATTATTATCACTTCATAAAACACTCATCTTCAGACAAAAAATCAATTTAATTAAAAAATATACTTCGTATATTTTATAAAACATTTTATATCTTCCCTCATTTTGTACTAAATACTGTTACAAAAAAATAAAAAATAAATAAATAAATACCTGTAATGCTACTTCATAAATATGCCTTTCATCACGGGCAGCTTGTTCATCAACAACCACCCCAGGTCGATACATATCAGACGGGCCACCAAATGGTGTAGTTGGAACAGGGGTTGCGGGCCTCATTGATGGTGGTAAAACCCTGCTGCTTGCAAGGTGGTTATCCTTCATTAAATCATTACTGGCCCGATTGAAACTGTCTTCCAAATGGGCCTTTGCATGATTTTGCCACTGATGCCCGTACGGATTTCCATAATTATCACGAATCTGACTACTGCTGCCTGCACCTCTTGCTGGAACAATTGCCCTAGAATTAGATGAAGATGGCTGAAAGGATGATGGAAGTGCTCTTTTGTTATCTGTTTGGAACATTTTGATTACCAAATTTTGCACCAAAAATAGCATATTCAGGAAACGAGATACCAAATTATCATTCTTTGTATGAAGTTTGTTTAGCTTACTTCCAGAATTGTTATTAGGATTGGGTATAATCTGCAGCTGGTCATCGAAATCATGATTAGAACGAGATGAGTGTCCATTTACAGCAGGGCTTTTTTTAGGCGGATTAGACCGTTGACTTGATTCATGTTGACCTAAATTTAAATAAAAAGTAATTAAATTTAATAACTGAAATGTGTCTTACTAGTAGAGATTTTGTTTACCTGCATTACTTGTCCCAGATGAAGATGCAAATGATTGGGGAAGAACCCTAGTGTTTGTATTTGGCTTTGAAGTAGCTGAATCTGTTAATAGTGAATCATTCATTGCTTTATACAGGTCTACATCCCAATCACTTGACTCACTATCTGTTGAGCTAAGATCAATTGGTTCCATTTATTACCCTAATATTCGATGTTAGTTTCCCTTTCTGAAATCAAAATGCCAGAGATCGAAAATTCTGGACCAACCTGGATTTACAAAATAGAACTTGAAAGATCCAAATTTTAAATCATACAAGAAACCAGAAGGAAAACCTCAATAATCACTGAATTAGGCTGTTAACCAACCGAACTAATGTTTAGGGTTAACATGATCAGGCATGTGTTCCTAACGGATACCTTGAATCACAGATATAAGCAACGATAACCGATATTTTTCAAAAATGTAACCGATATTTCATGAAGTAGGTATCTACAGTTCACCAAAACAACATACACAAAATGTCAATTTCTACTAAAACATACGAAATGTCAAAAATTAGCGAAAAAAACTTTGAATTTGTAACCATGCATACATACATTTACATATTTGTAAAAAGGAAGAATCTTTCGCGAAGAAGAAGAGGTTTGGTTGGGCGCACCTGGTAATCGTCGCTGACATCAAGAGTGAAGTGAATTAGGGTTTAGTATGGTTGTGGTTCTTCAACATCCGTTGAGCTCGAAAAGCCCTAACTCACCCTGGTTTCAATTGCAGAAATTAAAAGCAATTTTCCCTTAACACCCCCTATTTGACTATTTATTGCATCTAAAACTTTTCTTTCTAATGTTCAATACAGTTTGGTTAGCTGTAATGTTTACGATGAAATTGAAATTTAGGTGGGAATTGAAATTGTGAGGAACAGATTCCAATTTCGTACTTTGTTTGATATTACTATTTTATATCCATATAACTAGCTAAAATATACTTTCTCCGTCCCACAAAAAAATTCTTATTTTTCCTTGAAATTTTGTCCTACAAAAAAGTTCTTATTTTTCAAATTTGAGGGGCCCACTTAATAAAATAATATTATTACTATTCCACCAATAAAATACTTTCTATCTCCAATCTAACCTTAGACTTTAATCAAAAGTATTATCAAGTACCCCACCACTAACTATTTTCTAAAAGCTTATGTCCAAAAGAAATGGATAATTTTTTTGTTGGACAGAGAGAGTAATAAACAGAACCAAATAATTAACCAAAAAAAATCAAACTTATTGTTTAATCAAGATCTTTCCACTTGTTTTTCACCATTATTAAGTTAAAATCTGACATTTACTCAACAAAAAAGAACACTTTTGTTTCCCGCAAATTACACATTAAAACTAAGCAAGAAAAGATTAACCAACTCCTCAAACTGTTTAAACAACATAATTAGCGATGTTGCAATGAAGCACCAACTGATAACAATGATGTTTGCATTCTCATGTCCATCTCAGTAATTCGATTTGCATAATTTTTGCAAGATTAGATTAGGGCACACTAATTACTTCTTCAGATGATGCTCAAACAGAGATGCCATTTCAATCTGCAATTAGGGTAAAGATTTCAGTTAATAATAGAGACATTATCTTAATTTCATCTTTAGGATAAAGTCAACTCACAGCAGTCAAAGCAGCCTCAGAGCCCCTGTTCCCTGCTTTACCACCAGCACGATTCAATGCCTATAATCGTCAAATATAACAAAAAATATTTTATAACTTATTTATAATATTATATGATACGATAATAATAATATAGAAGCCAAATGTGATATATATTCTAAATTCCTAACTAATTTAAACGGCAGATAACATACGTAAAGATATATATTATTATTAACTATATATATAAATACCTGATCCATGTCTTCACATGTTAGGACTCCAAATACGCATGGGACACCTGAAACGTTGTAATTAATAGTATGGGATCAGTTCAAGTAAATAATTAGAAAATAAAATAAAATATATTTTGGTTTTTTATTTAAGAATTATTGGATAATGGTAAATTCAACCTGAATTAAGGCCAGCTGAAAGAACTCCAGATGCAGCTGAATTAGCAACAGCATCATAGTGCGTAGTATCACCCCTTACCTATTAAAAACCACAAATTTGTGCATTAAAAAACAAATCCTACTTTATGGGTCAGCCCGTTCAACAATTTTTGCCCATTTTTTAAATTTTTTTAATAATTAACGTGTTAATTATGGTTACAAAAAACAATATTACTTCAACAGTAATCTAATTCTTTGAATGATACGATTCAGGAGATTGCATGTTTTACAAACAAACACTGTGAACATTTAATCCGCTTGACACATTCAACCAATTTGACCCATTCCCAATTTTTTTTATTTGACCCATAAGTAAACGGGTCGAAATTGACACCTTTTAACATTAAGCGAATGAACTTTTTTTATCACAAGAACACATATTGCAGTTGTTATGACTTATGTGATGTAATTAAAGCAATATTAGAGATAAAAAGTTGGGGGTAAATATATCACCACAGCTCCTATACACAAGATGGCATGGTATTTTCCTGATTTTCCAAGCTTTTCAGCAACCAAACCAATCTCAAAGCTACCAGGAACCCACACAACCTAAAAAGTCAAACACAACAATTTTAGTCAAAGTATAGTTGAGCATAATTATACGGATTGCAACAACAAAAAAATTTTAAAAAAAGTTTTTTGAAGGTCTAAAACATGTTTTCAAGTTTTAATTTCCCATATTCATGAAATTTGCTTGATTTCACTTGAAACCAACCCAACCCTACACACACACATAAAGGAAGATAAAAACATACATCAATATCTTCTTCCTTCACTGAATATTTCTCAAATGTGTCCAAAGCACCATTCAACAAAGGTCTTGTGACAATTTCATTAAACCTTGCTACCACCTATGTCATGAGAAGCATTAAAACAAAACATTAAACAATAAGATGAAATAAACTGTTAATAATCCACATAATTGCTATCCATTAGCAACTAATAATGCAAAACAAGCTAGAGTTCTCTGTTATACATGAAGCACTTGAATCATGAATGTTAATTACAAAAGAAAATAACACTTTGCAAACTGGGATTAAAGAGCTAAACTTTGATTGCATAATTAATAATCACTGGCATGTTTGGGAATGTTTTTGAAAAGCTACTTATTGACTTATTGACTTTTTGAGAAGCTAAAATCAAAAAGTAAGGGACTCCTTACTTCTTGACTTTGGCTTCTCAAGAAGTCAATAAGTAAATAAGCACTTTTGAAAAGCTTATCCAAACATGCTCTCAAAAAACTGAATAGATTGTTAACAATGAATTTCATTTCATTTGCTACAATAGAGGCATATAAACCTATCCCTATCGATATTCTGAAGGTAAAAATTTTGTTAATAATTCGAATAATGGAAGCTAAAACCATCTATATTCCCAAATACATCTGAAATTATAAATCTAACTAATGAATCAAAACAGAGATAGTGAACTGACAATAGCAAATCGAAAACCCTCGGCCTTTGTAAGCGAACCGGTCAAATGACGAACAGCTTCTGTTTGAAATGACGATTTCTTCTTCTCTACGGGCGCTACAAATATCGGATTTGCTAAACCTAACAATTATTGAGAGATGAATCGGTATGAATATGCAAAGAACAAATTGAATGCGGAATTTGAATAACTGAAAATCTTACATTTTGGGGAAAATTGAATAAGCGATGAAGTTGTACGGGAAGAAAGAAGAGAAAGATTAGATGAATGATGATGCATTCGTGATGACGATGATGATGAATCATTATGAAGAAGATGAAGAAAACTTGATGAAGCAGAAGCAGCAGCCGCCATCTTTCTCTGTTTACTGGAATTTGGGAGAGAATTTGTACTGGTATGGATTTCTCACTTTCTCTAAAAGGTCAACTAAGACCTTTTATTTATTGATTTTTACTTTTTTAGTAAAATTATGCATATGTATATTTGATTATTTATTGATTGTGATTCGAAATAAATTATATGATTATTGCATTTTAAAATAAATTATATTTTAAAAATACAAATAATCTATAATGAACGTTTGATATAAAGTTTTGAAAAATTAATTTTTTGAATTTCGAGCATCCAAAACAACCTTTGGAAAAACATACGAGAAGATGTTCATTACGTTATAAAAAAAAATTATTTGAATTTTTACCTATTTAAGTAAACAAAAGTAATATAATTTGTCAAACACTAAAAAAACTGATTATCTGACTAATAAGATGTCAAATAACATAATCAAATCCAAGGTTCAAACAATATTTTTCATAATCACATTACCTCTGATAATTTATCATTTTTTAAAACATATAATCTATTTTTGATAAATAATTCCACACACCTCTAAATATGACAACTTTTACAACCAGAAGCTAAGTAACTGTTTATATACTTTAAAATGCTTAAAATTTCCACACAAAACCTACAAAAAAAACACAACTATGATCCACTTGTTTGTAACAAATAAATCGGAACACTACCATCTGCAATAATCATCCTCATTTCATCACAAGTCCTCACATCATTCAACAATTTCACCACAATTTCCCTCAAAATCACACAATTCTTATCACCCAAATTCGGCAACCGTTCATCCCGAATCATTTTTCTAAAAATAGAAAATCCCGAAGGTGCATTCGATACACAAATAAAAGCATCAATTAACATCACATAAACATAAGTATCTGCTTTCATATGTTTCTCTTCCATTTCTGCAAAATAAGTCAACCCTAAATCCGGTTTCCCACATTTACAAAGCCCGTTAATCATAACCATATAACTTATTTCATTCGGTTTGCAGTTACACACCATTTTTTCCCAAATTATCGAAGCTTCATCCGATCTACCAACATTACACAATCCATCGATTAAACTCGTGTAAGTAACAACATTAGGGTTTCGATTTTTCTCACTCATCATTGAAAAAAAGTCAACCGCTTGGTCAACATCATTATTCTTGCAGTAAGCATCAATTAACAAATTATATGTCACAACAGACGGAACAAGTGATTTTTGCACCATATCATTGTATATTTCACGGGCTTCTGACACTCGTTTAGCCTTACAAAGACCATTTATAATCGTATTATATGTGACAACATCGGGAAAACGACCATTAACAGAAATATCTTTAAACATTTTTAAAGCATAATCAACTTCTTCAATCTTTAACCAACCGTCAATTACTGCAGAATACACAATAATATCAGGATTAAACCCTAATTCCACCATCATTATCAGAAAATTACTTGCTTCAGCCATTTTCCGATTAACCGACAGTTTTTTAACAAGAAATGTGTAATGTTTAATCCATGGTTGATGCCCGTGAGCCCGTAACTCATGCAACATGTTTCTAGCACCATTAAAATCCCCAATTTTGCAGTAGTAACCGAATATCGAGTTGTGTGTGAAATTTGAAGGTGTAAATCCGTGTTTTTTCATCTCGTTTAGTAGCTCGTGACATTTTTCCACTTTTTTTGCATCGCTAAAAGCGTTAATTAAATTATTGTAAAGAAGTAAACTTCGTTTACAACCGATTAAATCCATATCATTGAAGAGATCTAGAGCTTTATCTAACTCGCCTTTTTGGCACAAATCATTGATGACGATTTCAAAAGATTCGGTTTCTACAGAAACCAAATTTGTGTCTTTCATGATTGATCGAATCAAACCATATGCTTTATCGGTTGACCCATGTTTGACCAGATTATACAATGCAGAATTATATAATGTAGCCATGGATTTCTTATTGACATGATTTTTTGCCTCGTTGAGTATAGAAATCATCTCTTTTTCATCTGACAAACACAATAACAAAACTTTAATGACATTAACATCAGGATGAATACCGGTTTCATTCATTTGTGAATACAACTGTAAAGCTTTTGCAAAATCTTGTTTTTTGCAGAGTCCTTCAATTAGTACTGCATAGAGTGAAATCCCGGGTACAAACCCTAAAGTTTGCATCTTTTTTAATAATGTTAGGGCGTAATCTATCTTCCCATTTTTCACAAACCCGTGAATCAAAACATAAAAAGTTTTCTCATTTAAGTTTATTTTGAAATCATCCATCTTGTTGATTAACCGAATTGCATTATCAACATCACCCGATTTATTCAACGAGATGATTATGATTGTGAAAATGTATGAGTCAACCCACCCGAGTTCAACTATCTGGTTAAACACTTGTAGTGCTTTTTCAAATTTGCCAGCTGTACAATAACACTGTAACACTGATGTTAAAGTATATTTATCAGGTTTCCATCCGTTATCTTTCATTTCATTCATTCTCATAGCCATTAAATCTATAGAACCTGATTTTGAAATAGTTTCCAGTAACGAATTGTAGCTATAATCATTAGGAACACAACCTAAATTCTTAACTTGATCAAACAAGTCATTAGCTTCATTAACCATTCCTAAGCTTCCTAAACACCTAACTGAAAACCCTAACGCACCTGGACTGACATAACACCGTGAATTTACCAAATCGGCAAAAAGTTTCTTCACTGCGGCATTTTGTCGAACACCTGATAGGATAGATGCCATTGCATTATAAGTATAGCAATTGTGGTGATACCCGTTTTGATTTGATGACCAATTGAAGAATCTTAATGCAGTTTCCCAGTTCTTGAAGCTTTTAAGGGTGATTTCGACTACATCAGTGGTGAGATTTGATCCAAATTTGGTGAGTTCTTCTGAAAATGAGGGGTTTTTTTCTTGGTTCGTAAATATGGATATGAGGTTGTTTACGGTTTCGAGATTTCGTGAAGGAAGTGATGAGTAGTGAGAGCGATTTGTGAGGTGGGTTATGGAGATTAGAAGATGATGTAGAGTGTGAGAAAGAGGGAAGATTTGGCGGTTAAATTTACACGAACATAAACGGTACGGAGTTTTTTGTGAAAGAACACCCATTCGTTCGGTTTGCTTGTGTTCTTAACAACACAACTCCGGTTTTCGGCCGAATAAAATTCGTTGGTTTCCGCTTTTGAGTTTTGGGTGTTTGTTTTAGTTGTTGGCAAGTTTTGTTTTCATGGTTGGCCAAATTTTGGTACTTATTAATGTGGCAATTTGAGTAACTATAATATCTAATACTTCCTCCCATTCAAAATAAGTGATACATTTTTCATTTTGGGATGATTCAAAATAAGTGATACACTTTGAAAATTTACCTTATTTGGCAAAAAATAGTGAGACCCACACCCACTAACTATCTACTTTTACAAAGTTAAATGACACATTTACCCTTACTTGTTATTTTTAAACATAATTAAATCTACTTTATTCAAAAGGTGTGGGACCTAATCCTTACTAACCATCCAATTAATCTAATTTAAACCATCATTATAATATTTTACTTCAAAAATCGTGAAACCCAAAGTATCTCACTTATTTTGAATCGGAGGAAATAATTAATTTAGTTCTATTCAAAATACTTTTTCTTATAAAGTACTTAGATTTCTATTTCGAAAAATTAAGAATTTAAAATATCAACTTACCCCTCAATTTCATTTAAGAAAATAACTACATACTGTATTAATCTTCATAGTAATTATACTTTCATTAGGTATCTTGATAGTAATTATACTTTCATTAGGTATCGGTTTAAGAATCGTATTGCTTGGAACCGAACCAATAATCGGAAAAATATTTAGGCCGGACAGAGGACCGAGCCAATGCACTCGGAACTAAAACAAAAACCGCCCGGAACCGAACCGAACCAATGAAGTTTCTTCGATTTTTTTGGTTTTTTTCTCAATTTTGAACAAATCGAACCAAAAACAGAATTGTTATATCTCTATTCGATCGTGTATTCGTGTTCAGTTAAATCCCATCTTTTCAATTTGATAATTTTACTCGTTCTCGATCCAATTTGGATAATAATAGAAGTTGCCACGTGGCCACCCTGATCCCCTCTTCAAAACTCTCATCCTTTCAATCTTAAACGGATAAAACCACCACCACCGTCATGGCAACGGCCACCACCACCAGCCGCCTTCTTTCTCCGGGAACCACCTCCACGACAACACACCAAGCCCTAATTCATTCCACTCTATCCTCCTTCACAAAACCTGCATCCCTCAAAACCACGAGACTAGCCACCAAACTATACGTTTCTTCTCCGACCACCACCACCAAACCGACATCCCAAGAAACCATTTTCTTCGACGGCGGAGCACACTATGGAGACCTAGTGGCGAATCTCCTCCTAGGTTTCACTCTCGTATGGCTGCCGCTCACTCTAGCCGCCGTTCTCCGAGGGACGATACAGATTCACAAACCTCCGGGTCACTGTCATATCCGGGTTAACGGGTGAGGACAGAAGTGACTTTTCATATAAAGTTATCAAAGATGTTCAAGTTGTACCAAGATTTATCGGTGAATGGGGTGACGTCATCATCACTTTAAAAGATGGAACCAAGGTTGATTTGAGAAGTGTTCCTAGGTTTAGAGAAATTGCCAAATACTGTTTATCAATGGTAGCTGATGAATCGGAATTAAAAGAGTCTGGTGGAGCTGCCAAAGGCTTTTGATTTAAGTTTTGATCAAAATGGTATGTACATTTTCATAATTGCTAGTTTCATCAAGATTTTTGGTTATATATGTATCTCAAGTTATTTAATGTTGAAATTTCAGGGATGCTCTTTTCTTTGTGTGTGTATTCGATACTTGAAGTATCAAAGTTTTTTTTGTATTTTGCATAAAAATGGTATGTACATTTTCATATTTGCTAGTACTTTTTTATATTTTTTTTCAAAAATATTCTAGTTATAAGGCTTCAGGATAGCTGATGCTCATGATATAGGTGGTCTAACCGTTATTGGCTTTGTTATTGTTTTCAAACATTTCCCTGACGTATATTTACTCGGAGGATATTGTCATGACCTATAATAAGTCAAATAAGTCATTCGATAGCTTTTATCAATTACCACCGATGGTTTAATTTTGGTAATATAAAAGAACTAAATAAGACCCCAATTCCACATTTACCATTAAACATTTCATAGAAGTATATAGAAAGAAAAGTTTGTATGAACATTAACTGATGATATTGTTAAGTACAAGCAAGAAGAATAAACCAGAATGCAAAATTGTATCTTGCATGATAATTATATGAGAATATCATCCATACATCAAGTTGCTCTAACTTACTACACTAATAATTTCCTGTAATTATAAACAAATAATTTTTTGGTTAAGATGCAGCCAAAACAATTTTGTCGGATATCTCATTGTAAATAGTTTCTCTACCTTTTTTTAAAGGTATGATTATTTACATCTTACTTCCATCATATTCTATCATTTTAACAATATGAACAAGTAGAACTAGTGCAATCATACAAAAACAAGCTTTATCTAGTTAATCATTGTTAAATGTCAAATCAAGTTTATATCACAAGTTTCTTATATATAACACAAGTTTTGCCCTATGTTTATCGAGCAAAATCAATCAAACAAAAAAATTAATCAATTATTAAGAGAAGCTAATTAACCCTTGAACTATTTAGCCTTCCCCACCAATTTTTCTTAGCTTTATCACCACCATTACTACCTTCTTCACTACTTAACTTATTCAAAATTACTTTTGTCTCCCTTAATCTTGCCTCAAAATCCTTTTTCCACCCTTCAAAACTCAATTTCAATCTTCTCAATTCATCTTCCGGGTTCAAATCAGCCTCAGCTTGACCCGATTTAACCTCAACCAAAAATCTCGCATCATCACCAAACACTTGAGTTCTTTGATCAAATTCTTCAGCTAATCGACTAATCAAACTCAATCCAGCTGTCATTTCATTCTCGTCGTTTGAATTTCCTCCTTCGGGGGTGTTGGTTTGTGTAATTAGGGTATCGGGAATATCTGTGATGTTATCGTCACTGGTTAGGGTTTGTTTTGCTAAATTTATACTTAATTGAAGTGAGTTCATTTGATTTTGCCATAATTCTTCCATTGATTTCATTTTATTCTCGTATTCTGACCAACGGTCTTCGTATTGTTGGAGTCGAAGTGAAAGTATATCGTTTTCTTCTTCTTTCTCTCGTAAACCAATTTCGGATTTAAGAATTCGGCTTTGTAAATCCGCGAGATATGTTGAATTTACTATTACATCGTCCTTGTTACCCTGTTTATCATCAAGAAATTTTACATATAAAATATCAAATATGATTATAAAAATTATACTATATCTAATAATAATTAATTTTTTTAATTTAATGATTAATAAAATTTTAGCCATTGATAAATAAAATGAAGAAAGAATGGAGTTAAAGTACCTTCCCAGAACCAAATTGAAGCAGTGCAATATCCCCTGTGCATTTCCGGACTAACCATCCTCGAATAACTAGAAAATGGTTTTAAGTTTAATTAACAGTTCCCCGGGGTCCCAATTGTAAAAATTACAAATATGTGAATAATATTATGACCTATTTACTTATGATTATCTACTAAATAAAAAAAATTATCCAGATGGGTGATTGAAAGTCCCCCGAAATTAAACTTTATTTCGACACAAACGCTAAAATATTTCTTACAGCTCTTAAATCCTTTTATTTCGACACAAATAACAGATTATTATTTAATATTGTAGCTTTTGAATCATATTTAAAATGTTAACTTTTGTCTTAAAAAATAGACGAAAAAATGTTTCCGCGTCAACCTAACTGACTCGACATGTTTTAAACCCGCACCAAAAAGTATAAACGACCCGTCTCAACCCGAACCCTGTTTTGGCCCGTGACCCGCTTGTCAATTTTGCATGAAAACCCAAAGTAGAATGAATAAATACAAAGAAATTACCAGCTTGTACAACAGCACATGCATCATTAAGTATTTTAAACTGTTTCCTGATTTTCCTTCCCCTGATCCGCTTTTGTATCCGCATTGCTGCTCTATGTCTATGTAGTAAGACTGCAAACACTTTTCTATCTTTTTCACCACGTGCAACTGTAACACATGTCACAAATTACAATCACCAATATTTATTTTTATTTTTATTTTTATTTCGTGTCAAAATCATATAATCCAATATAAAACTTAGAATAAGACTTACATGACTGAAGAGTATAAATTCTTCTTTTCATCTCACGTAGCACATGACGAGCTTTATGACCTCTAAAAGTGCTTTGAACACGTAATATACCGTTAAGAGTACGGTTTCGTGTATCCTCAAGCTTACCAATCTGGGATTAAAAGTAAAAAAAATGTGAGATAATTACTAATTAAATAAAAAGTAATTGAGAGAAAATAAAAATAATTACCAACCTGTCCAGTTCGAAAGAACAACTTTGTATAGCCAACTTGATACATTTCAGGAAGAATTTTGAATTGATTAAGAATGGCAACCGACACATTTAGTGGATCTTGTGATGCAACATGATCAAGAAGAAGAAAACCATACCTAATCCAAGATCATTAAAAAAAATATTTAAAATTGAATAAATTAGAAGAATAAAAAGTCTAATTAGTTACCTTCTTGCGAATTTTTGATGAGTCATTCTTGTAGGAAATCCAGATCTTGATATTCTAACAACTTCTAAAACACCACAACATTTTAGCTGTTGCAGTACAAGTTGTTGATCATAAATTCCAGGAGAGTGAGAGTTATTGGGCTTAATGCAACGTATGAAATGGGATCTTGTGTTACCCAAACGTTGCACTAATTGGAATAATTGACCCTGAATATAATGTACAACGCAAATTTTAGTAAACTTACATCATGAAAAATATAGATGCTTAGAACAAAAACATAAAATAAAATAAAAACATGTTATAGGTAGTCGGGCGGGTTGAGTAACGGGCCAGTCTAGGTAAGATTAACAAGCCACTTTTTGTCCTTTTTTATTTAAAAATAACTACTTTGTCAAATATGATTAAAAAAGTTATTTTACTTCGTTGATACGTTAACTTTTTTAATAATTAATTCAGGAGGTTTTATCATTTATGCATAAAAAATACACTTTTGGAGATCGACTTTCGACCCATTAGTCTTGTTTCTTATTAAGTTAATATTGATTTAAGTCTTTTACCAGTTAAACCCATTAGAGATATAATATACTCCAAATCGACCCGTTTAAAAATGGGCTGAAATTGTCACCTCTACTCATAAAATAATAAAATATACGAACCTAATTCTGTTTAATTATAATGGATGTACCTTAAACTTTAGCATGACACTAAGCTTTTGTGAATCCGCTCCACCTGATTTAGTTATTTTACCAATTGTAGGCCATTTAGAAAAAGCAAGCATATTTGAAGCAAATATTTTTGGAAGTTTGCATGTGCAAGTAGACAGAAGTTGAATGGAATCTAGATGTAATAAATCACGATTTTTCTCCAAAAATCCGGTTGTATCATATGTAACCTGAAATTAACAAAAAAATAAAAATAAATTAAGATAATAAAAAGAAAAATAATAAAATATTTTTTTTTTATAAAAAATTGCATACTTCCCCAGCATAATGGCGAACTGTGAATGCTTTCCCTCTTTCTCCTTTAAAACATGGGTGAAAACTTAAGTGCTCTTTTAGTTTGTCAGCAAGTGACATATCTGTTGCTTTTGGGAATGTAGTTTCTTCATCTAATAAAGACAATAATCCTAATGGTCTCTGTGAACAAAAATAAAAAATAAAAAATTAATAAAGTAAGGATTTCAATTTCAATTATGAAAGTGAAATAATTTGGTGAAAACTTTTAGGAAGTTAAACCTTTTCAAAAAGACTAAGACAAGCTTGGTTGTCCTCAAAATCCACCTTTGCCCAGTCAATGCCATCTTGGATATATTCCTAAAAAATAATAATTTAAATATAAAAATAAAAATACTTCTTATAATTGTGACAGAAAATGGATTACCTCCTGTTCTAACTTGAATAAATGACGATTAAAGTGTTGTTGTAATCTCTCATTTGCGTAATTAATGCAGAACTGCTCTAAACTATTTACCTAGAAATGTCAAAAAGAAGGACGGTAAATCGTATAATTAATAAATATTAAAAATGATGATATATAAAGTATCTATAGAAAAAGCATACATCAAATGACTCAAACCCATAGATATCAAGAATGCTGATAGATCTTCCAGTTGTACGTTTCCCAGCAGAAAGTGATTTGTTGATTTGTTCCACTAACCAATCAAACAAACATGAATATATTGATTTTGCCAATGCATCCCTTGAATCAATCGCCTGAAAAATTATCATAATTAAAATATTAAATATTCTTCTTTTTAATTTAATATTCTTATCACGCCATCTACAGGTTTATTTCAAACGGTTCAAACAGGTTGGAAGTCGCCTAAAGTTTGTTTTCAGTGCATACAACTTCCTAAATCATTTTATTCAATGATTTAGATCATTATTGTAATAATAATTAACGCGTTCGTTATTTGTAAACTTTTTAAAAACAAAAATGGAAAAATTAGTGTTTGCAGGAAACCCAACACAGACCAGACCAGCCCGTTTTGGCCCGTTTCATTCTCTTACCTGGGCTAGATTCAGCTTTTGAATAATATTTTCAAAACCAAATTTCATTTTCCGAGTGGATAGAGCAAGTTGTAGTTGCTCAGCCTCACACCCAAGCAATTCAGATACAGTTAAAAGAGCTGTCATTAATATTATAGTATTATTAGTTATACCATAAAAATCCTCAATTCAGACAAATTATAAAAAAAAAAAAAAGTCAAAATAGAATAAAATAAATTACCTTCATCAATCACAGGTTCCACATGGTTATCATTATCAGGGTCTGAAAATGTTACATTTCCCAACCACAGTACTGCTGCAACCATTGCAAAAACATTTTCTTGATCTTCTTTGCTAACATGAACAATATCCAAAGCTTCCTGAAATTAAGGAAAAATTATGTAAAAAAATCTAAAAAATTAATGTAAAATCATTGATTCGTATAAAGATGAGAGATACAGTACCATTACAATACCAAATTGTTCAGCATCATTAACACCATGAATCGTATAGCAATTGCTTTGCTGTAAATATTTGTACTCATGCACATCCTTCAAGTTTAATTTCTCTGTAACAGAGTACACAATAAGGTATAAATGACAATATTGACCTTGAAAAGAAATCTGAATTTGTTACCTCTAAGAGAATCTGGAGCTCCTGCACAAAGCTGATAAAACGAATGATATGACCTTTCGCCTTCCGTGCACATAACAACTCTTGACTGATCATACATAGGTCAAGTTAGTGGCTTGTACATGAAGAACGAAGGGTAAAACAGTAATAAATTAAAGTTGTACCTTTTCAAGAAGAACTGCAACAAATCAAGAATCAAAAAATCAAAAGAACATTCAGTGATTCAGTCTCAGAATAAATTGCAAACAAACTTAAATTTTGTTGAAATCTTACATGTTTGAATACTGGCACCCGATATTTTTCCAATTTCACTAAAGTGGATTTCAATTAATTTCCCCTGAAAATTACATCAATATTCATATAAAGTTGTTCTTTTTATACATTTATTATAAGCCTTAAAAAAATCAAAACTTACAAAACGACTTGAGTTATCATTTCTTGATGTTTTCGCATTACCAAATCCCTCCAAAATTGGATTTGTTTTTAATATTTCGTATTCTATTCCACCACCACCTCTAACTGCAGCTAAATATTGCATTGCTATTTTAGCTGTTTCAGTTTTCCCTGCACCACTTTCACCACTAAAAACAAAATAAAATTATCTATAAGTACTTAATCATTATCCCTAATAATAATTATAATGTAGTAAATCAATATAAAAAAGAACATAAAAACTGAAACAGATGAGTTAATTAGAATATCGGAACTAACCTTATTACGATAGATTGGCTTACTTCATCTGCAGAACAGAAGAAGAGATAATTAAAGTTCAAAAAAAAAATATTGAATATTATATTTTAGAAATTTATTAAAAAAAATCAAACAACCTCTAATCATTTCCCGGATAGCTATATCAGCAATGGCATATACATGAGGGCTACCCATTTTTTTCTTCTTATAAGCTTCAATATAGTCATCCCCGTAATACGGAATTGGCTTAAAGGGATTGACAGCAACTAAAACGGGTCCCGCTTTTGACTAAAATACACAATAATACATCACAAGAACAATAATAATAACAATAATACAAGCTTCAAGATATTAAACAGTTACAGATTCTTACATAAATCATGTCTCGATCATATCTATATTGAAGATTGTATAAGACTGATGGCTCACTCAAATGAGTTAGTTGCATGAGATCATCAACCCCATCAAGGATTTCTGGATTTGCAGGTAAGAGGATATCAGATTGCACCTTTAATACCTGAAATTGGGAATCAAAAATCATTGCTTTAACTTCTTTATAAATAAAATTATTTAACATGTATAAAATTTAGCTTACTTTTTCTTCACAATATGTTATGAGTGACTCGGTGCCTGAAACAGATATAATCTTTGCCAGTTCCCAGTTCCCATCAGGGGCTTGAAACCAAGCATATTGCTTCTGAATTATAGATACAATATACATACATAAGGAACGTTAGATACATATATAAGTTCAGCTCAAAAGTCGATATTACAGCATTGGATTTTAACACAACTAGTTTTGGTTACCTTTTTTGCATTGTAAACAGAGATATCATCCCATCCTTTTGAAGATGAATTCGATTGTTGATGAGAAATTGATGGATTCATATCTTCATCATCATCATCAACCGAATGTTTTTCATCCATTAATCTAGTACGGCTATAATCATCATCAACCTGATCAATGTCATTACCAATTGCACCACTATTTTCAGGAATGCTATCAGATTCCATACTATTATCACTATTTGTAGACTTTTCAACTGAATCCATAAAACCTGTTATTAATCCACATGTAACGATTCGATGGACTTGAAAGAAGGAGCTGTTTTACCTGACTTTATTGGTAGATATAATAACAGTTCAACTCTTAATTAATCAAAATCTGCCCAAAATTTAATTATCTCTAACCCAAGGTCCCACTAACTGATCTATCTGACAAACTTTAAGCACAATTGATAAATCTCGCCACAATTCCACCATCAAACCTAAATCATGTATGAAAAATTACACAAATAAGAATCCGATTTCAGAGAAAATGATTCGTGATGCATAATTTGCAGATATAAAAATGAAATTCAATTTTCCAACCGATGTTCGCTTCAATCGCCGATCAAATATAGTGTGAAACGAAATTGCGCGACAAGGAATATATTATAATCGTCAGGATACAACAGATGTTGAATTGAATCCAGCACGAATAGATTTCTTCATTCAACTCCGAATATTCTCCACAAACGCTTTCCTGATCTCTACAAAACGCGATTGCGATGAATGTGAAGAAAGCTGGGAGGAATTTTGGAGATATGAATGAGAAAAAAGGGAAGATCTTAAACCCTAGATTAGATTCTGGGGGAGAAAGGGAAGGAATATGGAGGTCGCCGGCTTTTCCATGCATGTTCTGGTTGACGAACTGATTCGCACGTCTCAATGCTATTACATGTAGTTGGGTTTCCGACCCTAATTTTGCTTTACCTACCATTCAAATCAATTACAGTATTTGTTAATTAACCACGTCTTAAACTTTAATATAATAATATTTTTTGCTCGTGTACTTCATAAAATTGATATAGCTTATATTACGAGATCACTGCTCGTGTTTTGTGATGAGTTTGTAAGCTTTATATCATATTTGATAAATAATGATTAAAGTGTTATTATAAGTAACGAATGAAACCATAAATCCGTTAAGAAAAACTCACTTCGTAAAAGATTGTCTAAGAACATCAGGTCTCATGACTCAAGTCATTAATGAATCATGTCATCGCCATCTTAGCAATCCCATTTTCACATTTACACACCTAAATACTTCAACATTCATCATTCAAGTCATTACATATATTTTGAAATCTACCCTTCACACACCAAAGTACTCAATTTCTGGTTAACACTGCACTACAGAATTGGTGATGAAAATGTCCCGCCCGGGGGGGGGGGGGGGGGGTTTGAAGCCGGCTACATCGGAAAAGCGGAACTATTTAACATTCTACATTGGATTGGCTTGGGTTACCACCATGATACCCGATGGAGATTCAAAGATCTTGAATATTGTGCATGTCGGGCGAAGAAGATAGCTCTCTTACTCTCAATACGGTATCAAAATCCTATGTATGAGGAGAAATGCAGGGGTGTCTTTGAGGAGGTGTAAGAGGTGTGGCCGCACATGACTCACATTTTAGAGGGGGCACAAATATATCGTATATATAGATATATATATAATTTTAAAATTTTAAATTAACTTAATAATTTAATAGAAAAATTAGAAAGTCTAATTTTTTATATGTATATCTTGTATTTAAGGAGTCTATTTTCATCAATTCGCACAAGGTTTTCAGAATCTCGAAGATACTTCTGAAGAGAAGTATAACAACCAAAAAAAGTAAAGAAGGTTGGCCTAGAGGACCACATTAATTATTATTTCCTTAATAATGCAAACATACCCTTAAACATTGTATTGTTTTCTTTTAATAACTTGTTAAATTTGAACTTAAAATGAGTGGTGTACATTTATTTGACCTAATATTTGGTATAAATATATGTAAAATGTCACTTGACAGATTAGTTAAGAATTCTAAATTCCACTTTCTCGCACTAATCACTATCATAGATGAATATCAAATGAAACATATGTTTATATTCAACTATATATATGTATCATTAATCCTTTCTCATTTGCACGTAAATGATCAAGTGACAGTACTTTGGTGGTTGTTTGCCTAGGCCATGGGCTTAGCTAAATGAATATTTATGTTTGTTTGGGGATCTAACTAATAAAACGGTGACACAAATTTTGTGTGGGCCTGGTTTTCAATTGTTTGTGGGCTAGCCATTTGGGTCTATTACTTTTTTGTTGTTTTTCAGGTTTGTTTTGATGGTATTTCGTTTTGTTCGTCGTCGAGCCTCATTTAATCTCTGGAGTTTTGTACTGATGTACTTTTATATGCGTTTAATAATATCTTGCTCATTTTTAGGAGTTCGATCTGGGTTAGGGGGCTTTTATGTTTGATTGGTTTTGGTCAACCAATGTGTGGATGGAGATGGGTGCCTGGGTGGTGTTGGAATGTTGGATGGAGATGAACAAAGAAGAAAGAAATGGTGTTGGGTGGAGAATGGAGATGGCTAGGTGGGGTTATTTTTTGTGTGTGTGTTTTTTTTTTTTTTTTTTTGAACGACATGTTGGTAAGTTAGTGGTTCGAGTCTAGATATTGACATCCACAAGGGGCAGTATGCATTCCCTCGAACCCTCCACCTATGGGGAATAAACCCCACGTACACGACGGGACTTGAACCAATAGGTCATGAGCAAACTCTTAGCTAACGGAGTTTTTTATAACTACCATTCATTTGATGGACATTTAAATAAGAAAACTAAAGACCATCCATATACAGTAAAACCTCCATAAATTAATACTCGATAAATTAATAACCTCGATAAAATTAATAATTTATTCGGTCCCAACTTGGGACTAGTACAAAATCGGATCTCAATCGATAAAATAATATGATAATAATTTTTTTGAAATCCTAATGTAAATATATTAGTCCCAACCAAACTATAAATTAATAATTACTAAAATAAAATTCCAAAATTTTAGAGTTATCAAGTAAAAAATGAATCTATAGTCACTTATTTTTTTGTGAACTTCAAATATATATTGAGTTCATCTTTAATCTCCCAATTGCAATTAAGAGTTGAGGCATTATATTCTCGTATTGCAACAAGAAGTTGTGAAGGGTTGTTATTCTTTCCGAGTGACCGGTTCCAAAGAAACTGAATCATCATCAACTTCATCATCAACCGAATTTTGAACGGTATCCGTGATAATTTCTTCAATGCTTTGAACCTCGTAAAATTCATTATTTTCATTAATGTGGGAATTTTGAAGGTCTTGTGAATGTGAATGTGAATGTGATGCAGAATTTTGAAGGTCCCGTGAATATGTGAATACGTATTAGATAAGTTGATTTTATAATAATATTATCTTTAAATTAATAATTTATTAATTTATCGATAAATTAATATCTCGCTAAATTAATAAAATATCATAGTCCCAACCTTATTAATTTATGGAGGTTTTACTGTATATATAATAAACAAAATGAAAAAACTATTTTCGTAATTTCAAGCAAACCACAATCCATATAACTTAGGTTGCACTTAGTAGTCACACCACTTCATCATCTACCTCAGTGCCACCTCAACTTTCTCTTTCTATTTACCATCCCTCACTACCTCTCACCTTTCATCTTTAATGGTTACATCACAATATCTTCCAACTTATTTTTAATAAAAACAATAAAAATCCACTTTAAAGATAAAACAAGAGCTGAAGAAGGAAGGGGATCCACAATTGCACACATACCAAGTGATCACCACTTGGTGTAAAAAAAAGTTTGATGCTTCACGCGTGGGACACCCAATTTTAATGGGGGTGGCGCGTGAGATTGCTTGCTCACCTTTTCCTTTGTGACCATTAAAAGTAGTCTTAAAAGGATTTGTCTAACTCATGCCTAAAGGGACACATTTAATAATCTTATTTTTTTCTAAAATTATGTAAATAATGATAGATAAACTCCATTTTATATCAATCTATAAGATGCACTATATTTTCAGGGTTTATCTAACTCATGCCCTAAGGGCATGAGATTAATAGTGATTAATGAACTTCAAATTTCCTTGTATTAATTAACCATTAATGAAGTGTATTTTTGGCATTATTTGAATGTATTTTCAAATAAAAATGGTAATTTTGAGTTAATTAAATATGTTTATCTCACGCTCTCAGGCATGAGTTAATCAAACCCTTTCAATTATTACTAGCAGGGTACCCGCGCAATGCGGCGGCGAGTATCCTGTGACTAAATTTGACGGCGACCAAGTAGTGGGAGGTGACGACGGTAGTGATAGTGGCTGCTGGTTGAATCGATAGTTAATATATATACGCCTTTAAACGGACGTCTTACCTTAACACCGGAGCATATGTCATGGGTAGTATATCGCTGGAAGTCGCAGGCGGGTAAACGTCGCCTGATTTGTAGCATCGTGTTTATTTTACGGTTGTGGCGGAGGCGTTGCAGAATCAAAGTAAGACATTTTGTAGATATGCGTTATGTTGAAAGATGAACAAAATCATCAATTTAGGAAGTAAATTAATGTAGAGTTTTGTAATGTAGAGTTTATTTTAGTAAATTAAATGCGTGGTAAAATGTTTCCAAAAAATTAGTATTGAATAAGTTTTGAATAGTCAAGACGTTTCTGAAAAATTAAATTGTATTGGATATAATAGTTTTGTACTTCGAGGGTTTGCAGTGTTATGTAGAATTTTTTTTGGGATAAAATAAAGTTTCATTTAGAGCAATTGGTTAACACACAGTCAGTACTTACAAGAGTTCTTGTGTTCGAATCCTGTAAGCAACACTTTTTTATTTTCTTTTAGTTGAAGAAATTACTAAAAGTGGAAAACTCCTTAAACTTAAAATTAAGGAGCTCCTTAAACTTCCTTAAATTAGTAGTCCTAAATGCATTAGTAAGTAGTAAGATGTAAGAAATTTTAAGATTATTAAAAATGTCTTTATTTTATGTATTAACACATAACTACATAATATTACGGTAAAGTTAGACCAACCCAAACTAGATACTACTCGTAAAAGCTTTAAAGACGAATAATTACGGTACAAATATTTCCACCAAAGTTTTTATAAAAAGATCTGACTTTGACATTTTGGTTCGAATCACGCTACAAAATCGCATTATAAAGCAAAATCAGCGTATATGGCGTCTTTTGTAATCTAGGTAACAGTGAACGCCCCTGCAACACTTTCCGATCTCTGTTTGCATTTTGTAATGGAGAAACCACAAAAGAAGCAAGTGCTTTTGTTCTACTGTCTTGAAGCCGAACAACTTGCTCGCAAAATCGCTGCTCAATCCGACCACATTCAGCTTCAATCCATCAACTGGAGGTTTTCCTTCACTCAATCCCTTTTATATAACATGCAATTTAGGTTTTCAACTTCTTCGTTACTGTTTAATCAACTATAGTCGGAGCTTTGTTGTTGACGAAATAGTAGATTGCTCGAAGACCTAATAGGTTTTCAATTTTTTATTAGTTACTGTAGTTATTTGTATAATTGTATCGTGCTGCATACGCCCCCAAAATGCCAGTTTGATTTAGGGATTGAAACGCAGCAAAACTGAAATCAGGGAATTTATTTTGTTATTTTTCCTTCACATTATTTTCAATCGTAGTACCTTTTGTGCAGTGTTAGAAAATTATGATAATTTTACCCTTATAAACTTTTAAGATGAAAATTATAAATTATGATAATGTTTAAGCACAGTTTTAACACTGTATCTTGTGTTTCAGGAGTTTTGATGATGGATTTCCAAACTTATTCATAAACAACGCACAAGACATAGAGGCCAACATGTTTCGTTTCTCGCATCGTTCAGCTCGCCAGCTGTCATATTTGAACAACTTTCTGTTATATTTGCACTCCCAAGGCTATTTGTTGCTTCTTTCACATTGGTTTTACCTTTTTTTCCAACTGGATCCTTTGAAAGAATGGAAGAAGAAGGAGATGTAGCAACTGCTTTCACAATGGCAAGAATATTATCAAATATTCCAATATCAAGAGGCGGTCCCACAAGCTTAGTTATATATGACATACATGCTTTGCAGGTCAGTTTCTCAAATAGATCCAAAATTCGACAATGTCGGGTACCAAAAAATTTCTCGCTCATTAGATTCAGTTGGAATGAAATTTCAATTTTCAAAAAATTAGGATAATTTTGTCAACATTGTACTGTATGTGGTCTTCAAATTTGTTAAAAATTTAGCTTTCACTTCTATATTTGTCAAAAAAATTCCTATGTTGAGTGAGAAATTTTTTGACACCCCAAATTGTCAAATTTGCAATCTTAATATGCCTTTGTTGCCAATTTTCCTTTTATTTTAATGATTTTATGCTGATTTGCATATGTTTAAATTAATTTTAGGATACTTTATGTTGTAATTGACAGGAAAGATTCTATTTTGGGGACAATGTTTTGCCTTGTTTTGAAACTGGGATTCCTCTCTTGAAGCAACGTCTTCACCAGCTTCCTGATGCTGATAATGTAAGCACTTGAAAAATTATTAAACCGATGGGTGGGTCGGGCAACGGGTTAGGGTTTAAATGGGCCATTTTTACATACAATCTTAACCTGCTGGTTCGAGTTGGGTTGACCCACAAACATCTTCTTGGCCATTTAAATATATACATAAAAATAATCGATGTGTCAACTATAATTACGAAATTTTTTTTGTTAAAAATATAATATTATTATTTTTTCTTATGGTTGTTTAGATTGTAATCGCCTTTCCGGATGATGGAGCATGGAAACGATTCCACAAGCAGTTGGATCACTTTCCAACGGTGAGCTTATAAAATGGCAAACTGAAAATTTTATAAAATTAAGGGGTAATAATTGTAATATGGGCAATAATAACAGGTGGTTTGTGCAAAAGTTCGTGAGGGAGATAAAAGAATAGTGCGGATTAAAGAAGGTAACCCTAGTGGCTGCCATGTAGTAATTGTTGATGATTTGGTGCAATCTGGTGGTACTTTAATTGAATGCCAGGTATTTTTTTTTAAACAATTTACATATATTTATGTATGTGTGTGTGTGAGTGTGTGTGTATGTGATGGATATGATTATTCTTTTTGTTGCAGAAAGTTTTGGCAGCTCATGGTGCAACCAAAGTCAGTGCTTATGTCACTCATGCAGTTTTTCCTAAAAACTCTTATGAGAAATTTATTCACAAAAATTGCGGTAAGTCTCTCTCTCTCTCCATAAAATTGCAATTTTTTAATCGATTTTTTGTGTATTATATCAAAATTTGGTTCATCATTTCGGGTTATGTTTTATCTCTAACGGGTCAAAGTGTCAAACGGATAAATTAGATAAAAAAAAGGTATTGGGTAATGGGTACTAATAGCCTATATCTAATGCATAATACCTCCTAAAATCATTTTATATGAATAATTAAATTGTTACTACTGAAAAAATATACTACATATATGAAATCACAGTTGTGACACTAATTATTTATGAAAATTTAAAATTTTCTGACCCATTTTGCCACCTATAATTAATAGTTAAATACCCGTGTTGGACTTTTTGTTGACCCGAGGTAGTATAAGTATGTATTCTCATGTTTCCACTAATAATGTTGACACTAATCATGCATAAGAAGCTATGAAACTTTTGAAAAAAGTGTTGCAAAAATAACCTGTTTTGACCCAACACACCCATTTGCATAATTATGTGTTTGACTTTTTATTGACTTGAAATAATGTGTGCAGAAAATTCAAACAAGGCGTTTGCCTACTTTTGGATAACCGACTCGTGCTCTCCCACCGTGAAAAGCATTGCAAACAAAGCTCCTTTTGAAATCTTAAGTCTTGCGGGATCAATTGCAGATGCACTTCAAATTTGACTGATTACTTCTGATTTATGGAGTAGTTAACAAATAAACCAACTGTCAAAACTGCTGATTATCATTAAACGTAACTTGATCTAATAGTAATATGCTAGACCTTTTACACATCTCTAATATATATTGTCACATGTATACAAACAACTTACTAGATCAACAATATGTCAATATATACAGTTATACATATAAGATCGATAAGATCATTACCTAATTCACTTGACACTATTTCCAACTTCCATATAATTATATACATATATATACACTTATTTTGATAAGTCAACATATACAAATACTGCACACTGTCACAAATACCTCTGCTTCACTGCTTTCTCAAATTTCTATAAAACAACTTGAAATCCGGCATTTTCATTAGCTTGCAATCATGTTACAAATACTGAGTGTAATTCAAGTGTGGTTTTCTTCCTCACTACTGGTTGAAGAATCTAATGAATCCACTGAGTAAGATCCATCTGGTTGACGAATACATATGTTCATATTATGGTAGGGAATGCAATCCTGCAATATTTAAAATCAATAATGAAAGATGTTAGAAGATGATTGTTAGATAACACAAAAAGGTTATAAATTTGGGGATTATGAATCTAGGTGCCACTCACTTGTTAGGCATTTTGGACATTTGATTAATATTTTTTGTCCAAATTGGTGGTTGAAAAATTGCTTTATGTATGTTTGAGTCATTCAGCAACCTAACCTACTTAAGTGGCAAGTGACTTGTCATATGTTATTGTCTTGTTTGGGTCATTATTGGTTTTGCGCATGTTTTGGTCATTGGTTTACCATCATGTCATTGGTTTATCAGGTTGCCGGATGACCCAAACAGGACACATAATCCATCTTTTAATGACTCAATTGGATAAAAATTTGTAGAATGACTAAACAACAAGAAATGTAAAAGTAATTTGTTATTCTAGGCAAAAAAATCATCGATTAATAGTCAAACAATTGTATTAAATATATATGAAGTCAAACATTGCAACTCGTGTGGTGTCGATGTACCTGATTATCATTTTCTTGGGCCTCAGACTGGAAGAGAATCGGTCTGCACCATTTATCCTCATTCATTAAACTCGAATTTTGAAAATGTGTAATTAGAGCCACTTTCCCTTGAATCCTTCCATATGCCAATGAAGCAACTTTTTCACTATTAAATTTCTCCCATCTTTTACCATTAAATGCCTGCAAAAAAAAAAAAAAAAAAGTAAAACCCATAAACATACAATATATATAAAAAAAACTTAAAATTGTAGGAAACGTAGCAAGGATTCTGGTGATGACACATGTCATTTTTGTGCACCATGAAAATTGTACATCATGACACAAGTCAACACCAGAATCCTTCCTTCCAGTTACATGAAAGATTGAAAAAATTTAAATGAAAGAACCTCATAAAAGGAAACAATGTGTGAAGGAGACACCATGTTAATGAACGCATAACCGACATTGCATTTATTCTGTGACGATAAACGATAAAACAAATCATAAAATTGTTTATCAATGAATACGATATTTAATTAACTAAAAAGTACCTTAAAATCAATCGGTAAATACACAAAGTCATATGTACCCTTGTGAGTTTCATCAATGGCTGCAAGCAACATCTTTGAAGTATACCTTATATTTAAAAGAAAAAGAAAAAAACAATGAGAATTCACATAAACTAATAATAAAACATTTTTTTTTAACTTTCTTACTTATTAGGGATATTCTTTATCATCAAAGTTGTTCTAGAATCTTCCCCACTCATAATCTTATCCAAATCTAGTTGATACTGTTTGCTTCCTATTTGGTTAACAGAATAATCAACTCTTCGATTCCGATTACGGTCCACTTGATAAGAACCATTACCAACAAATATCGGGCCTTTATTAGAAAAAGATGACATTCGGGAAATCGGGCTAAAAAAGGCTCTCTCTGAATATTCAGGGTAGGATGTGAAATGACTATCAAATAGTATGCCAGGTGGCGCAGAGCCAACATGATGACGTGGATGTGATCCTAGAAATGTACCATGCTGACTAGGACTCGCATAAACTTGTCTCTGTTCGGCTGGAAACGGGCCCACTGAAGAAGCCCGCCATGAACTAGAACTAGTTGGACTTCCCCAAAGAAACTCTGGGCCCGATAGTCTACCGATACTAGACGGGTCGTTTTCGGGGAAGGAAGGAGGTTGTTGAGGATGGTCAAAGCCTTGTGTGGACTTGATAAAGGTGTTTCTAGTGGTTTGATCTTTACCAATTGGTGCAATTTTTACAGGGCTTGAATTGTGGGTTGGAAGTATGGAAGCTAGCCCGTGTAATGGGGTGGTGTTGACCGGGCTGACTGTTCCGAACCCTGATGACCAACTGAAACCTTGTTGTGGGCTGCGGTCCCCTGGACTGCTTAAATGAGTCCAGCTACCTGCTACAGATTTAGTATAAACGGGTCAATTAGGTCAATTTTTAAAAAAGTTAAAATGGAAACGGGTCGAAAGTCGTCCGAATGTATTTTTATGCACAAAACCTCCTAAAGCATTTTATTAAAAGAAACTAGAGTATGATTGCAATAGTAAATTCTTGTAATCATATTAATTAATAGAGTAAACTACATAAATCGTCCTTGTGGTTTGTATAAATATTCGAAGTTCGTCCCTCAACTTCTTTTATTACACGGATAGTCCCTAGTTTTGAAACTTGTAACATCTAATGTCCCTATTTTGAAATTTATTAACATTAACGGTCCCTGTTTTTGAAACTTGTAACTTCAACATTCCCTACTTCTAAAATTTGTAATATCAACGGTCGATAATTTTGAATTTTGTAACATCAACGGTCCGTAAAAAGTTGATGACCTTTTTGACTTTAGGGATTGTTGGTGTTACAAGTTTCAAAACTAGGGACTATCCTTGTAATAAAACAAGTTGAGGGACGAAATCCAAAATTTTATCCACAGGGATGATTTGCGAAATTTATTCAATTAACTATAAACGAAATAAAAATTTTGGACAAACCCCCTACCAAAACTTGCCCGTTTGACCCGTTTTCCAACCTGCCCGACCTGCCCATTTTGCTACCATTGAAAAAATAATTTCCTTAGGGCAGTTATGCAGATACTAACCAGGAGGAGAGTTGACCACTGGTGAACCAACATGGTGCCAAAAGGGTCGAGTTTCATCCAGATCAAGCTCTTGACTTAATTGTTGCATCAAACTGCAAATTGAAACAGCAAAAATCATATATTTATTAAAATAAATAATTATAAAATACATATCTGAACTAGTAAATAATATTAAAAAATTACCTTCTACGAGCACCACCAGGCCTACTATGCTCAAGTTTTATTCTTTTTCCAGCAATTTCACTCCCATTTAGAGCATTGAGAGCCATTTCTGCAGCTCTAACATCATAAAATTCAACAAATTTATGGTGTCTCTTATGCGGTGTTTCCCTGATCTGGTTTTTTTATTAAAATAAAAAGTCAAAATGTATTCAGAGTAGGAATTATTTGAAAAAATAAAAAATAAAATATTACCTCTTTGACTTCCCCATAAGCTGCAAATATGTGACGAAGATCTTCACTAGAAACTGAAGCATCTAAGTTGAAAACAACAAGAGTTCCTTGGTTGATATCCTTTTCTGATGGATTATCCTGTATGTATCATGTTAACATATACAAATAAATTAACTAGGTCAAAATGGATTTAGGTCATAATGTTGGTCAAAACAGGCCAGGGCAGATTCATTTATTACTAATATAATGATAAACTAACTTCTTTTAATTTTAACGATTTAGATCGTTGTAAGCATTTGAATACATGTTAAAGACTTTTGACCCATTTCATTTTCAAATATTTTATTATGTATTACATTTGTACCAATCATACCTTAGGGATGGAAAAATGGATGTCTAATTTTCTTCTTCTCAAAGGCTTATTTTGGAGTTCTCTCATTGCAGCTCGAGCATGTCGGATGTCATAATAAGATATCATTACAAAACCCCTGTGTTTACACGCCGTATACATGTTTCTGATTTCTCCAAATTCCTACACAAATCAACATGCCCTAAAATTAATCATATGGTCCAAAACAGTTGCAACAACTTAAATACAAGTTTAAATACATTCAAATATCACATATAATCATGAATAATACCTCAAAAATGGATTTCAATTCAAAGTCTTCAACATTGCTATTAATATTCCTAACAAATAAAGTCCTTGAAGGATGTTCACCGTACGGATGTTCTCCAACAACCGATGTCCCACTGTTTGGGAACTCGTTTCTAGCAATACCGATTAACGGGCCACCATCAGACAAACTCAAACCCGAGAGATTGAATCGGATTCCATCTTGGGAATCAAAATCCATTTCCATTCCTCCTCCACTTTCGAATAAATCATCTTCCAAATCCTCCAATTGAGTAGGCAAATCACCAAGGTCAAAATCGTCATTTATGCCGGCTAATAACTCATCTTCGTCACCTGGAAGTATGCTTCCGGTCAAACTAGTTGTGATATCACCAAGTGTAAATTCACTCTCATCTTCTTGAGATTGTTTGTTGTATTGTGAGTCATTAAAGTTTACTGCATAAAAACACGTGCCAGATGTGAAACCATTGAGTATTGCATTTTGTGTGTAGCTCAAAGATTGCCATGTGGACACATGATATGGAATATAATGGAGTTCTAATGCGTTAAAATCTATAATTTTGATACATTTTATGTGTGGATGATTGACATGTGGTAGGAGGAAAATTTTTAGGAGGAAATATCATTCTCTAAACCAAATTATGCTTAAAATAAAGCTTATATATAAATAAATAAAACGGCTTAATGTAAGATATAATCACACATTTTTCATGTGGGATGACTGGTAATGAGCTTGAAAACAAGGTGACATCATTTGATGCACGATATGCATCCATTTGACGTTGTATTCCCCAAGCATTTTCTACTTCTTGAAATATAGTTGATGCTGATTGACCTTTTGGTTGACCTGTATGATGAAAATATAAATATTTATTATTGTTTTAATTAGTTTATGAACAGAGAGATAAGATAAAACCACTTACCTGAAATAGAATTTTGTAAATGCTGTTCCATTGGATTACTTCCTACCTACCACCAGCCTTAAGTAAACCTATTAGCAAAATTTATATTATAAAAATTACTCCTCTGCCTCAATTTAAGAGTAAATTTCCATTAATTTGCCCAATATTTGCATTAAGTGTAAATGTTTAATCAAATTAAGTGCTCACATCTCCATTTATTCAAACATTTTTAGCAAGTTTATATGAATTAAATGTTTTAAATACCATTAACTCGTGAAAACAAAAGCAACAACATGAATATTATGTAATTATAACCTAATAATTTGCCAAATATGCAGAAAAGGTTGCAATTTCCTTAAGAGACCAAACATGGACTACTTTTGGGGAAATCAGAATCAAATCCCCCTTATAGTAACTTAACTACACCATACTTCAACTATAAAATACAAACTGAATATCATAAAGTACTTAAACGCCTCACTCACAGTGCAGCAAAACCCTTAAATTACCAAAACAAACAGATCATCAAATAGCGGAAGGAAATCAAAATCGAATAATTCAAATTTAAATATAGGAAAATGAATGATCAAACTTACAGAATCAGTTTTTCGTTATGAACGATGAATTGAAATTAAAATCGAGAAAAAGGATGTGATTGCGATGATGAATAATTAAACGGAATTGACTGACCTCAAGTTCGTTAGAGAAGGGATTAAGTTGGGTAATTGAAGAAGAAATATATTTTGATCGGTAATAATAGAGAATAAACAAAAGTTCCGTAGAAGCAGAGAGAATGTATTCCGTATACTCATCTACTTCCCTCACTCCCGCCGGATGAAAAGAGCTCCAAACATTAATTTAACTTACTCATCATTGGATGATGATGCCAATTATACCAACACCAAATTATATTATTCATCCACAATCTCTCTCTCTCTCACACACACACAGTCACACACATTTGAATTCTGTTTCAGATAATGACAAAGATTTTCAATTATTTGTGAATTAAAGATATATTATTGGTTTTTTATTCTTTAACTTGTTATAAAATCAAACTTTATTCTATTATCACTCGTATTATCTTTTCATTAACGACTAAGATTTAGCCCGCACGGGATTTTGGAGTCTTTATTATTAGATCTACAAAACTATCTAATATTTTTTTTTATGTACATCTATATTTTATAAATAAATAAAAAAACAAAAGGTAGATTTATTATAAAAGTACAAATAAGGGAGACTAAATATGTCTAGTAATTATTATTACAATGCAAAGTATAAAAAAGATAATAGAAAAAAAGGATCGCCCATCTGAACTTAGTTTTTTCAGGGATAATTTAGACTTATTGTACTTTCCACTCAAATGGAATGTCATAACCTATTCCCAAAAGTCAAACTGAAAAGTGAAAATCAGGGGTCATTCTATCATTACTCAAAACAACAGGGACTATAACCCATATTAGAAAAAACAAATGGTACGTATATTATTAAACTATTATATTTTTAATACCCTTTCTATGAAGGAAGTGGTAGGCCCATGTAGAGAAGCGATCAATAACACGGAACAGGATTTCTATTTTCGAATGAACAGTAACTCTATGAATGATAATTGTATTTATAGTACAATGACAAAATCAAAAATGGATACTAGGTGAAAGAAAATTAAATGGATTAGATTAATTTTAAGCTTGATTAGTTTAATCACCCTATTATTACTATACTATATTTTATATAAGTTTGACAAGTGAAAATGGAATAAGTAACTAAATTAAAAGTTACTTAACGCATCATATTTTCAAAGGGCACCTTGAATAAAATATAACTTTGAATTTGATAAGTGCCAATCAAAGTAATATTATAATTATCTACACAAACCTATTTTGATTTTGATAAATATTATCAAAAAAACATTTAATTTTTATTTATGAAATATACGTCAGTTAAAACCTTAATCTAGATATGAACAGAGGAGGAATTAGAAATTCACATCAGCAGTAGCATCCTTATAGGGACTAAAAAGGCGGAGGTCAAGGGAGTTGCTCTCTCTTGCAGGTACCTAGGAGCATCGCTCTTAGTGGCGTCCAAGGGGCAGTGCGTCGAAACAAAAACGAATTTCACATAAATGACTCTATTACATAAACACTATGTTTGATTATAGGGTTTTGATAATGACAGCCCTTAGGGCTGTCAATAAGAACAGATAAAAACGAGCAGTTTTGATTTTGATTGGAGGATGAGTTTAAATGTTACTAGAAAAAAAAAAGATAACTTAACTAATATAGTTAAAATGGGGTAAATAGTATATATTATTCATTATTATTAACAGCTCTAAGGACTGTCAATATCAAAACTCTTGATATTATCAATAATTATTTATTAATTTCATAAACCTACAAGAGAACTACTAATTTGATAGACCTAAAACTAAAAAACTACAAGACACACATTTTAAATTCTTTTTTATTTGGTTTACATTTTTGTTTGGGCTTTGAGTTTGAACTATTAGTTAATACATTCGTTTTTTTAAGATTAATTTTGGGCTTTTGGCTATTAATAGGTTTTTTAATCTCGTAGAAGCACTGCACCGTAATACCAAAAAGATCTAAAAACTTTACCCTGTGAAAAAAAGTTCAATAGCAGGTGCCTGCGGGACCATAAGAGGTTCGCCCCTGGTTATGAATAAACATTCCCTAAAAGCTTTTACTATTAAATAGTTATCAGTGTTAGACCTCCTCATCAGTGACTATTGCTGCATCACCCTCTTCCTTCTCTCTTCTCTTTCCCACATCTCTCTACCTATTTCACTCTATCTCTCTCTAGAAATATAAAATTACGAGATGTGTCAGTCGTTTTTAGAGAAAGATGCATTTCGTGCCAACGATGACGAGCAAAAGACGAGTTGCACATAGAGAACAATTAAGTTTGTATCCTGTCGTTGGCAGTGGCCTTATGATATACTAAAATGATGAGACAAATAACATATATTGCAACTAAATTAGCATTTCTAGTTACTTTTTCACTCCGTTTTGTATGAAAACATACTTTAAAATACAATGAAAGTCAAATTGATTGTATGAGATTGGGGCTTATGGTGCTTTTGGTTGGAGGTTAGTTGGCATTGTTAAACCGCTATCATTGGCATGCCCTCCTTAGTTTAAGCGTCTGCTGAAATCCTTCGATTTGTAGAGTGTAAAACGACGAGATTGTGAGTTAATTCATGGATATTGATATTATTATGTATGTGTGTATTTTATTTATAAAATTCTAAATGAATGAGTATTGTTTGTATATATGTAATAGTTGAATCTAGGGGTGAGCATTTGGGCCAAAAAATCCGAACCGAACCAAAAAACGATCGAAACCGAACCGAACCAAAACCGATAACATGTTATCCGTTTGGTTTCGGTTTTGAAAATTCATCATTTTCGGTTTCGGTTCGGTTCGGTTTTGGGATAATGATGAACATTTGGCTAAAAAAACCGAACCGGGCCGAAACCGAACCGAACGTTATCGGTTCGGTTTTGAAAATTCATCGTTTTCGGTTTCGATTCTATCAGTTTTGGTTTCGGTTCGGTTCGGTTTTTAAACCGAGCTCACCCCTAGTTGAATCATTGGGTAGGGTTGTGTTCAAGGAAGTCCTTAAATTTTATTAAGTCACAAGGAACAAATCTCAACCAATGATCAATAAGATCTAATGGTCAAGATTAATCACATATTTTATACATTGAGGGGTATATTGGTCATTTAAAAAAATATTAGAGTGAATTACATCTAAGGTCCCTGTGATTTACCACTTATTGCAGCCACAATCCTTAAACTTCATTAAGTACACTGGGAGTCCCTGGTGTTGCCATTTTGTTGCACCCGTAGTCCCTGAAGTAAACGAACGTTTATTAGAGATGTTAAATCCCCAATGTGCACATCACATGATGGGTAGTATGGTAACTGTCCACCCCTTCCTCATATTTAAACCCGGAGCGAATTACATCTAAGGTCCCTGTGGTTTACCACTTATTGCAGCCACAGTCCCTAAACTTCATTAAGTACACTGGGAGTCTCTAGTGTTGCCACTTTGTTGCACTCGTAGTCCCTGAAGCAGACGGTCATTTATTCGGGCTGTTAAATCCCACATGTGCAAAGCACATGATGGGTATGATAATTGTACACCCCTTCCTCATATTTAAACCCGAGTAAATTGCATGGAAGGTCCCTGTGGTATACTACTTATTACAGCCTTAGTCCCTGAAATTCATTAATTACATCGGAAGTCACTGGTGTATAACTTTGTTTAGTTAAACAAACGAACACGAACAAAGGCCCGTTCATTCGTTTACGTTCGTGTTCGTTTGTTAGTGTTCGTTTGACTTTGTTTGTGTTTGTTTGTGTTTGTTCGTGTTCGTTTGTTTATTACATAAACGAACACAAACGAATATAAGGAAACACAAACGTACACGAAACAAACATAAACGAACACAAAGAAACATAAACGAACATGAAAGAAACACAAACGAACACAAACGAACATAAACAAACTCAAACGAACACTAACAAACGAACGTAAACACACGAACACGAACGGATGTTCACGAACGTAAACGAACGAACGGGACTTTGTTCGTGTTCGTTTGTTTAACTAAACAAACACAAAATCTTGTTTGTGTCCATTTGTTTAGCTGAACGAACCAACATAAACGAACTCCTGCCGAACGGTTCGTTGAACGTTCGGTTCGTTTACAGGCCTATATGTGTGTAACAAAGTGTATACACCAGGGACTTTCGGTGTAATAAATGAAGTTCAGGGACTAAGGCTGTAATAAGTAATATATCACAGGGACCTTCCATGTAATTTACTCGAGTTTAAATATGAGAAAGGGGTGTACAATTACCATACTACCCATCATGTGCTTTGCACATGTGGGATTTAACAGCCCTAATAAACGGCCGTCTGTTTCAAGGACTACGGGTGCAACAAAGTGGCAACACCAGGGACTCCCAGTGTACTTAATGAAGTTTAAGGACTATGACTGCAATAAGTAGTAAACCACATGGACCTTGGATGTAATTCGCTTAAAAATTTATTATTTTATTATATTATATTTTTTATTTTAGAATTATTATTTTTTATTTTTTTATAATATTTTTGTAAAAAAAAATATTTTTTTCGTTAATAACACATAATGTGATTGTATACTGAATCACATGTGATTGTGTACTGAATCACATGTGATTGTACTAAAACAACAAATGTGATTAAATATACAATCACATGTAATTTTACACTAAAATCACATGTGATTAAGTACTACACGGAATTATCAAATTAATATTGTTTTTTAACAGAAAAAATAATAAAAATATTAATAAAAAATCAAAATAAATAAAAAAAATTGAAATTTTTTTAAGTGTCAAATGACAAAAATACCCTTCATGTATAAGTTATGTGATTAATCTTGACTATTAGATCTTATTAATCAATGGTTGAGATTTGTTCATCGAGACTACGCAAAAATGATGGACCTCCTTGAACGTTTCTCCCATTGGGTAACGTATCGCTAATTTGACCCAAAAAAAAAAAAAATTATTCATACACCACAATTTTTAGCTTATACACGACATAATATAATATTTGTATTAAACTGTACAATTATACTAAACAATGGTTGTGGTGAATTCAATAAAATTATATGTAAAATGACTCTTTAAAACTAAAGTGTCAGTTAATATCAACACACTAATATTTTAGTTATTTTAAGTACAAAAATTGTACCTATCAATTATTTGTCGTGGCTTTGATATATGTTAATCGTGACGTGACACGTTACGATTAACACATCCATAAAATACCATTTAAATTTCAATTGTACGACGTCAGCTTTACAACTCCTCTCCACATCACTGTAATTATAACACATCTTTAAAAAATAAATAAATTATAGTGATCTTTGTTAAAAAATGAAAAGGAAAACACTTTAAAATTAATTGTGAATTGCAAATACAATTTCTTATTTTGAAAGCCTCTTTCCTAAGTGGCTTGCAAATTAATGTGCAATTCATTTGAAAATGTAATTGAAAGTCCCGCTGTTGATGCTCTTGTAGGTCGCAATTCTCATAATATTTTATTATTTCCTTTGCTGACATCTGGTTGGTTATCCTCTAATCTTAGAAAATCCAACTGATTTAATAACAGTGGATATTCATTTCTTCTAATTGTTTGTCATGTTTCCTTAATTGAGGGATCTGTGAGATGATTTCTCTCATCTTTCATATAATTGATACAACTAAAGAGCATAAAATACAACTATATTTGGTATTTATGTATTTTCTAAGTTTATAATTTCACAACTTGTTGTAAATAAAAATAATATAAATTTAGAATATGTGTATTAGTGGTTCAATAAAAATATACTTTCTCCGATTCAAAATTTAGAATTAATGGTTCAATAAAATATACAAAAGGGACTTTAGCTTGGTAGTATAGTGTTTGTCTCAGAATCTTCAGGTTAGACTATGTGTAATTGGTGACCACTGAAATAGTGGTCATCTCTGCTACCTCTGCGCCACATCAGCTTTCTCTCTCCTGATCAAACACATGACCAAATAGTGACCAAATCCACGTAATGGGTGATCGATATCTTTTTTTTAATTTCATTATAAATTAAAACATTACATTAATAATATAAAAACATTACATTAATAATAAAAAAAAATTACATAAATAACTTAAAACTACTAGAAAAAAAACACCAAACTAAAACTCAAAATTATACTTAGCTTTGATATCACGCTTCTTTCTAAAAACCCACTCAAGTGGTCATGCAGATCAGTGTAGGATTTCATATCGCTCATCTCAGTCTTGTATTTTTTGAGCTCGTGGTTTTCTTTTTGCATGGCCATGAAATCATCTATAAATTCTTTCCGGAGGTTAAAAAAGTTGTTTGTGGCGTCTTTCCATCTGTCGACTAAATGGTCAACAATAGGCGCCTCGCCGAAATCTGAACCTTGAGGAGCTGATGACGATGCCACTGCTTTCTTCTTGGCCTTGTCCCGACCCATTGGTCGAGGGGGTGCAACTTCCATTTCTTCAGAATACTGATCTGCTTCGTCATTCGCATTGACGCTGGCATTTGCTGAGTCGGATTGCTCTCCCGACGTCCTTGACTTCTTTCCACGACTCTGTCTGAAGATCGCCAATTGTTTTGGGTATTCAACATGCTTCCACTTTGGACGGTCCTTCAATATTCTCCAGCAACCTATCTCTGTGAAGTCCCATACATGTTGATCTTTATACTCAGCACAAGCCCACTCGTACAACATTTGGTCGTTTGCCCCACTTTGGTGTCTTTGTACGAGATTGTCATAAATCGCACAAAAGTTTGCAATTTTAGTATGAAGCCTATTCTTCCACTTGCAGTTGAGGGAGTCGTACACGCTGTTCGAAACACCCATTCCTTTCTTAAAGTAACTTACGCCCCCTGCCAAAAATCCCTGAGCACCCTGTAGTTACTTTGCACGATATTTTCGGACGTGTCGATCCAAGCCTTGCATAAGGCTACCTCTTCGGCTGGCGTCCATTTCTCGCTTCCGCCGGTCGTTGTCTTTTGCGGTGGTTGACGCCTTTTTGATACCTTTTTTTTCGGCGCTACAACGGGAGAGTCGGAAGACTAGACATCGACGGGAGTGGCGGAGCCCGAGCCATGTTGTGGTTGGTATGAGTCGAGCTCTGTGAAAGGATCAAATTCATCAAGGTTAGGAAATTGTTGGTATTGTTTTGGTTGTTGTTGTTGTTGTGGTGGTGGAAAGTATGGTTGGTATGGTTGTTGGTAGTGTTGTTGAAATTGTTGGTTGTAGGGGGATCAAATGAATTATTTTGATAACTTTGTTGTTGAGGATGAGTTTGATGTATAAAAGTTGGTGGTTGAAAGTTGATAGGTGGTGATTGAGAGGGTGTGGGATTGTTTGGTTGACGTTGAGATTTTGAAGCTTTGGATTTGGTAGCTTTGTTCTTAGAAGATATTTTTAAGAGAATAGAGTGTGTGGTTGAGAATATTAGAAAAAATGAGAAGTGTGAAATATTTGGTAAAAGAATTGAGTATTTATAGGGTAGAAAAGGGGTAAAAATTAAGTTTGAAAGGGGCGTGGGTAAAGAAAAATAGCCGTTGGGGGGGGGGGGTTGGTTTAAAATTCGGACCGTTGGGGGTGTGTGAGGAGTCGACTTTCAACGTCGACTATACAACCGTTAGGCCTTAGGGACGCGTCGGGGGGCTCGATTTGTAACCGGGGGGGGGGGGGGGGGGCGTCGGGGCCGACTTGCGTGGCGGCCACGACCGGCATTTTGGTCGCTATAGTCTTAGGGGTTCAAGTCCAGTCATGGACATATGTGAAAATTAAGATTTGTTGTTCAGAAAAAAAAATTGATACATTTTGTTTTTGGTGAATCAAAATAAGTTATAGACTTTAAAAAATTACCTTATTTGGCGAAAAATAGTGGGACCTACATCCACTAACTATCTACTTCGACAAAGTGAAATTATTATTTTACCTTTACTTTTACTTTTAAACATCATTAACCTTACTTTATTTAAAAAGTGTGAGATCTAATTTCCATTAACTATCTAATTAATCTAATTTAACCATCATTATAATCTTTTGCCTAAAAACCCATGAAATCTAAAATGTATCACTTATTTTGAATCGGAGGAAGTAATTGATATTTATACATATCAACAATATTATTTATATATAATAAATAAATGATTTTAATATTATATTTTATTGAAAAGCTATGGTACCGTTGTAATAATATTGTTTTCTATTTATATTTAGTAGATTAATTTATGATGCGTCAACTTAACAAGATGCATGTCACAAATGACCCAAATTGTTTAAGTTATTTGATCAACCCATTATTTATTAATTCATAAAATTTTACCCAGTTAAGAACTTAAGATGTTAAAACAAATATAACTTAAATGTCATATTTTAATGTGAGTACTGTTAAGTCGCCTTAGGAAAATTATTTTGTAGTGACACATATAAGAGGTGTAAATAAAACTCAAGAAAGTACTACCTGTGGTGTGTTGGGTTGATGGGTTTTGCAATAGAAATTAGAGTGTGAAAATGACTAAAAGTGTTTAATTCACTGGGAAATGATGGTTTAATACATATTTTGTGGCCTTTTTTTTGCTTTCTATCTCTCTCCTAATTTTTTAAATTTTAATATAAATTATTTTATTATATAAATATAATTTTTAAATATATATATTATTCGCTAGAAGTGGGATCCGATGAGAACTCAAAAACGGTGATGACACCTCAAAAAAATTTCAAAAAATTTTGAAAAAAATATATATAACTCCCCATTATTATTACTATATTTGACAAAAAAAAATTTAAAAAGTTATGATCCACCTTTTTTTATGGATCATAATAATGATCCATATTTTTTTTGTGGATCAAAATTATGATCCATATTTTTTTTATCATTTTTTTGAAATTTTTTATTTTTTATTTTTTATTTGGATCTTATAGACTGCGATTTTTATGTTTAAAAAAGAAATTTTTTTGAAAAAATTTTATTTTGGATCATTTTCAGAGTCTTTTTTTTAGTCGTCGCAGTCCTCAGCAGTTTTTGAGTCCTCGCCGGATCCGGACCTTTATTCGCTATATATAATTGTATACATATATTTATGTGTCTTCTTGAACCACAGACTTTCATATGGAATACCCCCAAGGTGGACCAAAATACATATAAAACAAAATACAGCCACTAAAGGCCCAAAAATGAACACAAGATATTTTATATCACTTATTGATAATTGACAATAATTAATAAATAAACAAGTAGATAACATGATTGTTTGTTTGTTTCACGGGTCCCAGGCACACCCCTCACTAGGGGTGTAAACGAGTCGAGTCGCGTCGAGCCGAGTTCTGTCAAGCTCGAGCTCGACTCGCCAATTAAAACTCGAGCTCGAAACTCAACTCGATACTCGACGAGCTTCCATTTTTAAGCTCGAACTCGACTCGATGAAAGCTCGAAACTCGACTCGATACTCGGCTCGGCTCGGAAAATTCATTTTTTTTAAAGTGCACTTTTTTGTTGTAAATATGCATATGGAAAAGGGTAAAAGGTAATTATGTATATGGAAAAAGGGTAAAATGGTAATTAAATAAAAGCTCGATAAGGCTCGCGAGCCTAACGAGCTGTGTATTTTGGAATTCGAACTCGGCTCGAAACCCTACTCAAGTAGCTCGAGCTCGACTCGGTTCACAACGAGTCGATTTCGAGTATTTTTCGAGTCGGTCTCGAATAACTCACGAGCTGTCTCGACTCGATTACACCCCTACCCCTCACCCCACAACCAAGGCAACCCCACGCATATTCCATCAAATGAATATTCATTAGACATGTCTACATATGACTTTTTTAATCAATAAATAGTAAGGGGATAGAATATATGATGACTCTTTATAGTTTGTATAGTTATAATTCTAGATATCGTTCTAAAAATTTCATATCGGTTTTGTCATAACTATGCCAAGATTTGATCATGTAATCACACTATAGTCCAAACTCGTATTACATTTGTCCGTAATAACTATGTATTTTATGCGTATTAAATTTATTAAGTCACATGAATCAAATATATATAGTTATTTAGTTATAAGAATGTTTTGATATGTCAAAAAAGAATAAAAAGATTGATAAATTATGTTATATATAAGAATTAATTACCAATTTAGACCAAAAAAAGTGAGAGACTTCCATGTAAGACTGATAGACTTCAATCTTCCCTAAATACTCCGTGCGACTGGGAGACTTGAGCAACACTAACTGGGAGCAGCACTAACGGAGCAGCAGTAAGTGTTGAGCAGTACTAACGAGCAGTAGTAACAGGGTTGAACAGTAATAACGAGCAGTAGTAACAAGGTCTAGAGCAGTAGTAACAAGGTTAAGCAATACTAACGAGCAGTAGTAACAAGGTGAGCAGCACTAACTCGGATATGTGGCGGCGTTCTAGTGGAGTTGCACGGTCGCACAGTCGCACGGTCTATTTTGAGAAGGATTGAAACTTAAGTCTATTCTTGGGGAAATTTTATTTCATTTGGTCCAAATTTGGGAATCACCCTATATATAATTATGTATCTTTCATTCTTCATTTATATATAACTAGTAAAGACTACCCCGCGCGTTGCCGCGGGGACTTTCATTTAATACTCGAAATATTGTTTAACTGTGTAAATGTTTAAGTTGTACAATGTATATGCGCGACCCAAATATGTCATGCTAGCGAGGTTTTGGTTATTTTGGTCAAGTTATCCTTGGAATCTGGAAAAATGAAGAAAATGTTAATTTTGTTGTACAATACTTGCAGTTTTTGCAATTTGATGATAATTTTGTAAACACGTATAAAAGATATTAGATAATATTGTACTGGATAGATAATTTTGTATATATAATAAATGATGTGATTTAAAAGGACCAAAGTAATTACAAATTTTCCAAAAAAGCAAATAAAAGGACCAAAGTAATTAGAAACTTTCGACTATGATATCTGGTTTTCTGGAGAATTATAATTTATTCAATGGAATACGTCCTAGAAAATAAATTACAGGAGTTAAGTGAATTATATAATCCATTATGAAGCATTCTGCAGCTGGGAATTCGTTTACATAAATTGTACTGTAGTATATGATTCAAAATTTGGTTATTTTAAAATTGATAACTGACCTGTAAAATGAAGTTTTTGGAAAAATAAAATCGTAGTAAAGTAAGTAAACTAAATATACTGGAATTATATATATGATAATTAATTAACTTATTGTAACTTATGGCGTGATTAATCAACTTACATTTTGTTTCTAGATCCCAAAGCTTAATCACAAGCTCCAACAGTCACTAAAACTTTTGTTTTGTTAAAAGCAGCAGATTCGATACGACTCGTATGACCACTGCATTACACCATAAAGAAAACCATATGTTGTAGGCTCTAGATGTTGCATTACACAAAGAAAGCAATTGACTGGTCGTTATTTTTCTCTCTTTCTCATGTTGCTCCACAACCAATTTCCATCAAATCTTGAATAAAAATATAAGATGCTAAATACCATATATGTAAAAGGAAGATGTTTGGAGTGTTGTACGGCAACTAATGCTATGGTTTTTAGGATCTATATAAACTTTCCTTTTAGTGGAGCACAATAACACAGTAGTATAATTACTATTACATTTTAAGTGAGTATCTCACCACGACATCATAAGAAAAAAAATTCAAATTTATGATAAGACCGATCAACAGGACAGCAAAAGGGTTATACGATTTTCCCAGAAAAAGGCAAAATAATTGGCGTACCTTAGATAAAAATCTCAAATATAGGTATGGCTTCCAAACGCTTTGACCAAACCGACTCGCATAATTGTATATATAAATTATCGACTTAAATGATGTTTTTAAGAAACATCATGAATTGTTTAAAGGACGTTGGGTTTGGGCCTAGTAATACACGGGCCTGATAAGAGGGAGATGGATCCATATTCTAGGCCTAAAAACAATGATTGTTTGATACTTTGATTCGGATTCATTTGTTAAGGAAAAGTAGCGGAATAAAAAAGAAGGAAAATAATATGTTTACATCCTTTACGGAAACGTAGTGAAAGGTTCACTTCTTTTCCTCTACTGCCATAAATAATAGAGTTAATTATAAAATTGTTCCTTTAGTTTTGTACCATATAGCAATTTTAGTCATACTCTTTCAAAAATAATAAAAATAGTCCCTGTTTGTTAAACTTTTGTCACATTTGGTCCTTTAGGTCAAACGGTGCTAACTTTTTCTATTAAGTCACTTCATGTGCAATGCGTTTTTGTCGTTTCATTAATTTGGTCAAAGGACCATAAGTGAAACACAAAACCTCTTCATCTTTCCAGTTTCCATCCGTGACTTACATTTTCTTCAATTTATATTATCCAAATTTTTTTCTTTCAATTATTAATTACTAATAGCTTTGTTTCATGTTTATTCAGTGTGTGTAAGTTTTGATAATACAAGATTAAATAAAACACAGAAGACTTGATAGCTCCATTAATTTCCACTCCTTTTCTATTATGATCCAACAATGATTGTGTTTTGTCTGTCAAAAGTATGTGAGAAATCCATTAGGCTACTTGATATGGCGCAATAAAGCTGGTAGTGTCGTCCTATGTGGCAACCCACCACATCGTGGAAGACAAATGAATATCATCCCCCCACACCGTGGGGGGTTTCCTATGGAGCAGGCTGCAGAGTGGCCACAGCTGCATGCCTTCACGCGCAGTGGTAGTGTGGGAAGAAGTCTGATATGGTGAGGCCCTTCACATTTCTCTCCACACCTTGGAGAGGGGCGGTGTTTAAGGGTGAGTAGAAAAAGAGGGTAATCGGAACCGTCTCGGAACCGGAGGTTCCGGACCCGGAACCTGCTAAGAGGTTCCGGTTCCGGTTCCCAAAATCATGGAACCGCCTTAAGAGGTTCCGGTTCCGGTTCTCAAAATTAAGGAACCTGGAACCGGTGGATACCCTGGAACCGGCGGTTACACGGTATATTTTTATTAAAATATATAATATATAATATATTACACATGATTAAATTAAATAGATTTTTGATTTATCTAAATGTAAAATACTAGTACAAATAAACATATAAATTGACCTTACTCGTGTAACGCCCCAAAATTTTCTAATTAATTTTAATTACGTTTCTTTTCCTTTAAACCATCGTTGTAGTAATTGTTTCATAAGTGGTGTTATATTTTTGTGACGATTTGCATTCGTAACATTTAAATTCTGAGAATATAAGCGAGTCTAAGTAATTGGAATATTTTTTGAGCTGCGAGCAGTGTTTATACACGTAGCGAGTTTTAGAAAGACCTCGAGGCCCGGCCAACAGGTCAAGGGCCGAATCTATAGTTTTACCCGTGCAGTTTTGACTCGTTGTTTTCCTTTCCGGATCGGCTTGGTCTTTTGAGACCATCTAGTTATTTCGAGTCGGTGGGCTTAAGGAGGGATGGACCGAGAATCTGTTTGTGAGGCCAATCCAACTCGGTAGTACTTGGGCCTTAGAATGTCGACACCGTGACAACATTAGGAGGATTAGGAAACCATTTGTCTAGTAAATCTTTCCCTAAGTCAGTCGATCGAACCCTCAAGAAAAACAGCCGACTTCCTCCTCCATTGCAATCGATCGGTAAGTTCAATCTTCCGGGTTAAATCTACCAATTCGTGTCTGGCTTTCTCTTTATTAATTCTAATCGGTGATAGTGCGAATTTTGGTAGCCAAGCAGAATCGAAAGAGAAGGCAGTGACGGTGATCGTTCGAGTTTTTGGTGATCTAGTTCCGTGTGAAACCGTAGGTAATCTCCTCCTTCTCTCTGATCCATTGCTATCAAATCGTTGCCTATAAAGTGTTGTGCACCGAGAATTGTTGTCTATAGAACCGTAAGATTTCAGGCTAGGGGTTGTTACCGAGTCACAAAGTGTTTCCGGGTGTATTGTTGTTATTGTGCAGTTGTTGTCTTGAGTAACCCTTGCTTCTAGTCAATCTATTGAGCATGCGATTTAGGTCAGTGGTCCGGACAGTCGAGGCCGAGCCTCGGGTGGTCACGTTAGTTTGAATTGTTAGCTTTTATCGCAAAATTGTGAAGTGTTAACCGAGAGGGAAACCGAACCCTTAGGGTTCCCGGTTTCCCAATCGGGAGACTTTTATCACCTAAGGCTTAGAAACTGTAGTCAAACCTGGTGAATCATAATCTCGAGCAGTTGGTTAGCAATTCTAGATGCTCGGGTTCTTCGGTTACGGGTTGGGTTGAAAAAGCGAGTTTTATAAACCAAACGTCTTTTCTGGCAGAATCTGCCCTACTGTTCCAAGCTGTTTTTGAAGTACTTAAAATAATCTTTTGAACTTTTGGCCCGTGATGAAACCTTGGTTTTTAAAGTAGCTTTCCAACACCGCAACCCGCTCGTTAATCCGAAATACGGTTTAAAAGTTATAACCGATTTAGTATGCTGCTGTTAGGAATTTTACCTGTGCAGTAGGTCTGTCTTGCATCACTGTTTTGAGACACTTAGAGTCTGTTTTGGCCAGTGACCGTCTCACAGTAAATTGTAGTTCTGTTTGTTTTCTAGCTGTGGTAAAAAGATGGGGAAAATCTAATAAACCGTTTAGGAGTTATGGCAGTTTCCGTGAGACTGACGGGGGCTGCCAGTTTTTCTGAAATAAGACCTCGGATAGGATTTTAATTCCGGGTTTCACTTTTTGGTTTTAGGACCGTCTAGGAGATAAGTGCTATCCTTCTGATTGTCGGGAATCCTTGGAGCTTACATTTCTCGAGGTGAGTATTCTCACCGTGTATTCAGTTTTAACGTTGTACATGCATGACTTATGTGTTATATTTCTGTGATTGATCTGTTATCTGAGACTGAATTGTTATCTGAGACTGAATTGCTATCTGAGATTGATCTGTTATCCGAGTCAACTACTATCTGAGTTTCGGTGATTTAGCTTTCGGAGTTCTGAGATTAGAGTTAAAACATTAAACATAATATATCTGACTTGACACCGAAGAGCACTGGTGTCAGACGTTTGACTTGGCACCGAAGAGTACTGGTGCCAGGCTTTTTGACTCACACCGAAGAGTACAGGTGTTGAGGTGGTGTGAGGCGGGTCGAGGTTGATCTCTTGTCCCAAATCACCCGAGCGCGCTATATAAATCTGAGTAATAAAATCCGAGTAATAAAATCTGAGAAATAAATCTGAGTAATTAATCGAGTAGTTTTTGACTAGGAGTACACCGATGTGCCCTCATGTGTTGTATGTTAGAATTGTTTGCATTTTGAGATATTCACTCAGCTTCTCCAGCTGACCCCTATTTTCCCCCACTGTTTCAGGTACTAGCAAAGGGAAGGAGAAGGTGGACGGTTGATCGCTGTATTCTACCCATGCTGATGTGGACAACATTTATTATATTTACAAATTTTTTACTCTATTAAACTATTTCCGCTTTTAAGATTTTTGTTAAATACGATTTTACTGTTTTGGGATTTTAAAAATTTAATTATTGGGACATTTACAATAAAATATTATATTTAAAAAGTTTTAAAAATCTTGTAAAATTGAGGGTGTTACAACTCGTTATAATTGAGTCAGAAATTGGGTGATAGTGAGACATTCACTCGTTGTGAGGTCGTATCTTTGTGACTGACTTTTACATGAATCACACATTTACTGTGTTTTTTTCATTCTTATTCACTTATTTCTATTTTGAACAATATTCGTAATCGTTGAAATATATATAAAATCGTTAAACGATATTTGTAATTGTTAGTTTGTGTGATTTATTGTCTTGTTTATTCAGTTTGTATTGTTAAATTTTTTTGAATTAAGATACAGGGTAACCGGAACCTGCCCTGGAACCGGTGGTTCCGGTTCTGAAAATTTAGGAACCTGTCTTCCAGGTTCCGGTTCCGGTTCCGGTTCCTACATCTCAGGAACCTGCGCTTCCGGTTCTGGTTCCGGTTCCAGTCGGAACCGGCGGGTACCCTGTTATGCTCACCCCTAGCGGTGTTCCCATATGGAACACGGTGTGGTGGCCTGGGTTGCCACATAGGACCGCACCACACACCACAGACGCATACATAACAGCCTTAACAAAGTAGCTTGTTAGAAATATGTCGTGAAAATAGGCCCGTCGGAAATCCATAAGAAAAAAAAGTATGTTATGTCGGAAAATCCTACGGAGATCTCTATTAATTAATTAGAGAAATGATATTTAGTCATACCATTTTGGTCATATTCATAATCATATCTACTTGATATGATGACATGTGAACTTCACTAATTCTCTATTTTAATATTGTCCCTTGATTTTGACACATGTATTCATCTAGTGAGTAGGACCAAATGATAGGACAAAATACCATTACTCGTAAATTAATTAGTGACATAGGATGCTTGCTGGAAATCCTTTGCAATTTTTTTGGCCGTCGGAAAAAGTTTTCTCGCGCCCTTTTCCAACAACGTTTCTGTCAGAAATTGTGTTCAGCGACAGATTTCCAATTTGTTTATGTTAATGTTTTGGCATTTTTGGTTATATATATACGTAGGGCTTAGCTCAATTGTAGATTTGTAGTTTTAATTATAAGATAAAACCCGTGAAACAAACTCGTGAAAGAATAAATAAGTGCTTCCTGTGGTGTGATCGAACAAACCAAGCATTTAAATTTGTCGTGATCTTGTGTTTTTTCCTTCTTTATCTGCGTTTTGCCTAACCAAACAAATAGTTGTTACTTGTATCACTTTCAGCTTCTCTTTAAAGAATTGTTACTGCTTCAATAAGTCTTCTTTTTTATATAGAAAAACCAGGGGCGGCTATGATAATAATATATACAATATTAATAGAGTAATGGTATTTAGGCATACCATTTATACCTATTCATAGACCTACTTATTAGATGAAGACACATGTCAAAATCAAGGGATAATATTAAGAGAGAGAATTAGTGGAATACACATGTCATCTTATCAAGTGGGTAGACCTATGAGTAGCTTTAAATGGTAGGACTAAATACATTTCTTATACTTCCTCCGTATCAAAATAAGTGACACAAATTGGCTTACACATTTTTTGAGGTAAAAGATTAAAGTAGAGGTTAAAATAGATTAAAGTACATAATTAGTGGAGAATGGGTCCCACTTTTCTTGAATAAAGTGATATTAATGAGTTTTAAAAGTAAAAGTAAGGGTATAAGGGTAATTTCAATTTATTAAAGTGGATAGTTAGTGGGTATGGGTCCCACTATTTTTACCAAATAAGGAAAGTTTTCAAAGTGTGTCACTTATTTTGATACGGAGGAAGTATTAATATTACGCGGTTATGCATCATAAAAGAAGACAAAGAATGGCATTCCCGAACTGTGACATCATATCCGTAGAAAATTGTGCTTTCAAGTGACTCGAGTATTTTATGTTAGCACGTGCTTTCTTATTCTAGACTTAGTAGAAGAAGCTACGTCACGATCTTCTAGAAGTTCGAGTTAGTACGATTACATTGCAAGAATTGTTCTTGCAGGTACTCCAGCTTTTTTCTTTCATGCATGTGTGCATTTATGGTTATAGATGTTGGGTTTTATAGGATTGTTGTTGTAATCTTGGAATGTAAATATTAATCGTGATTGACACTTTTCGAATTGGATTTTTTGACTTTATATTTGGATATCACGGAATTCTAACTATTGGGATAATTCATTAGATTCGAATTAGAATTAGGCACAATATCTAATTCACGTTTTTGGATGATCATGAGAAATTCATATTCAATTCGTATGTTATGTATAAAGAAATTAATCGGCTCTAAGAAGTTAGGAACTGTTTTACAAAATTAGAGGAAATTATAAATGGTTTCCTGCTGTTAGAAAACTGCTCGTTATCGGTGCATCAATTGAAGCCATTATGCAGCTAACTGCTCATCCACCAGTTGGTCACTTCATCAGTTGGTCATTTCTGCCTACTAGTTGGCCATCACCCACTAGGGGCGCTTCCCCTAGGAGGGGCGGCCCCGTTGACCCCCATCTCTTGTTTGTCTTATTAACGTACCGGTATCATCTTAGACTTATATAAATATACATTCTTCACCTCCTAACTTGTAGTAGAACCAAAGTATGAAACTCATTATACAGATCATTTCCATTATACTAAATTAGAATATGTGACATTAAAATCGACAACTATAAAAATCGTACCCTTTTCATTTTCATAACCAGGAGCTAAAATTAAAAAGTGACTTTTGTGTACTCCATCTATGCAGATTTATTATTTTTGGACCAAGAATAGAACTTCACTGAACTTCAACAAATGATGAATAAATACTACCTTACATAATGCTAATCATAGCTCCGGCCAGATGCAAATTTCAAGTGAGTTTTTTCCCCAATATCCGTTGATTTAGATTATTATATATCTACATTTCCATATTCAACATTTTTTACAATACAACATAGATTATGGCGTATGAGTTTCCATTATTTCCACAAACTAAATTTACATTTTATAAACGTGACACAAAGTTGTTATTTTTACGTGTTTACAAGAACTGTTTTAGGGATCACATTTATATCGTACGGAAAGGAAAACAACAATACAAAAGAAACAATTTTGTCATAAAACCAAGTAATTAAGACCTCATAAAGTGGCGATCTAGCTTCTTTGAGAGGACGAAAATGGAGAGCCAAACAAGCAGTAGAAGTGCTATGGAGGGTAAGACTCTTACTAATTAATTACTCCGTACTACATTTTTTATAACTACTGCTCCATCCGTCCCTAAATAAAGTTCTTATTTCACCTTTAAGTTTTATCCCTAAATAAAGTTCTCATTTCTCAAACTTAAGGGACCCACTTAATATAATAATATTATTACCAATACTTTCACCACTAACTATCTCTTAAAACACTTTCTCTCTCCAATCAAACCTTATATTTTATTAAAAAGTAATACCAAATACCCCACCACTAACTATCTCCTAAAATGTTGTGCCCAACACAAATGAGAACTTTATTTAGGGACGGAGGGAGTATATATGAGGCGTTTGTTTTAATTTATAAGTTTAGATTTTTTAGCTTATTTTGAAGGAATTTCTTAAACTCCATTTTGTGGCTTATTACTTATTAGAATGTAAGGTGAGTTTCTTTTAATGTCCTTTTTAATTATTTTACCAAATAAGCTTATAAACTAAAATAAACACTTATTAAAAACTTATGAGCTCATACTTTTTAACTTATAAGCTCATTTCATAAGCTAAAACAAATTTGAGGCCGCAAAAGTTCACCCATTGGATCAATTTCAGGAAATTAGTACAATGATCACAAGAAAAATATTATTTAGTGACGCAGTCTAAAATGTCACTAGAAGTCTAAAAAAGTCCCTAAATGTCAAAGAAACCGTCAATAAAGATTGAGTAAAATATATATCCTCCGATTCAAAGTAAGTGATAAATTTTCTATTTTTTGATGTATTTAAAATAAGTGATATATTTTGAAATTTTACCTTATTTGGTAAAAATTAATGGTGCTTACACCTATTAACAATCTTCTTTTATATAGTAAAATAACTCATTTATCCATACTTTTAATTTTGAACATCATTAACCACACTTTATTCAATGGTACTCATCTCTCACTAACTATCCAATTTAATCTATTCTAACTCTTATTATAATATTTTGCCTGAAAAACCGCTTAATCACTCACATTATAATTTTTTGTCTCAAAAATCGTTAAACCTACCTTTTGAAAAGGGTTTGACTTGGAAGAAGTATAACTTATTAATTTTTTAGAAAGTGTTCCTGAAGTGATTAATACCTAAACTTTATTACTTTTGCCCACACTTTGAAAAGCGCGTATAAAAATTGAACTCTTTAACTATCTTTTTAGTAAAGGCGTCATAAAAACCCACATATATATAATGACACTTTTTTGTGCATCACATATGTCACTTCTTTTGTAGTGAAATTAACAACTTACAGCATCAAGTATCACAACGTGAATCAACAGCTTAGTGGAGATTCCATTGGGCTTCACCAATGCTAACACTGATAACAAACCAGTGATGATGCTATACAAGCAAGCAGCTGACAGTGCTGACACGTAGTATCTACAAAATACCAAAATCAACAATACATTAAGATTACAAAGCACACCTCATTCGGGCTAATTAAGGTCCATTTGTGAAACTAGCAGGACCCGAATGCAGTAGCAAATATCATGTAACTATATTGTGCGGTGGTGATAATGATGGTGGTTTTGGCAATAGTACTGATGATGGTGGTAATGGGTGATGGTGGATGGTAGCGGTAGTTAGTAGTAATGATCGTGGTGATAAATATAATTATACTTCGTATGTGTTTAATAATTAATAAAAATAATTTGGTACATTATAATTGCAGTAACGTAATAAATATAGTAGTTCAGTTGGTTAGTACTCTTGCTAATAACATGAATGTCGCAAGTTCGAGTCCTGGGGTTTTTTCAAAACACAAATATTTCTTGAAATAGTAGGTGTATTGGCTGAAATTAACTATTACTAATTTTGAAATGTCTCAAAATAAGTGATGCAGTTTGGGGGCAAAATATTGAAATGAGGGTTAGCTTAAATTAAATTAGATAGTTAGTGAACGAGGGCAAAATATGTAATGGTGTTTAAAAATAAAAGTAAAGGTAACTGATTCATTTCACTTTATTAAAGGAGATAGTTAGTGGTATGAGTCATATTATTTTTTCCTAAATAATCAAAGTTTTAAAGTGTATCATTTATTTTGAAATATTATAAAAATGAAAAATGTATTACTTATTTTGAAACGGAAGAAGTAATAAAGAAAAAGATTAAATAAATCATTACTTACATGAAAGCTGGAGACTGATCAAAATTTGCAGCCATGGGTATGGCAAGGCCCGGTGCAACGGGTATCAACTCGGTTTGTTTAGAAGTGACCATAACAATCAAAGCAACCAAAGCCGTTACAAAGAGTGTGACCCTCAATAGCATATCAACTGCCACATGGTTCTTGACACGTGGACTGCTAATACTACCTTTGTACTCAGGTGTTGGTGCTGGTGATTCTACTGATATGGTGGAATGTGGAGTAATAGATGCCATGGTCACTGGATTAATGTAGAGAAAAGCTAGTTGGAGTTTGTGTTTTTTGAATTGTGTGGTTTGATGTATATATGCAATATCATGTCCGTTTTATACTAAAAAAAGTCAACTTGTTTGCCATGATTAGTTATGGTAGCTAGGATGTTCAAATAAGCAAAGATCGATATGCATGGTTGACATTAATTATGATTTATATATTAACTTTTGTCATGATGTCGAAACCATTATGACGTCGAAAGAACTAAGCTTTATCTATAACTCATAAGCGGAATAAAATGTTCTAAAAGAAAAAAGACATATTTTCCCAAAAAAAAAAAAAAAAACTTACTAACTAATTGGGTCTTTCCAAAATAAAACGTGCACTTATTGTTTTTTGGGCGACTCCATTAAAATGCCGCCAAGTGTTTCAACTGACAGTTGTATACTTTGCCTGACTTTTTATCCTTTACTAAAAGAAAAAAGTTTCAAAAAACTATATTTTTTTAGTTTTTCATATTTTGTCTTTTATTTATAACATGTCAACATGATTCTGCCTGCTAACTCATTAATTTGATCCACCAACATTATAAGTTATATGAGCCAGACAAGTCGGGCCTGTGTTACTATCAGGGTTGGCAAGGCGTTCAAAAGGTGCCAAACGGCCAATGAACGAACATCATTGTTTAGGTTGATACCCATGTAACCCACTATAAAACTGAATACAACTTAAAATTTTATAAATTTAGAATCTACGAGTTTTATGACATTATTTGGTAAATTGAATAGTGTTAGTGATTTACGGTTTTAATCAAAGAAAACGCAGCGGAAATATAACATAAATCACCAATAACGGATCTACATATTGACAAACTAATTAAGCAATAAAGATAAAGAGTTAGGATGTAAATCATACCCTTGAAGCCTTTGTAATCACTGATGATTAAGAATGTAGTACTCAAAGATCCAACGTAGAAGCTCTCTAAAGTTGATCCACACTACACCATATTAAGAACACCAATTGGGATGCTAGTCCCTTGAGCAAGAATCAAAAGAATATTAAATATTCTTAAACGTCCAAACGCATAACCAAAAATTATAAAGTAATCTTTTGCTTATGTTTGTGCGTGCGTCAGGAAAGAAGCAACAACATCTTTCTTTTTGGTTTGAGGCCACGGCCGTAAATGGGAGGAAGGAGGGAGAGATTAGGGTTAAGGTCCAACTTTTCTTGCCCCCTAATCCTACCTATATATGAGGCATAAATTTGAAGAGGGTTTGACACCATGGCAATTCCAAGCATTCCTATTCGTCCATAATGCCACTTGGAATTCCCTGATTGGTCCACGTCATTTGCACTAATACAAACGAATCTGGTACGGCTTACGGTCTACATTCATATTCATATGCTCCATATACGGCAAACGAATCTGGTACGGCTTACGGTCTACATTCATATGCTCCATATACGGCTTCCTACATACAAGGAAACAAATAACTATTTAAAAGATCGTACATACAAATAACTATTTAAAAGATCATACATACAAGGAAACAAATAAATATTTAGAAGATCAATCAGCGAAGGAAACAAATAACTATATGTAACATTTATATGTAACATTTCTTCATTTACCTTTTTTTGTACAAAATCATCATCACATCTATCGATTATTATGTCATTTAGAAGTATATAAAGTTTTTGGACATTTTTCTACATACTAAAATTTACAGCATACCCGCCCATCGGGCGGGTTTTGTAGCTAGTCTAAGTATATATTCCCTAATTATAAGTTAGGAGATATGACACTTAGCCCCTTGTACTTTTGATTCTTTATGATTACTCACTAATACGTTTTAACTTAACAATTAATTAAAACATAACTAGTCAAGTAATCATAGTTTATATAAATAATATAATTACCCCAATTATATTATACTCCCTCCGTCCCTAAATAAAGTTCTCATTTGTGTTGGGCACAACATTTTAGGAGATAGTTAGTGGTGGGGTATTTGGTATTACTTTTGAATAAAATATAAGGTTTGATTGGAGAGAGAAAGTGTTTTAAGAGATAGTTAGTGGTGAAAGTATTGGTAATAATATTATTATATTAAGTGGGTCCCTTAAGTTTTAGAAATGGGAACTTTATTTAGGGACAAAACTTGAAGGTGAAATGGGAACTTTATTTAGGGACGGATGGAGTATATATTAAATGGTGTTTGGTGTATAAGTGTGTGACCCTTTAGGCTCACATACGTCTAGCCATATAACTATATGTCATGAACGTAAAGCATATTAATTCCAACAGCTCCCACTTGCGCACGTCATAACATCAAGTAGTTATACAAGTAAAGGTTAGAATCTAGCAACCCGCCAATGCCCCTAGAAGTATATGAGTGAGTTTCAGAAAAGTACAGGTTCAAAGTTTTTCAATCAGTTATCCTTTTGTTACTGATACCATGTTGAATTTTAGACAAGGATTAATGTCAATCTAAAATTTCAACGATTCTGTTTCTCGATCTATACATTGAAGTAGATTACCAAACAAATCAAGATTCATCTTGATTACCTTTGGGTACGGCCGTACAAGCATCTATTCAAATCATCGAGGGGCCTAGTAATATCTAATCCAAACATGTGGAGGAACAAATTCTTTATTGACTACACGTGTTTGATATATGCTTAATATCTAACTTGAAGATGGTTGTTATAGAAGCCTTATTCAGGTTAGCGTTTAACCACATCAAAGTTTGGCACTCCACATACACAAACCACCTTGCATCTCAAGTCAGAGGATAAGCGACAAAGCCTTTGTGAGATTCACTTGTGACATAAATCCAGGAAGTGATTTCTCATAGGTTGGGTCAGTCCAATTGTGCATCACAATGAACAACATGTGAGTTTGATTTCATCATCCTTAGTCATACTAAGATGATGTCATCAATACCCTCAGATTTGTCTTAATAATATTCCCATATTATTAATATGACAATGGACAATTTAGAATATAAAACGCAGTAAATATTCAAGGATGTAAATATGCAAATATAGAACACAGTAGATATTCATATAAAAACGATCATATCAAATATATCAATTTATTCCAATATAAACTGCTCACCGTTCCATTATCCAAATACTAAAACAGATTTACATGAACCTACTAGCTTGTCGAAGTCCAATGTTCCATTCATATCCAATATGTTTGGTACAAGACATTGAGTTCGATAAAACGTCAGCTAGTTAGTTATCTGTTTGAACTTTAAGAGTACGAATTTCACATATCTCGATAAATCATTCGAATGTAGTGAACCTTCGTAAATAGGATCTAGCGTCATCACGACCTATTTCAAAACCAGCATAAGTATAGCAAGTATACTTAGTTTCAGTTTGGTATCTCCACCATAGCCAAGGAACAAATATCCAGTACTTTAAAATACTTCAATGTGTTCTTAACAGCAATCCAGTGATTCTCTTATGGATTCTGTTGGTATTTTCTAGTAAGGTCCCCTAAGGACGTTACATTTGGCCTAGTGCTCCTTACAACGTACATGATGAATGGAATAGCCGATTCATAGGGGATTACATTCATTCGCTTCACCACATCAGGTGTGGAAGGTCCTTGAGTCTCACTCAAGTTTACATTGTGTGGCATACGAGGACTTCCTCGTTTGGGAGTACCATTCTAAACCGTTTATAATTTTGTCAATGTAAGCACTTTGACTTAAACCAATTAACCGCTTTGATCTATTTTATTCCAAGTATGTATGTCGTATCCCTACAATCCTTCATGTCAAAACATTTTCCAAGCCAGGATTTTCATCTTGTAGCATTGGTATATTATTTCACATGAGTGACATGTCATCAGCATGTATGACTTGAGAAACGACAACGCTCCCACTAGCTTTCATATATACACATGCTCAATTTGGGTTTTAGGTGAAACAAACGTTTTGATTTCATCATAAACCAAATCTCATAGTCATAGTACACTACTTTGGCTATAAGAATCCTAATGTCTTTAGTAACAGGCGAGAAGGTTTCATCATTGTCAATCCAGTAGGATTGAGTGTAACCTTTTGTTACTAGAAGAGATTTATAGGTGTGTATATTCTCATCCAAGTCAACAGTCTTACTGTTTTGAGAAAGATCAACCAAGTTCAAAACTTGGTTGTCTATCATGGATTACATTTTCGCATTCATAGCTTCAAGTCATTTTTCGAATTCAAAATTCGATAATGCAACTTGATAGTTAGGGGGTTCATTATGATCCTCGAAACTTTGCTCCTCTGCATCGACATAAACCTATATCGTTCAGGTGCATGAGGTGTCCTTGTGGACCTACGAATGGGAACAACATCATCATGTGGTCCAACATCTGTATGTTCATCTCATTGTGATATTTTCTAGTGTTACTAGAAGGTTGTGCATCTTCACTTTGAATCTTGTCAAAGTCTATAGTGCTCCCACTTGCTTTGTGAAATGAGACTGTTCTCAAGAAACTTAGCATACCGAGCAACAACAATTTGTTCTCGGGTGGGTAGTAAAATAGTAACAAAGATACACTTGATAGATATGGGCTCAAGTTTGTTTGGCATGTCTCGTTCTACGAGATCCTCACAACCCTAGATCTTCAAGTAAGACAATTAGGGACTTTCCCATGCCATATCTCATATGTTGTCTTTTTAACCTTTTGGTTGGAACCATATTGAGTATTCGAGCAGCAGACTTCAGGGCATGCCCCTCAAAAGGATAGTGTAAGAGTAGTAGGACTCATCATGGACCGAACCATGTCATACAGGGTCCGATATCTCCTTCCAGACGCACCATTATCTTGTGGATTGTATGGAGGATTGAATTGTGAGACAATCTCATGATGTGTGGGATGATCCAGAAACTCTTGACTCATGTACTTTCATCCTCAATTAGGACTTAAAGCCTCTGTTGTCTTGCCGAGTTGATTTTCTACTTTTACTTTAGAAAGCTTTGAACGTTTCAAAGATTTCATGTTTATGTCTAATCAAGTAAACATAACCATTGCGACTGATATCATTAAAGCTTCCATGTTGATGTTTAATCAAGTAAACATAACCACATCGAATGATATCATCAATGAAAGTAGGTGGCACCTTCCCTAGTCTTAGTTCTAAAAGGGCCACATACATCGGTATGTATGAGTCCAAGTAGATTTTTAGCTCTTTCGCCAACATGGGAGAAAAGCTTTCTTGTTATCTTTCCATAATATACAAGAGAGGCATTTTAAATGATTCATAATCATTTGTAAAGAAGCACGTCGAGTTGTAGTATCAAAATGCGTTTCTTGTTTATGTGGAAAAGATGACAATGCTCTAGGTAAATGGAATCCAAACCATTTTGGATTCTTGAGTGCTACGTTTGTATATAGAACTATCGTTTGAATTAGGATCATGCATATTAATTTCAAATATACTATTACAAGGAATAGTAATAAAAACATGTTATTTTTCATAAAATAAAATATCATAATCCATTATTCAACAAACGATAAAGCTAAACAATGCATAATTGACAATTGTTCAAAACAATAATTAACGCATTAGGAAAGATAAGATCACAGCTTCCATTCTTTTAGCTTTCTACTTCACATTCAATCTTGCACATTTGTGTAAATGTGAGTTCCACAACTAGTGTCATACACTCAAGATTTATCACGAAAAGTATAGAGTTCTATAATGAAGATACCTAATGTGCTAGCTAGAACACATTTGTCCTTCATCAACTCTGCCAAGTAGGCAGGACAATTCCTCCTTCAATGGCCAGTTTCATCGCAATGATGACAAGAAATATCCTTTGCAGGGTGCTCCTTTTTAGCAGGTGGGGGAATCATAGGTTTGGAAAAGTAAACTAGTTTATCCTTATCTAGACTCTTGTCTTGTGCTTGCGGTTTACCTTCCCTGATTGCTAGAAAAGTATTGGGTAACCCTTGCTCAACCAGTATTACCATAGCATGTTATCAACGATTGTCTTCCCCATGCTATGTACTTTTAAAACATTTTTCATACTGGTCATAGTCCTTGGATGGTGAGGTAAGAATCAAGCTCATTCCAAGAACTTGTGGTAAGGGGTAACCAAGACGTTCCATTTGATCAAGATAGCATTTCATATTCAAGATGTAAGTGCTAACTGATTGGCCGTCCTCCTGATTGCAAGCGTGGAATGCTTTAACTGTTTTGAACAGTTCAAGTTCCGCTTTTTGTTGAAATATCATTTTCAACTCGCTTATCATGTCATATGCTGTGAGTTCCTCGAAGTTCTTTCGAATCTCGGGGTTCATGCTCACATGCATAGGAGTAGCGACTTCTTGATGTTCGTTAAACGTTTTGATAAAGGCTTGACGAACAACAGCAGAATCATTGACATGAGGTGCCTCAGGTAAGGCCTCTTATAGGTGTATCAACTTGTTCTCATCTCTAAGGACAATCCTTAGAGTTCGATATCAGTCGATAAAGTTGATATTAGTCAGTTTCAGTTTTCAAGAACTGATTTTAGAGTGGAGATACTTAGGTTTTGATTTGTTGTTGTTATCTGTATAACACACAAAGTTCAAAAAATAGTATTTTCAATAATAATTTCTTTTAATCAATTAACTACCCAATTAATTTTAATTAAAAGCTAAGATCCCATTGAGCTTCTATCACCGCATCAGTTGATCTGCTAGAGATGATAGATCCAATAGGTAGGTAACGATCAACAATTGCATTCGTAGTGCAACTCTTAGAGGTATGGGACTTCATGGCACCTAGTGAACAAGCATCTAGGGTCAAGTGGCATGTTTGTCGCATCTTTGCCTCGAGTCAAGGTCTCACCGTTAACTCGATTAAGTCATCTAATGTGAAATCATGTCAAAATAGATCTAGGTCTCACGTGTAGAGAATAACGACCTCGGATCTAAATTCAAACCACGCCTCACGTGAATTCAAAAATAGAAGCAAGTGATTTCAACCGATTGGACGGCGTGACTTAAATTTTAGGTATGGAAAATTTTAAGATAAAATTTTATTAAGATATGAATGAATCATGTACTTCATTCATACCACTTCATAAGTCGGTTAATAAACGGTAAAAACATGTAACGATTATTAAGGTGTAAGTTCAAATCGTATTTAAACTTTGTTTAATCTCAAATACAAGTTTAGATTAAAAATTAATCATTAATGATTAACAAGTAATCATAGATGATAAAAAGTTTGGATGTTTTAATGTTTGTGTCAAAAATCGTATTTTAATTGTTTTATTACTTGTATCTAATAGAAATGAAAACAACCACAAACATAAATAAAACATGCAACAAATTTTGTGCAAACCTCGACCGATGAAATCCTAGGTTCGGTCACGTGAGTCATCACGACGGACCGAAGGGTCAAACTAGGGTACGGGCCAACATGAACCCAAACGGGCCTACATAAACCCAATGGGCTCCCACTTGCCCCATGACATTCATGGGCAAGTAGAAACCATCATTTTGTGAAAAAATGCAATCTGCCAGAAAATTCAGTCTGACTTCAAGGCCCGAAAAGTCACTGAAGGAGTCTTCGGTGGTCTTCCCCGCCTTCTGTAAAGTTGTAGGTCTCTGAGTTGCGGAAATTTTGGCGGTGGTTTCAGGTCCAACGGAATAGCCAATCTCCGGTAAAGTCTGTTTTCGTGCAGCTGCGCAGGAGGTGCCGAAAATTGTTGTTTTGTCCTCATCTTTTCTTCACCTTTAGTCAACAAATTACAAAGTATAAAGAAACAAAATACAACTATTCTAATTACTTTTACAATGAAATTTGCCCCAAAAAATGGCACCAAAAATAAAAGAAAAAAAAATTGAAACAAATTACAACAATTTAAGCCAAAAACACGGCTTTTCCCAAATCAACCAAACAACCAAACAACAACACATTCATTCACAAACGGTCTAGGTTTTCATCGGTTTGCATAAACAAGCAACAATTGACAAGGCTTTGGCTTGGGATATGGCAAATTACATGTTTTGCCATATCAAAAAACGAAATTTAAAAAATTAAATTCCAAGCCAAATAATCAAAAAATACAATAACTAGATTAATTTTTTTTTGGTGTTGTTTTTGTAACAAGTAGCAATTAGGGTTTCAAAAAATCAAATTTGTAACCTTATAACATAAAAAATTTCGAAAAAATTAAAGACAAAGAACCCTAGGGTTCTTTGCCGATCGGCGTAACCATTAGGCCAAAAAATACGAATTTTTTTGCTACTTTTTACAAAGAACTTGCTAATTAAATCATCAATATGATGACTCGTGATACCACTGTTAGTAATTTATGGTTTTAATCAAAGAAAACGCAGCGGAAATATAACATAAATTACCAATAACGGATCTACATATTGACAAACTAATTAAGCAATAAAGATAAAGAGTTAGGATGTAAATCATACCCTTGAAGCCTTTGTAATCACTGATGATTAAGAATGTAGTACTCAAAGATCCAACATAGAATCTCTCTAAAGTTGATCCACACTACACCATATCAAGAACACCAATTGGGATGCTAGTCCCTTGAGCAAGAATCAAAAGAATATTAAATATTCTTAAACGTCCAAACGCATAACCAAAAATTAGAGTAAATTACATGAATGGTCCTTTAGGTTTATAGTAAATTTCACCAATGGTCCTTTAGTTTAAAAAATTACACCGATGGTCCTTATTTTTGAAAGGTTTTTCACCGATGGTCCTTTACGAAAAAGTCCGTCTATTTTTTAAGTTAACTAACATCACATGTGATGCACATGGGGGTATTTTGGTCAATTTGTCTTTCCCCTTCTCAATTAAATTACACGGATGGTCCTTTAAGTTTATAGCAAATTTCATCAATGGTCCTTTAGGAAAGACAAATTGACCAAAATACCCTCATGTGCATCACATGTGATGTTAGTTAACTTGAAAAATAGACGGACTTTTTCGTAAAGGACCATCGGTGAAAAACCTTTCAAAAATAAGGACCATCGGTGTAATTTTTGAAACTAAAGGACCATTGATGAAATTTACTATAAACCTAAAGGACCATTCATGTAATTTACTCCAAAAATTATAAAGTAATCTTTTGCTTATGTTTGTGCGTGCGTCAGGAAAGAAGCAACAACATCTTTCTTTTTGGTTTGAGGCCACGGCCGTAAATGGGAGGAAGGAGGGAGAGATTAGGGTTAAGGTTCAATTTTTCTTGCTCTCTAATCTAAGTATATATTCCCTAATTACAAGTTAGGAGATATGACACTTAGTCCCTTGTACTTTTGATTCTTTATGATTACTCACTAATACGTTTTAACTTAACAATTAATTAAAACATAACTAGTCAAGTAATCATAGTTTATATAAATAATATAATTACCCTAATTATATTATATATATTAAATGGTGTTTGGTGTATAAGTGTGTGACCCTTTAGGCTCACATACGTCTAGCCATATAACTATATGTCATGAACGTAAAGCATATTCCAACAAATAGGACCTCCAAATTCTCAGGGACAACCCTAGTTACCATGATTTAAATGTATCCATGTTAGATTTGATTTTTTTACCCAAAATTCTAAACAAGTCAGGTTTGAATTAACCAATTCCAACCTGCTAATCTAACAACTTCAACCTGTTAACCCAAAGTCCCAAATACAATCCAATTGCCACCCGTAAATTTAATCTTTACGGCTTTAGTATAGTAGAAGCTCGTTACCTGTCTAATGTGGTGAGAAAAGGTTTCATTGCATTTGGGTGATTGGGTCCATCAATGACGACCCATAGTCCCACACAAACACATAGAATCGGTAAGAAATGTTATTTGGACTCAAAATTTCCTTATTTTATAATAGTCAATTCTATTTTTTACATGTATTAAATGCATTTGTAAATATGAATGATATATATAGTTCAATTAACACTTCTTATCTCATGCCGTTAGGGCATGAGTTAGAAAAACCCTAATAAAATAAATGATATTTATTCCTACTATTTGTTCATACTCATTTTCATATCCACATGATAAAATGCCATGTGTAATCCACTAATATTCTCTCCTAATATTATCACTTAATTTTGACACATGCCTTAACTTAATGAGTAGGAAAATAAGTAGGAATAAATAGTAGGAAGCAATAATATTACTCTAATAATAAACGAAATGTTGGTGATTTGTATCACCAATATTATTTAAGTGTAATGGGATAAACTTGTTGACAAAATGTAATCCTAATAAATATTGAACAAGTAAGGGCGGTGCGGAGTACACGCTTGTTTAAATTTGTTATGATTAAAATACACCGACTTAACGGGGTTCCAAGGGGCAGCGTCCCTGGCGGTGTCCGGGGCAGCGCCCTGGTCGGGGTCCAAGGGGTAGCGCCCCTGGCAGGGTCCAAGGGGCAGAGCCGAATTCTTGATTTGAACCCGGTTTTTTGACCCGTAAAATCCGACCCGGATCCAACCCGGTTTTGGCAGTTTTGGGCGTTTGCAACTGCCAAAAGGCAGTTCAAAACAGTTTTCGTCAGTTTTCAAGAGAGTGGATGTCTCTTGTTTTTGGTCATATTCTCTGGTACGATTTTCTCAAAAACACACACATATTCTCTGTTCTTGATCACACTGTGATTTTATCTGATTAGAGATTTCGAGAGTACCCTCGAAATACTTTGATCTGATAGTGAAAACACGACTTCACAGTGATCCAAGTGATTCGAAATCTGTAATAACTCTAACACGAAAGGGGCAAGCAAGGTACCTATCATATATTCCAATTACTGTTTGATGCTGCTATCATATATATCTTTATCACATTATCAACGTTTTACACGATGTGTCTTATAATATAATCTCACCCTTCGTAGTTGAAAGTTTCAATGTTTTTTTAATTTACTTTTCACATATTTTATTGATTTAACATCCTAATTTTGGTTGGTTTTTATATTCATTATTAGTCTTAATTTATTAGAATTTGATTTTTAGGGTACTTTTATAATACTAATTTTATGACCATCGTTATCATTAATTAAATCCATCATCAATTTACTGCATAGAATACTAATAATACTTTTTTGTAGGAATGTCCATTGATGGCTAACGGATTAGCCGGAAGATGGGCTTGAAGAGTTAGCATTTTTCAACTAAAAAGATGCGTTTGAAGAGTAAACTTGCTTCGATTGATCACCTTTTTGAAGTGTAAAATAGTAAGTTATTCTACAATTTAGAAATAAAGAACTTGCTAATTAATTACCACAAGAGATGTATTAGAGCAGGGTAGTGATTTAGTTGACAGCAGTTTAGAAATTGTCTTAAGAAAAAGATGGTGATAAACACGATTATTCAGTGTTCTCTGCGGCTCATTTTGAAGTCTAGGACTGATGTGGTGTTCAATAAAATTCGTAGAGTACACACGATCACCGCAGGGGAAATTATATCTACCTCATTTTTGTGGGTGAAATATAGGAGTAAACTTGAATGTAATTGGGTGGATTGAAGTATATTTCCTTTCAATTTGTCTTTGTAATCACTTTGTACTTTCCTTCTTAGTATCTTACTAAGTTGACTCTTTAATATATCATTTGCCGTTTCCAAAAAAAAGTTGACATCAGTCTAGAAATTTTGAAAGAAGGAATTCTTTCTATGGATTCATGTATTTCGTCATTTTAATTATAAAAAAAATGGAATTCATGGTTGTTAAAAAATACAATGGGAATGCGAATTCTATCACTAGAGAGTAAAATTTTAAAATCATTTGAGTGAGGAACGTAGAAGATCACTTTATTACCCTCAAACAACTCTTTTAACCCTAAACTTATCTCATTCTATTGACATAATTTTCCAGCCGACTCCAACAAGCATCACCGAGAATTCCACCCCATCACCACCCAACATCACTACGGATGACCATGTTCCAATTCCAATTCCATTTTTAGGTTTCGAATATTTTGAACACCAAACTTTTTTCATGTCCAAACATAGTTCAACTTTTTGGAAATTACTAATACAGTAGTTGTGAAAAAGAATTACTAAATGTGAGTAAAAAAACTTAATTTACAAGATAAATATCTAAATCATTATTACTAAATTAGAACATTTTGCACATTATGTTGTTATTCTGTTATAAGGTGAAAGACACTCCTATCACCACCTACATTTTAAAATATTCAAATGCAGACATGCAGTAGCCTTTATTGACCCAAACACCTCATTTGATTATACACTAATGTCATATAATATACTTAATAGATAAAGATATGCGCCGTTTAAAAAAAAGAAGAAAAGATATGTAACAATTTAAATATTTCTTATAACATTGAATATGGTAGTTTGAATGATGTAATACGTACCCAACATTTTTGGAATATTAATATGAAATTTCATTTCTTAATCATCATCATCATCACATATCGAACATCTAGAAGAGTGAATATCAATATCTTTTTCTTCAAGTGGATTAACCATTTTGAAGCCTTTCATTAATGATTTATATTTACCTTGATTATATGGAATTCATTCCACGTTACATCTTAGGCAAGTCTCATCATGAACATAAAAGATACTAGGTTAAAGTTAAATATAATGCACCTCCAAATTAGATACAACGCATTTCGGGCCACAGACACTCATATACCATAAGAACTCTGCAATTAAGCATGATAGGCTATATGACCTACTGAATCATTTGCCGGTAAAGCGGACAATATATAAGATGGTCATGGTAAGCAGGATATCTTTTTTTGTTTTATCGTTGTTGAGTTATACTCACTTCGTTTCCAAGTAAACTTCACAAATCTATTTTGCACATATTTTTAGGAGAGATTAATGGCAGAGTCTTTAGTAAATAATCTTTATCTTTATATATAATAAAAGAAAGTTTTTTTGAAACTTTAAAGCCATATCATAATAGCACGTCAACGCCACGTAAGCCTAACTGCCACGTATGCTGCCAACTCGAACGCCATGTAGATTGCTGGATATTTAAACACATATCTTTATCTCTCTATCTAATAAAAGACACGTTTTTAATAAAACACACATCTTTATCTCTCCATATAAACGCCATGCAGATTGCTGGATATTTAAACACACATCTTTATCTCTATCTCTATATCTAATAAAAGACACTTTTTTTTTTTAATCTTAAAAGCCACTTGGCACTTATAATGCCACCTAAAAGTCCACGTAGGTACATTTATTTCAACTCATGTCCACATGTTATATGGAGAGTCAAATTGGCAGTCATCACCCTCCATGTATTCCAAACTCATAAATATTTCTTTGAATTGCAATTATTCTCATTCAATTTCTCATTTATTATGGTAAAAGCCAATGGTGTACATGATTACAATTATTCTTATTCAATATGCTGTGAACATATAAACTCATACTCTCTGATGGTCTTAAAAATTCAATTACGGTCTTAAATATTATACCGATTTGAAAATAACTGCCCTCCGGTTACAAGTATTATTCAATGTTGTTTAAGACATTACAGTTATGGAACATATTTCAGTTACGGAACATGTTACATATAAATAACCCGATTTGCCAATACAAAATACCACCACTATTTTTCCATCTACCATTCGCACTGATGTCAATTACAAGTTTCTTTGTTGTAATATTGTATGCAGAAAAATCTTACGCATTTGTTTTTTGGTAATATCAGGAGCCTTTTCTTTTTGTAATATCGGGAGCATTTGTACAAATTAGAAGCTGAATATGTGGATGAGAGGCTGCATATGCTGAATCGGGTGGTTTAATTGTGCACATGAAGTGTTTACGGGAATTTTTGATAATATTCAAATTTAAATTAAGATTTTCATATGGTACATGTTATGTCATATGGTTCTGTATATATGATCGCATATGTTGTAAGTCTTGAATTTGTATTATCTCTGGAATACTAAATGTGTTTAATTTTTTTGTTTAGGTTTAATATTTTATTTTGGGTTTCACAAGATTCATTAGGGTATTTGTATATAATAGGTTGTTTAGATTCATTAGGCTGGTTTAATTTGCATAAGCTTTACTTCTTGGTACATAATTCTGACCCAAATGGTTTCTAAATGTTACCAAAATGTGTAAGCTAAAGTGTGATTGATGGGTTAACCTATTTCAATGTTTCATCAAAGTTCATATATGGACACATTCACTATAAATTTTTAACATGCATCTATTTATTCAATACATAGGGACAACCACAAATGTACGCTCTTATAATATTTGCTTTAATGCAATTTTTTATCCATTGCAAATTAATTTCATTACAAGCTCATGTGTCTTTCTCTCTGGTTGTATTACCTGTTTGATAGTTTTCCAGGTTGATGCTAAAAACAATTACCTGTTTGATAGTACGCAACTCAAGAAACTGATAAAAATGGACCAAAATTTTAAAAAACAAACCAAAACAAAAAGGATGAAATTGTGTTTGAGAGCTCAACGAGTTATCCATTGTGGACTCACTTTTGAGAGCTAAGGTTCTCTTAAAGTCATGGAATCAATTTTTTAACATTAGCATTATTATGAAATGAATATAGTAATAATTTGTCTTAGTTTAAAATTATTCATGGTTTGTTTGCCACCATTAAGAATAGGTTGAAAGTCAATCAAAGCCATTAAGCATATTCACAAGTAAGTTTGACCCTTTGATCTAACAATAAAATGCCATTTTTTGTGCTAAGTTTGACCCATACAGTTGGTCTTGCAATATCAACAAATATCGAGAGCTTTATTAGTAAATGAAGTACAAATTAAATGTACAGTAACATGTGCTACCTATCTTTTGCTGCAAAATCATCTAATGGTACATTTATTTGATTAAATTCATATTCAAGATTCCATCTTTTTTGTAAATTTGAAGGCAAATTTGAAATTTGTTCTTTAATTTACTCATTTTCAAGACCATCATTGACTTTATTGTAGATATTTCCAGATGTGCTTCATTCGGTATTTTCATGACAAAGTTTTGTGACTATCTGACTGAATTTCAGTAAGTTAAGTCACTTTGTTGTATTTGTTTTAGGGGTTGTACTTTTGGTTATAGTTGAAATTATAGTTCTAACACAACCTTGAATTGACCCGTTTATAACTTTTGGACTTTTGGTTTAGGGGTCGAAAATGACACATGTAGCCGTGCATGATAGCAAAGCTTCGTTAGAAACATCAAGATATGGGTATCTAACTCCCATTTCTGCATCAAGCTATTATTGTATTTGTTTTTACTCATTTGGTGGAGGTATGAGTTTGGTTTATGAGTTTAACCTACTCTGGAATTTGACCCAATCACACAAGTTATTTCATATTTGTATACATGTCAAATGTTCAAGGAGGTCCACATATTTTTTTAAAGTCTCAAGGAACACTTTTGGTCCCTTGGATCAAGCCTAATCAATGGTTCAGATTACATCCTTTTTTAAACTGATTTTGTACGTGGAAGGGTATATTCGTCATTTTACACTTTGATATAACCCCCATCACTCTGTCATTTGTTCCTTTCCCGCTCTCCGATCACGTCTCTTCATCTCCTTCTCTCTCTCAAAACCTCTCGAATCAAATCGTGATTTCCGGCGATTTACGGCGATTTACGGCGGTTTTACCGGCGATTAGTTGTGATTCTTCATTCCTCTTTCTTCCTCGTTCATTATCAGTCGAAGAAAATCCTTTTCTAACGTTTAAATGTCTGATTTACGATCATCTTCTCCACTAGAACCATCTGCTGAAGTTTCCGTCAATTCCGAACTACAATCAGGTCATTTTAACTTTTTTATTATTAGTTTTATTATTGTTTTTGTATAAATAGGTGTTCATATTTTGTGTTTTTGTATATTTCGGCTTTTTTCTAGGTTTTGTAATCCGTCGATTTTACCGTTTTTATTGTAGATTACTGTTTTCTAGTGTTTTTTAGTTGTAAATCACTTGTGATTTTAGCGTTTTTATTTTAGATTATTGCCTTCTGTTGTGTTTTAGTTGTAAATCACATGTGATTTTACTGTTTTTATTATATATTGCAGCTTTCTAGTGTTTTTTAGTTGTTAATCACATGTGATTTTACCGTTTTTATTATTGATTTTCAACTTTCTAGTTTTTTTTTTTATTTGTAAATCACATGTGATTTTACTGTTTTTATTATATATTTCAGCTTTCTAGTGTTTTTTAGTTGTTAATCACATGTGATTTTACCGTTTTTATTATTGATTTTCAACTTTCTAGTTTTTTTTTTAATTGTAAATCACATGTGATTTTACTGTGTTCACATGTTTTATTATTTTAATGTTTACTCTGTTTTTAAATCACATGTGATTGTTTTTTATTATGTGATTATTATGTTATTTGAGTTCAATCACATGTGATTGTTCTCAATATCTCACCTAATCACTGTCAATTAATTCATAGCTTCTAATCTCATGTGATTAGTAATCTAAATTACAGTTTATTTATTTGAGATTGTGAGTTCAATCACATGTGATTTCAGTTTATCTATCTCATATTGTTATTAGTTGTCATAACTTGCTTCTTTTTCTGTTTTATAGGTGTTGATGATTTATCTACTCTGTTATCTGAGTTACCTCAGATAAGAACTAAAAGACCTAGGTCATCATCAACAAGAGGAACTGCCGAGGGTAAATCAAAAATCAATAAAAGGTTTAAGCTTATTAGACGTTCAGAACCCGAATCTGTACAAGAGAAAATTTCTGAAGTTGATTCTGAAGTTCAGCCTATGCCTCCAAAAAGTTTAAAAATAAAGTTTTCTACAAAAGGCGTATCTTCTTCTTCAGTTCAATCAGAAATCATTCCTGTGGCTCCAAAAAATTAAAACCAATAACAGAAAAGAGAACAAAAAAATCAAAGGCTGCACAAAATGTTTCCGTTTCTAAACATCTTCCATCCATTAGGACTCGGTCAACCCCATCTCAGTTCTCATTTGTTATGTGTGGTTTATCTCTTGAACAGAAGGAAATTGTAAAAGGTATTGGCTTTGGTTCTTTAATTGATTTTGATTTTCATCAACTTCCTGGAAAGTTAGGATATTATGTTGTTGACAGTTTTGATGATGCAAAGATGGTTATTAATACTAAGAAAGGTGTTATCTCAATTGATGTTGATTCTGTTCATGATGTGTTTGGTATTCCCAAGGGTGGTACCAATATATACTCTTTACCACTCAATTCTGAATCTAAATTTATTAAACAATGGCTTAATCAGTTCACATCGTCCAAGGATATTAGGCCATCTGTTATCAAGGAAAAATTTTTAAGTTTAAATGGTGCTGTTGATGAGTTTTTTAAGATGAATATATTGATGCTGTTTGCCAATACATTGGTATCCTGTGATTGCAATGGCATAATTAAAATGGATGTTTTGAATTATGTATCTGAAGATATGGATATTAAGTCTCTTGATTGGTGCTCGTTTTTATTGGCCAATATTAAAGACAGTAAAAGACTTTGGAATAGGAATGCTGTTAATAAAAAATTTTATTGTGGTCCTAACACATTTTTGATAGTGAGTTTCTTTTATTTTAATTTTTTTTCTTAGATATAATTTTATAAGTTTTTTTATTAATATTTTTTTTATTTTGTTATAGCTTTTGTATTGTGATCGCACAAAATGCGATTCTCTCTCTTTACCTCGTCGGCGTCCAGTATTTAAAAACTGGAAGGGTTATTTGTGCATTCGAGAGAATAAAGAAGCAAACTGTGGATCATTTGGTTTATTTGATGTATTACCTCCTTTAGATGCTGCAGAACCCTCAAATGCAAATGATGATGATATTAACAATGCTGAGGATATTAACATTGTTGACCCTGCTGATATGGTATCGGAAAAGGTATTACATTTTTTCAAAAGTTATTATAATTTTCTTGAATCACTTGTGATTTTACATTTTTATATCACATGTGATTGTACTTGTTAAATCACATGTGATATAAAACTCTTTATGTCATTGTTAACAACCTCCCCTGTTTTTATGGCAAATAAATCACATGTGATTCACTTAGCAACCTCAAATGAATCAGTCAACTAAGGCATAGCATACAATCACATGTGATTTTGTAAAGCGAATCACTTGTGATTTGTCCCTTATCAACTTCCCCTGTTTTTAAGAAATCAAATCACATGTGATTCACTTAGAAACCTCTTTTATAAAGATTTTTTATTTTAAAATCTCATGTATTTTTCAATACCATAACTTGTGTTTATTTTTTTCCAATCTAATGTGATATTAACCTTCTTTTTTTGAAATTTTGTAGGAAATTCTCAAAAGACACCAGGATTTGGTTTATGAAATTTTTGCTCGTGTTGATGCTCAGTTTCCTCAAGGCGATAGATCGATAAATTTTGTTAAATCTGAATTTAACAGAGCTTTTAATCTTGAGTTAGTGATTGCTTCTGAGGTATTATCATTTCTCTTTCTTTTTAATTTCTTATAAATGTACTCCAATCACTTGTGATTTGCAGAGTATTATTTGAATTCTAATAGTATTAACTGAATTTTATAGGCTGAAGTTGATGTTCCGAATGTTGAAATTGTTGAGAATGTTTTGGCTGAGAATGATCCTTCAAAGGTTGTTGAGGTTCAGAGTGATGTTATCACATAAATTTTATATTCCTAACAAAAATCACATGTGATTTTATTGTGTAAAACATATTTTTTTATAAAAAACAGCGGAGTCTATATGCATAACAAAATCCCATGTGATTTTGTAATTTAAAAAAGAGTTTTTCATAAAAACAGGGGAGTCTATATGCATATCATAATCACATGTGATTTTCTTCTCTAAAACAGAGTTTTTCATAAAAACAGGAGAGTCTATATGCATATCATAATCACATGTGATTTTTATCTCTAATAGTATTAACTGAATTTTATAGGTTGAAGTTGGTGTTTCGAATGTTGAGTTTGTTGAGAATGCTTTGGCTGAAAATGTTCCTTCAAAGTTTGTTGAGGTTCAGAGTAATGTTATTGATGATTATGAGATTCCTGATAATGATGATATTTTGTCTGAATGGTGGTCTCCCAATGTTTCTAAAAAGGCATTGCAGCCATTAAATGAACAAGGATTTTTAAAACCATCACCACCTCTGAAATCACCATATATAATTAAGAAGACTGCTGCAAGTCCATGCCTTTTAGCTTCTGAATTTGTTGTTGCAAGTGAGCTTTTTGCAGCTCTTGAAGAAAGGATGTGAGTTTGTTTGTCTAATTTTGTATTAGTTAATGTTTATTTATTATTTTTTTTATTTAACATTGTATTTTTTTCTTTTCTTCCATAACAGGGAAAACATTTTTGAAATTGCTGATCAACTGACATTTGCTTCCCGTTTGACTCTAGAGTCACTAACTCCTCGTCTTTATGTTGATGCAAGTGTAATTGATCTTTGGTCAATTATTTTAAATCATGAAGAAAATTTCAAACATCATAAAGCTTTGAAGAGAGTGTTCTTTCCATCCACTATATTTGTAAGTGTAATTTTTTTAATATGTATATTTTTGTGTTAATATTAACTATTTTTTGATGAACAGCCTTCCACTGTTTATTCATCCGGTCACCAATATTATCAAGATTGGATATACAATACTTTTTCATCAAGTATTTGTTCTTTTTTTAATGATGATATTGATAAGCTGTCGTTTGAGAAATTCAATCTGGTAGGTGGATTTTGTGTTTTTTTTATTTTAAATTTCAAAGATGTCAATCACATGTGATTTTGTTAACAATCACATGTGATTTTGTTAACAATCACATGTGATTTTTGTTAACAATCACATGTGATTTTTGTTAACAATCACCTGTTATTTTTTTAACAATCACATGTGATTTTGTTAACAATCACCTGTGATTTTTTTAACAATCACATGTGATTTTGTTAACAATCACATGTGATTTGTAACTTTTTATATCTAATTTGTATTTTTTGATTCAAATGTATTACAGGTTTTCTTCCCAATATGTGCTTTTCAGCACTTTTATTGTTTTGTATTTGATTTAAGGAAGAATCCAAGATTTTATATTCTTGAGAATAGAACTGTGGATGATTTTGATGCTAAATACAAGCATATATGTGATTTATTTGTAAGTTTTTAAATAAATATTCATCTAATTTTCTATAAAATTATTTCATTTTGATAAATATCTAATAAAGTTTTTTGTATACAACTACATTATTTTTCAACCCATTTAATCGCATATGGTCATCGTTTTGGTGAAGATGTTGGGAAGTTGAAGCCGGAGAAGTTGGAATTTAAATGGTGCTCTAAGAATAATTTCACTGATTGTGGTGTTTTTCTAATGTTCCATATGGAAGGATACAGTGGCCAATCAGAAAAGTGGGTCACTGATATTCCAATTGATTTTGAGAAACAAAATTTGATGATGAGAAAGCTTAGGATGCGGTTCGCATAAAAAATTATTACTCATGACCTTAACATTCATGCTTCAAAAATGATTGAAAAGGCTTCTGATTTCATCAAGTCCAACACAAAAGATCAAATCAAGCTTCATATTCTTCATGCCATTTCTAATCGATCAGTTCGTGATAAATAAACAATTGTGTTTAAACAGTTTTATATTTTAAGTTATGTGTTTTGTTATTTTTAAACAATGTACATTGTAGTTTAATTATCGTACTTTCTAGTTTATTTATTCTAGTTTTTATATTTAAGTTATGTGTTTTTGTTATATGGCAAACAGTTTATCCAGTTTTGTTTCACTTGATACTGAACTAAAATCACATGTGATTTTATAATGTAAAACAGTGTTTTTCATAAAAACAGGGGATTCTATAACAAATCACATGTGATCTTAACTATAATAATTCATACGAATCACATGTGATTCAGTAGATATATTGAAACACATGTGTTTTAGTGACTCAAGAATATGTATGCAAATCACATGTGATTTTATAATGTAAAATAGAGTTTTTCATAAAAACATGGGTTTCTATAACAAATCACATGTGATCTTAACTATAACAAATCACATGTGATTTGTTAAAAAATATTGATTTTATTCTTATTTAAAATTAATTTGTGTTTTCTAGTGTTTTTTAGTTGTAAATCACATGTGATTTTTACTTTTCCAAATCGTGTTTTTGTGCACTTGATACTGATCTAAAATCACATGTGATTTTGTTTTGTATATTGACTCCCTTTTTTTCATAAAAAACTCTATTTACATTACAAAAACACATGTGATTTGTTAAAAAAATATTTGATTTATTCTTATTAAAATCAGTTGTGATTAAAAATCACTACTTTCTAGTGTTTTTTAGTTGTAAATCACATGTGATTTTTACTGTGTTCACATGTTTTATTATTATTATTTTTTTACTCTGTTTTTAAATCACATGTGAATTATTTTGCTCTTTAAATATCTAAATAAGTGAGCGCAAGGGTATGTTGGTCATTTACGCCGGGTGTTAAAGCTAATTTGTGCTTTACTTTTCATCATTCCCGCTCACTTATATCGTGTTTTCATTCTCTCTCTCTGTCTATCTCTCTCTCTTAAAACCCTTTTCATCTCAATCAATTTGATCGGAAACCGTCGTGATTCAACACATTTTCGCCGATTTGTGCCGTCGTTTACTGAAATTGTTAGTTTTACACTTCTGCATTCAACTTTTACTCGACTTAGAATGGCCGATTCTGCTTCTTCTCCAAAAAAACCCTCCGATGAAATTCTAGGTAAGTTCAAACGCAATTTTCTTCTTATTATTATGTTTTTTTACTGTTTATCCACAAATACTTGTTCATTTATCTGTATTATTGTATTGCGAACTTTTATTTAGGGTTTCTACTTTATAATCCTTCGATTTCGTACGATTTTTTGTTGATACGATTCACTTAATGTGTTTGTTTTCTTTTTTTTTATTAGTAAATCACATTTGATTTAGATCTGTTTAAGTTTAAGATAAATGTGTCTGGTAAATCACATGTGATTTTGATTCTGTTTAGAATTTAACCACTGTTTTAAATCACATGTGATATACTTAAATGTTAATAGCTCTTATTGTTTTTGTGAAACCTCTGTTTTAAATCACATGTGATTGCGCATATAATTAGCTTTAAAACATATATTTTGCTTTTAGTTAATCACATGCGATTTAGATCTGTCTAATTTTAAGATAAATGTGTTTGGTAAGTCACATGTGATTTTGATTTTTTTTAGATTTTAACCACATGTTTGTGTTTAATCATTTCCCAATCTAATCATTTGTGATATCTTATGTGTTTTTTTTCTGTTTGTAGGTGGCGAAAACGATTTAGATATGTTAATAATCAAGTTGCCTATGTTGCAACCGGATGAAGAAATCTCCAAAAAAAGAAAATTACAAGATGAAAAACAACCTCCATGTAACGAGTCTAAGAAAACAAAACCTAGAAAGAAATCGATAGCGAAAAAAACATGGACCAATTCTATTTTCTATTTCACCTGACGAGGCTAAGAAAACAAAATCTAAAAAGCTCATATCCAAAAAAGCTGGAAAGCCTATATCCAACATATCCAAAGAGCCTATATCATCCAACAAATCCAAAGAGCCTATGTCATCCAACAAAGACAAAGAGCCTGTTAGATCGTATAACACTGAGATCAAGCTAATCCATTGATAATCAAGAGAGAAATTGAAGAATTTGTGAGTGTGTGTGTTTAAGGTGTAAGTGTGTGAAACGAGAGAGAATGAGAACTTTCAGTAAAATGTGTATTGAAAAGTGTGGGAAAGCTTACATTGTAAGTCAAACTTACATCCTTTTATACTTCTACCACTTAACTAGACAATGGTTAACTAACGGACTTAAAGATCAAAACTATTACAATAATGGTCCTAATCTTATTACAATTTTAGTCCTAACAATCTCCCCCTTTTTGATCTTTAACACGTCATCCCAGTCTTCAAACTTCAGATTCTTCTAATAATCTATCTTTTACAAGAAAATGTTTTTCTAGTATATCAAGAACAAAAACATTGCAGAGATCTGAAAGTTTAAGATACTCAAAGAGGATATGTTTTTCGTTGATACTGTTTGAGTGAGGAAATCCTATAACTGATTTACTAAAGATTTGTAAATTTTGGGAAAGGAAAATCAGTTAAGTAAGGATTTGACTGGGTTTTCAGATAATGGAGAAGTTGTTTTTTGAATTTTGTGGTAGAGGATGAGGATATAAAGATAATGTTTTTGAATGATTTGTCAATCAAAGTTTTGGATGTGTATGTATATAAGTTTTGTATGAATGGAAAAATGATATGTACTTTTAGGATTTGGATGAATGTGGATAATTTGTATTTGTATGGAACAAAAGATTTGTACAGTTAAGCTTTTGTATGTATGTGGTTGTTACGGAATTTTGGAAAGAAAGATTTAAACGGTTAAATTTTGAAATGGATAAGGATGTGAATTTGTGGTTTGGATAGAATGATTTGTCAGTTTAAGATTTGAAATGGAAATGTTGAGGATTTGTGAGAAATTTCTGAAGATAAGTCGGTTTCTTTTTCTTCACAAATTATTTCATGTACATCGACAAAAATGTAGACCCATAGATAGATAGAGTTGTTTTGTAGCGGAAGTCTTTTGTTAAAGTTGTGGCTTTGTCGATTTATGATCATTGATAATTGTTGTTAGGGATAAATTGTTGTTAAAGTTTACGCTCCCCCTCGTACAAACAATTATGTCTTAATGAATCTTCTTCGGTTTCTCGTTTACTCCCCCTTAATCGGTGCATATGTCTTTTTGACGTGGAGTAAACTGGGCTAATATATCTTCGTAAATCTTGTAAGCATTTTCTTCATAAACTGAACTTCTTAGTAAATTTTCTCCCCCTCATGATGATTAAGATTTATCGGAATCATCATGAAAAATGTGAAGTTCGTCGAGGTGAAATGAAGAAAATCTTCGAAGCCCATGGATACAGATGTGATGAAGAATGATTTATGCATCTTTTGAATGAAGCAAGATACATCACTTTGTATAATCGAAAACCGAACCGAAGATGATGATATAGATATCCGATCAAATCATTTGGCATTTAATCTCAATGATCGAACGAAGTCGGGAAAAACCGGGATCACATAGATTACCCGTTGACACAACAGTTACACAAACTGTGTGACCTACGTTCAGTGTTGGAATAGATGTTAGCACTGGTAGGATTTCCATTCAATCATCGTGGAATACCAAGAACGTTGGTATCACTATGAATGTTCCGGCTTTATCACAAAGATAAGCTTGGTATTATGCCTTGTGTCCTAAAAGTGTATTGCGGTTCTAGACTCAATTAGTGGACAAACGAAGGCGAGGACTGGAGAGACTTGTCCTCTGTTTCAATATCAACAATCTCCAAGTGAGATGTCGATAGCATATGAGATAATCTCCGTGGAAATGAAACAAGTACTTTTTAAGAAATACTTGAGTGGCTGGGGGGGTTGTGCATTGCATCACTGGGTTCCATGATGTCTTTTTCAATATCAGAGAGCAACACATGCAATCTGATAGAGACGTGGCTACCCGGCTTTTTATCAGTTTGGGAAGGGTTTTTCGTTTTCTTTAACCCTGTCACACCCTCCTCACTCAAGCTTACTTTTTCATTTTCGACTACTCCCTCATTTCATTTTACCATGTATAGCTGAATTGCACCCCCTACTACATTCCCCCTCTCAAATTTTATCTCAGCGTACCCCATTCAAGATCCCGTGATACTTGATTCTGCTCACCTAGACCTATGTACCCTTACATATTGTCCTATATTGTAGGTGGCTCCTGGGGAAGATCATACCGGTTATAGCAGATCATAGGAGTAATTTGAGAGTGAACTATAACGCTCATGTGCAAATTATCAGCATTTATGATGTTACTTTGTAAGAATAACATGGATTTTTCATCGGAAAATGTGTTTCCGGCATAAGTTGTTGCCTTTATGATTTAAAAGTTTAGGCACAGCAACTTGAACAAATTAGGAAATACCGGACTCACATAGAGTATCCGTTAACACACGGTATGAATCGATAGTCGTTTGCACAACCATTGATTCAAATGTGTGACCTGCGATTAGAGTTGGCGCGATTGTAGCTCTAGCAGGATTTCCACTCAATCCTCGTGAAACACCAGATTGTGATGCCACTATGAGTGTTCCGATGAATACACGGAGATTCATTTATAAAAGTGTATGTGTCCTAAATTGGAAATATTTGTCGGTGAAATCTAGACACATTGTGCATTCAATTGAAGACGTAACCCGGGGCAGAAGGTTAAATTTCAATACCAACATACTCCAAATGAGCAGTCGATAGATTATGTGCTACGTCCCCTGATGAATTGAAACAAATTCCTGTTGAGAGGAATCTGAGTGGTTGGTGGTGGAGTGCAAATGCTTGACTGGGCCAGTTAAGACTGGTGAATCATTCAACACATGAATGATCACAAATTTGTGAGATTGCCCGGTTTATTATCGGTTTGGATGCACTCATAGGTGTGTTTTCTTGATATTATCATGTTTTCACATCACCTTGCACTCACCTAAATCTATACCCTATACCTATACCCTCACATTTACCAATTTTGGCTAAAAAGCATTTCCCTTGGAAGGTTAGTCCGGTTCTGGCAAACCATAGGAAGGTATTGTCGTTTGATAAAAAAAAAATTGTTCGATTTAAAAAAAATCAAACGGGTATAAACGTATTGATATAAGAAAGTTTCTCCCCCTGGAAATAATAATTCTCCCCGTAGAATTAAAATTTCTCCCCCTCAACAAAATATAAGTAATGAAAATTGTACAGTTTTAAGAGAGGTGGGAAAGAGTTTTTACGTGTAAGTGAAAAACTGGTTTTGAGCGGGTTTCAAGCTTATGTACTTGAAAGCCATTATGTTGAAAAGCGAGTTATACACCGAATTATGTATAAGTCATTTACGATGAGGTTCGAGTTATACACCGTTTTGTGTATAAATCCTTAAGATGAAGCGCGAGTTATACACTGAAATGTGTATAAGTCCTTAAGTTGAAGTGCGAAACAGTTTAAGCTTTGAGATTTAGCATACCAAGTTTAGACACAAGAAAGTTAAAACGTTTTTCATCTAATGCCTTGGTAAACAAATCAGCTAATTGATAATCTGTAGAAACAAAGTACAATTCCACATTACCATGTTCAACATGATCTTTTATAAAGTGATATCGAAGATCGATATGTTTAGTTTTTGAATGTTGAACAGGATTGCATGAAATTGCAATTGCACTTCGAGAATCACAATATAAAGGAATACGACTGTATAAAAAGCCGTAATCTTTTAATTGTGATTGCATCCAAATCACCTGGGATAAGCAGCTTGCAGCAGCAACATATTCTGCCTCTGCAGTTGAAAGAGACACGCAATTTTGTTTCCGTGAAGACCAGCTCACTAGTTTATCTCCCAGAAATTGAACACTCCCAGACGTACTCTTTCGATCCAACATACATCCCGCATGGTCAGCATCAGAAAATGCAGTTAAATCAAAGGAAGTTTCTTTAGGATACCAGAGACCAAGATCTCGAGTGCCCTTCAGATACCTAAATATTCGTTTAACCGCTTGAAGATGAGATTCTTTAGGCGCTGCCTGATACCGAGCACAGATGCATGTAGAGAACATAATGTCTGGTCGACTCGAAGTCAGATATAGTAAAGATCCGATCATCCCCCGATAGTGGGTAACATCAACAAGTTTGCCATCCGGATCAGCATGTAATTTCGAACCAGGCGACATCGGCGTCGATATTGGTTTACAATCATCCATAAGATATTTCTTCAATAAATCAGTGATATATTTGGATTGATTGATGAAAATTCCGGTCGGTAATTGGCGAACTTGAAGACCAAGAAAGAAATTCATTTCACCCATCATGCTCATCTCAAAACATTTGACCATAAGAGCAGAGAATTTCTTGCAATATTTTGGATTTGTAGAACCAAAAATTATATCGTCGACATAAATTTGAATAAGAACAATGTCTTCCCCTTGACGTTTGATGAAGAGAGTTGTGTCGACTTTTCCTTTAGAAAAACCAGACTCAACTAAGAATTTTGATAATACATCATACCACGCCCGGGGAGCTTGTTTTAAACCGTACAAAGCTTTGTCGAGAATATAAACATGATTTGGCAAATGTGGATCTACAAAGCCGTCGGGTTGATGAACGTACACTTCTTCTTTGAGAATGCCATTTAAAAATGCAGTTTTTACATCCATCTGATAGATAGTAAAATTCTTATGTGCTGCATATGCTAAGAATATTCGAATGGCTTCTATCCGGGCTACAGGAGCAAAAGTTTCTTCAAAATCAATGCCTTCCTGCTGAGCATACCCTTTTGCAACTAGACGTGCTTTATTCCGAATTACAATTCCATTTTCATCCTTTTTATTCTTGAAAATCCACTTTGTACCAATAACAGATTTGCCAGGAGGTTTTGGAACAAGACGCCAGACTTTTAATCTTTCAAACTGATTTATTTCTTCTTGCATAGCAATAATCCAGTCTGGGTCTGAGAGAGCTTCACTGACCTTCTTTGGTTCATTCGAGCTTAAAAATGCAGTATACTGACATTCATCAGCAGTAGCTCGTCGGGTTTGAACAGAAGATTCAGGGTCACCGATTATCTGATGTAAAGGGTGCTCTCTTGTCCATTTAAGAGAATGAGGAAGTGGAATTTGACCTGGATTAATATTTGAGGTATCAGTGAATTCAGGATGTGGAATTATCGCAGTTTGAGTAGTTGATGTAGACGGTGGAGGAACAACCCGTTGAACGTTGAATTTAGAAAAATCTATCACCAAAGGTGGAGGTTGAGCTGGAACTATAGATAAATCGAAAGAAGTAGCAGCTTGACCAGAAGGTGATGATTGATTATTCCTGGGTTGAGAATTGTCCGGAGATGCTTGATGTAGTACAGGTGAAGAATTTTCCGGAGATGATGAAGCCTCAGGTTGTGAAACAATAGGTGATGAAGAAAAATTAGTAGGTGGAATAGTAGAAGTAGGAGAAGGAGAATCCGTTGAACTTGAAGTATGAATATCAGGAACAGAGATAGATTGAACTTCAGCTACTGTTGGAAATGGAACGCCAGCCTCCTCCAGTAAAATATGTCGAATATTATGATAATCATCATAAAAATGACGAAATAAAATATCCAAATCATTTTCAGATGTTGAAGGCGTTGACGATGGTGAAGGAATTACAGCATTTGAAGTAACTGAATTGATAGGAAACGTCTCATCAAAATTAACATTAACACTTTCTCTGATCGTACGTTTTGATCGATTATAAACTCGATAAGAAGCAGATTCTCTTGAATATCCCACAAAGATTCCTTCATCAGCTTTTTCATCAAATTTATTCAACTTATCTTTATCATGTAGAATGAAACACCGACTCCCAAAAATATGTAAAAATTTAATATTTGGAATGCGGTTATTGATCAGTTCATAGGGAGTTTTGTTGTATGCTTTGTTGATGATTGAACGATTTTGAGTGAAGCATGCTGTACTAATAGCTTCTGCCCAAAGAGATAATGGGAGTTTTGAATATGAAAGCATGGTACGAGCAGCTTCAACAAGAGTTCGATTTCTTCGTTCAACAACCCCATTTTGTTGAGGTGTTCTTGCAGCGGAAAATTGGTGAGTAATACCAACTGAGTCAAGTAAAGAATCTAAAACTTGATTTTTAAATTCAGTTCCATTATCAGTGCGGATGGTATGTACATTTAAATCTAAATTGGTTTGAGTTTTCTTGATGAAGGATATGATGATATTAGTTGCTTCATCTTTTGTACGTAGGAAATGAACCCATGTGTATCGAGAATAATCATCAACAATAACCAACACATACCGTTTTCCTGCTAAAGATTGAACGCTCATAGGTCCACATAAGTCCATGTGAAGTAATTCAAGCGGTTTTGAAATACTTTGAACTGGTTTAGACTTATGAGGTTTCTTTGTCATTTTTCCCATCTCGCACGAAGAACATAGATGATCTTTTTCAAATTTAAGATCTGGAAGACCAGATACATGTCCACCTTTCACCAACTTATTGATGTTTTTGAAGTTAAGATGAGAGAGGCGACGGTGCCATAACCAAGATTCATCTGATGAAGCTGTTGACATTAAGCAAACTTCTTCAAGTGGAACTACATCGTTTAGATTGATAGTAAACAGATTTGACTCTCGAGTTCCAGTAAGAAGTTCTTCTCCATCATATGTACGAACAGCACATTTCTTTGTACGAAAATTAACTTCTAATGTTTTATCGCAAAATTGACCGATACTAAACAGATTATGAGCGAGATCTTCAACATAGGTTACATTTCGAATGATTAGGTTGTGTCGGATAATATCTCCAATTCCCATAATAGCAGCTAAATGGTCATTACCAAATCTAACGGTACCCAAATATTTGTCTCTAAAATTTGTTAACAAATTCTTGTTTCCGGTCATATGTCTTGAACAACCAGAATCAAGATACCATAAATTCTACATAAAACAATTAACAAAAGGTACCCAATCAGATATGGGTCCTATACGATTAGTAATGCATGTTTTATGAAGAATTAGTGAATATGATTTGAATTTAGAGAGTTGGAGAACTGCAAGGAGGCAGTTCTGGATTTGTTACTTTGATAGACCATTTGAAGGATTTCTCAGGTGAGGATAAAATCCATTTTGAATTTTCATTTTGGATCCATGTAAATTTAACAAATTTGGAATTCTTTTTAGATGAAGTCGAAAAACTGGAGTTTGATGATGTAGTTGGAGTCACAGTTCGATAAACTAATTTGGTTGGTTTAAGTGTAGAAACCACACGATTTACTGATTTTGTCGAGTTAGATTGAATCCGAGATTGTGGTTTAGATGTGGATGTTGAAGTATTGGATGAAGAAACTACACGATAAACAGATTTTGACGGATTAGGATAAGAACGTGTAGATGAAGATGTTTGCGATCGAGCAAGCATTGTTTTGCAATGTTTTGGATAACAAGTGATACATGAATGAAGGATTGATCCGTTTTTATGAAGAACATCATGTCGTCGACCACAAGGAGCATCTTTTCGAACAAAATATCGTGTATCATATTGAGAAATTGGTGTATTAGTTTTTCTATCAAAATAAACCTTTTTACCAGTTTTGTCAGTTTTAACAATCAAATTAACACCATTCACAGTGAAATTAACAGGACGATAAATTGCTGAATCATAGACAATTCCATAACATGTAGCAGGTGAAATCAACGTTGTTGAGTTATTACATTTATTAGAATTTGAAAAAGAAGAAGCTAAAAACGAGGAAGAGCTAGACTTCTTAAGTGCATTTGACTTAAGCATACTAGACTTAGACGACTTAGACTTCTGAGACTTCTCAACTGCTTTCATCCTGTCTTGCATCGGTGTTTTAAGATTGGAATTTAAAGTTTTATCTGAAAAATGTAAAACATGAGAATTAGAATTTCTTCTTAAAAGAATTGGAGTTTTAGGAGAAGAAGAATTCTCATTGACTGATTTTGATTTTGGAGAAGCACTGTGACTTGAAACAGATTTTATTTCAACAATTTTATCTTCTAAAGCATGAATTTTTGATTGTAAAGCAGATTTTTCTTTGTCAAATGCCTTTTGGGTTGCATCTATTTCGGTTTCCAATTGATAGATTTTCTTTTCTAGAATTAGAGAAGGGATGTAAACTTTACGGGTTACTTTTTCTTGAAGTACCGCATTTCCTTTGATCTCAAATTCTGCAGGTGTAATAATTGGAAAATATTCATCATTTGTAAAATTTGCCATTTTAGTTTCATAAGTTTTATTTAATTCATTGTAATTGAAACTAATTTGTGCATTCTCTGATTTAGCTCTGTTGAATGCTTCAATTTCTTCTTCCTCATCGGTCATACGAAGGAAACTTTGCCAAACATCAACATGTATGTATTTGGAATCATACAGTGTTGGAAGCACATTACAAGCCATCTTCAGATATTCTGGATTGTTCGCCCCCAGTCCTTCTCTTGAATTGAAGTATTTGAAATCTTTAGGCTTGTTCAAGTGAATTGTTTGATCAGTTTGTCCTCGTTTGGCAATGATTTCTTCAAGATTTTTGATGTGGTAAGAAAGTTGAATTTTATCATTTTGTAGTTGATGTATGACATTTTGTTTGCTATTTAATTCTTGTGATGTTTGAATGTCTTTTTCATGAAGGGTTTCTGATAATTCTTTTATTTGTGTGTTAAAAGATTTAAATTGACTCTCATTATCATCAAATTCTTTTTGTTTACGTTCCAACCAGTTTTTAGTGATTTGATATTCATTTCATGCATCAATGTATAACTTGTAATATTTATCATTGTCAGCATTTGATGTGGAACTTTGTGTATTTTTAAGATTGGTCAACTCAATTTCTTGTTCAGAAATGGTATGAGACAAATGTTGAATATCAGTCTCATATTTAACAGTCAATTCTGAAATTCGATTTTGTAACGTCAGATTCTTTTTCTCAAAATTTTTATTTTGTCTAACAATATGAACAAGTTGTGTATTATGATCAAGATATTGTTCATTTTCGTTTTCTAGTTCATCTAATTTTCTTTGAAGTAAAGTATTTAATTCTTTTTCATCCAAAAGATTTTGTTTTAAAGATTCAATTTCAGAATTCTGGTTTGTTACAAAACAATTTTCAGAATCAATTGTACTTGAAGAATTAGATAAGAGAGAACTGAGTACCTCTATTTCTTTGTTAGCCTCTTCATTGAAACGATCAGAAATCTCGGCATTCTCACGAGCCATAAAGCATAGATTTGCGGAATGCTCTTCATCTTCAGGATCAGAATCGTCCATCCAGCTTAGATCCTCAGCTAACAACACCTTTCCCGCCTCGATTTGCTTAGCCATGAGCATCTTACGTTTGAAGTAATCAGAATTCCTAACTCTAGGTTTCTTGCAATCTCGAGAGAAATGACCAGGAAGTCCACAGTTATAACATTTCTTTGTCGGATCCAAAGGTGTTATTGTGGGTTTGTCAGATGTATTTGATGCAGATGGAGCAGACTTGAAAGTGGATGAAGATCTCTGATTGTTGTTTGTAGGAGTTGGATAATACTTCTTCTCATATCTTGAGATGAAAGACATAGCTTGCAACAGTTGTTCTAATTCGCTCTCCATCTCTTCTTTTGTATCTTTGACAGGTTCTTCTGATTTTTCTTTCAGTTTACCAGATGAATTTGACTGGTATTGTCTTGTTAGAAGAGCAAGAGTATCAAGAGTGTTTGCATTTTCCTGTTTGGTTTTGACTATATCTTTCACCATTGGAGCATTTTGAAGTAAATACTCATACAGTTCATGCACATCAATTGAGCTCAGATCTTTATGTTGCATGGCACTGTTACCAAATGTAGCCCACTCAGGTAGTAAACTGTTGATGAACTTGATGTTAATCTCCAAATTTTCCTTCTTCAAGTTATTCCTTCGAAGTTCATTCAACAAGTTGCAGTAACGGTGATATGTGCTTTCTAATTCTTCCCCGGTGGAAGCTTTAAACGATTGATAAGCATTCAGAGTGGTTACCATCTTGGCTTTATTCCCTAACACGGTGCCTTCCATTTGCTTTCGAATTTCATCCCAGATCTCCTTACCGGTTTCTAAACTGTCCAAGCTGTTATAAATTTCGTTCGGTAAACTCTGAAGTACGAATGAAAACGATTGAACATCTGCTTTAGCTCGTAGTTTTTGTTGAGCATTGTATCTTGATTTAGGGAGCGGGGTTCGACCTCCAAGAACTGGCGGTGTTGCGTTTGGTGCAGCTACTACGTCTTCGTAGAATACTGCTTCACCATTTTCGAGTGAATCACGTATCTCAGTTGCCAGTTCTTGATTTTTGATAAAATGGAGGAACCGTTTCTTCCATTGTGCGTATTCACCTCGGTATAGGACCGGAGGTTTGAGATCGGTTCCGATCGACAATGCATCTCTTGAAGTCATTGCTAAAAATTTGAATTTTTACAAATAAAGTAGTTCGGGCCGAACTTCTCCTCTGGGCCGAACTACTATCCTCGGGCCGAACTTCTTGTTTAACAAACCTCGATATTGGGTCGAGCTATGTAGCTGTACACTTCGGGCCGAACTACTTGTTAAACTTCGGGCCGAACTAGTGATAATTCTCGGGCCGAACTTGTACTACAAACTCGGGCCGAACTTCTATTTTTTCAAAAAGGCCGAACTTGTTGGATATTGAGACTTCGGGCAGAACTTCTCCTAGGCCGAACTTCTATTTTAAAAATTGAGCCGAACTTCTATTTTAACCTCGGGCCGAACTTGTTCGGTATAAGAGCCGAACTATCTGGGCCGAAGAAGAAACACGGGCCGAACAACTAATAAAATGAACTTCGGGCCAAACTAACCTTTGGCCAAACTTGTTTTGGATCTGATCTTCGGGCCGAACTTCTGTAAATCTCGAGCCGAACTACAATAAACTCGGGCCGAAGTTGTTCTTTGTTCTTGAAGCCGAACTTCTACGTATGAACACCGTCGGTCGAAGTTTCACCAATTCAATCCGATTATGCTCAATTCTCAACCGATTTGAATGATTCTTCTTTCTATATGCTCGAAATCAACTTTCTAACACTTTGATCCGATCAATTTCTTCAATCCATAACACATAAGCTTCGAATCTTCGATTTACAGTAAGTTTTTGAGTTTTTCACTTTTTCTCTAAAAACATCAAATTGAAGATCGAATGTTGATGGAATTGATCTGGAATTGATTCTATTGTGTTTAGAAACACTGGAGAAATACTAATCCATGCTCAAAACTTCAATTCCAACGAAAAATTTACAACATTAATTTTGCATGACGAACATCAACTTTTCTTCACTTTTTTCTCAGATCTTGATCAATCTAGCTCGATTTGGATCTTCTCTTAATAGAGATTATGCTCTGATACCACTTGTTAGATCGTATAACACTGAGATCAAGCTAATCCATTGATAATCAAGAGAGAAATTGAAGAATTTGTGAGTGTGTGTGTTTAAGGTGTAAGTGTGTGAAACGAGAGAGAATGAGAACTTTCAGTAAAATGTGTATTGAAAAGTGTGGGAAAGCTTACATTGTAAGTCAAACTTACATCCTTTTATACTTCTACCACTTAACTAGACAATGGTTAACTAACGGACTTAAAGATCAAAACTATTACAATAATGGTCCTAATCTTATTACAATTTTAGTCCTAACAGAGCCTATATCATCCAACAAATCCAAAGAGCCTATGTCATCCAACAAAGACAAAGAGCCTATATCATCCAACAAAATCAAAAATCCTATTTCGAAAAAAGCAAAAATTTCTAAATCTAAAATAAATCCAAAACCGAAAAAAACAGAAAAAAAATCTGCTGATGAAAACATATCCATGGCTAACATACTTAGATCAATTCGAACTAGGACAACTCCTTATCAACTGTCTGAAGTTATGAATTCTTTGTCTTCTGCTCAACAAGAATTAGTCAAAAGTTTTGGTTTTGGTTCTTTGATAGGGTTTGACATACAAAAGCTTCCGGGGAGATTGTGTTATTACGTTGTTGATAGGTTTGACCCTGTGGATATGGTGATTAGAACTGATAAAGGAGACATACCTGTCGATGTTGATGCCGTTCATGATGTTTTTGGTATTCCAAAAGGTGGTACTAGTATTCAATCATTATCGTGTAAATCTGATCCCTGTTTTATTAAGGAATGGCTTGACCAGTTTCCGGCAGATAAAGAGATTAGGCCTTCTAACATTACATTTCAAATTAAAAATTCAGTTTCTGCTCCTGATCATGTATTTAAGATGAATATACTGATGTTATTTGCTAATACAATGGCATCTTGTGATAGAAATGGGACAGTAAAACTGGATGTTTTGAATTATGTCTCAAGAGATGTTGATGTTAGTTCGCTGGATTGGTGTTTGTTTGTTCTTGAATGTGCTAAAATCAGCAAGAAAACTTGGGATAGGGAGAAAGTTGAGAAAAACTTTTACTGTGGACCCAGCACTTTTTTGACTGTAAGTATATTCTTTTTTTTGTTTTGTTTTGTTATATATATTTAAAAAACTTGTTTATTAATATTATGTTGTTTCTTATTTATTTTTGTAGCTTTTGTATTGCGATAGAACAAAACTTGATTCTCTTCCCGTTGTTCGGCAACGTCCAATTTTTAAGAATTGGAAGGGATTTTTGGGTTCCTGGGAGCTAAAAGAATTGGAGTTGGGTTCTTTCGGTTCACTTGATCTATTACCTCCTTTCGAAGATAATGAAAATGATGATGAAGGATTCTTAAATCCTGATGTAAATAAGAGTCCCGAATATGTATCAAAAAAGGTATTCAAATTATATTTATATTTGAATCACATGTGATTGGTAACATTTTTCATTTCCTTCTTCAATCACATGTGATTTTGTATTTGAATCACATGTGATTTTTGTATTGAAATCACATGTGATTCTGAATATTACAACTGCTATTTCAATCACTTGTGATCTTAATGTTTGAATCACATGTGATTGATAACATTTTTCATTTCCTGCTTCAATCACATGTGATTTTGTATTTTGAATCACATGTGATATTTGTATTGAAATCACATGTGATTCTGAATATTTCAACTGCTGTTTCAATCACTTGTGATCTTAGTGTTTGAATCACATGTGATTTTTTGTTAAAATCACATGTGATTGTGAATATTACAACCGCTGTTTCTTTTTGATTCACTTTATGAATTTAACTTCATCGTTTATGTCTTTGTAGGAATTTTTAAACAAACATAAAGATTTAGCATATGAGATTTTTGATAGGGCTGATGAAAAATTCCCTGAGAGGAATTTTGCGTATAATTATATAAAATCAGAATTTAAAAGAGTCTTTAATCTGGAATCGTTGGTGTGTGAAGATGTAGATATGGCTCAGAATGTTTCAGATGTTGTTGTTTTCTCTCCTATTATTGAGAGCCAAGCTGATGTTGATGTTTCTCCAAATGATGATGTTGTTGGTGAGGATGTTTCTGTTGAGAAGGAAGATGAAGCTGATGTTGTTCGTGATGCTGTTTCTGTTGAGAAGAAAGATCAAGGTGTTGGTGTTGTTTCTGAAAAAGCTGATGTTGTAGATCAGCCTGTTGAGAAGGAAGATGTGGTTGTTCCAGAAGAGTATATTGATGATGATTGGTGGTCCGAGAATGCTGAGGCGTTGGATGCTTTGTGTCAAGCTGCAAGTGAAAAGGCCGTTACAACAAACAATGTACTTAAAAGACTAAAAAAACCAACAGCTGTTTTGAGGTCACCTTACATTAATAAGAAGACTTCTTGTCGTTCTTATTTGAATAATAATGAATATGCAGGTGCTTCCCATTTGTTTTGCATGACGGGTGATTCTGGGTTAGTTTGTTCACTTCTTAAAATTAGTTAATCGTAATTAATAATTTTTTTTTAATTCTAAGTGGCTAATGTTGTGTTGTTTTGTTTCTTTCAAAATAGATCTATTATCTTTCAGGCTTCTAATGATCCGTGTTTTGGTGATCGTTTGGGACTAGAGACTTTGTGCCCGGGATTGTTTCTTGAGGCATCTGTTATTGATACATGGGCCTACATTTTAAACTATGAAGAAAAGTATAAAAATCCCTCTGCTCCTAGAAGACTTTTTATGCAAACCTGTCTATTTGTAAGTTTTATTAATTGTTTATTTTCATTATATTTTTATATTTTTTTTTCTGATTATTAATTTATCTTTTATTGAACAGCAAAACAGTGACTTAGAACCTGATTGCAAAGTTTCAAAGTTCCAGAGATATAAAACTTTTTCAAAAAAAATAGCGGTGTTTCTTGGGGATGATCAAGATAAATTATCATTCAGAAATTATGATTTGGTAATGAGTTTTTTTTTTTTTTTAAATCAAATCACATGTGATTTTATTAACAATCACATGTGATTTTTATTAACAATCACATGTGATTTTGTATTTGAATCACATGTGATCGATAACATTTTTCTAAAGCATATTTGTATTGAAATCACATGTGATTCTGAATATTACAACTGTTGATTCAATCACATGTGATTTTAGTGGAGTCTTTTGCATAACAGTGGAGTTTTTATGCATAACAAAATCACTTGTGATTTTATTTTGTAGAATAGTGTTTTCAATAAATATTGGGGGTCTATATGCATATCAAAATCACATGTGATTTTGTAATTTAAAACAGAGTTTTCATGAAACAGGGGAGTATATATAGCTTATCAAATCACAAGTGATTTCATTATCAATCATATATTCTGTAGTTCTAATGATTTGTATTTTTTTTTGACATTTAAATTTATTTCAGGTTTTCTTCCCAATTTATTATGAATCACATTTCTATACATTTGTGTTTGACATTAGAAGTAATCCAAAGTTTCTGATTATTGATAACTTAACTGAAGGCAATTTTAATTCAAGATACAAAAGAATATCATCCTTTGTTGTAAGTTGTATATCAAACTTATTTTTTTATTTAAAATTATTATATTTTGTTCCTTTAATTAAATCTTTTATTTGTAGCAATATTGTTTCTCGAAGCATCTTCAAAAGAAAAATCATAAAGTTGTTGATGCGGTATCAAAGTTATCTGTTAAGAGATTAAAGATGCCATGGTTTTCGGACCAAAATTTTGTTGATTGTGGTGTGTTTCTGATGTTGCACATGGAGTTATATCTAGGTCAATCTGACAATTCATGGGATATAGGGATGCCCTCAGATATTTCTAAACAACAGTTGGTTCTTAACAAGCTTAGGATGCGTTTTGCAAGCAAGATTTTAACTCATGAGCTTAACATCTTTGCAAAAAAGATAATTGATGAGGCTTCAATTTTTTACAATCAACATTCCAAGGATGAAATCAGACAGATGATACTTGAAGCTCGTAAAAACAGATCAAGTCGAGACGTCAGATAAATCTTTAATGTTTTGTGAAACTTTTTTAATTCTGCATAAACAATGTTCATTTTCAAACAATTTGTGCTTAGTTTGTGTTATCCTTATTTTGAATTTTTAGAACTGATGTATCATGTGGTCCTATGGTATTTTGTTAACATACTTACAATTACAGGTGATTTTTTTAGTAATGATGCACTTTTTGATGCTTTTTATGTAGTAATGTATAGAATGCTAAAATCACTTGTGATTTAGTACTAAATCAAATATCTCTATTTTTGTTGACTTAATTCTCTTTTCCAATCATATGTTATTTTGTTATTTTATATAGAGTACTCGTTTTATAATAAAAACTCTGTTTTTTAATATCGAAATCACATGTGATTGTGTGTAGAATCACAAGTGATAGATAATAAATCACTTATGTTACTGTGTTTTTCTGCACTTTATTTTTAAGCAAACAAATCACATGTGATCCTGAATTGAAATCACTGGTGATTTTTTACTTTCCGAGTACTGTTTTTATGCACTTCATATTCAATTTTCATATCACATGTGATTTTTACTGTAGAAATCACATGTGATTATTAAAATCTCTTTTATGTAACTGTTGTTCTGCCCTTGATTGTTAACAATCACATGTGATTGTTATCAAGAATCACATGTGATTCTTTTTCTATTTTAAATAACATAGTTCTGTATTACAAAATTCTAAAAAGTCTTTATTCAAATATAGTATTTCTAAAGTGTTACAGATTCTTTTAATCAAGCAAAAAACTCAAAGTGTAAGAATTTCTTCACTCCTTGTTCACAGCGGCTTCAGATTTTGCTTTTTCCTCTTGTTCTTTTTGTTTTAGCTTTTCATGATATCTATCACATGTCCTGGTATTGTGATCTGTCTTTTTACATTTTCCACAGATTATTTTCCTCTTGTTGCTTTCTTTAATTCCTATTTCTTTACCACTCATTAATCGTTTATCTCTTCCACATCCTTTGTATTTTCCAAGACTTGGGTTTCCTAAATTATTAGGATCAGGCTGAGGACCGTAAAATTTCTCTATAGTAACCTTTTTTGTTTTTTGAAGGTTGTTTTGGCATATCAATTTCAATTTCATTCTTCAACAATTTCAGTTTTTCTAGATATGATTTGAGCTTTTCTTCATCAGTGCTAAGCAGCTCCATGGAATCCTCAAAAACAGATGTAATTTCATTAACCAAATTTTGAACTCCTACATTCTCATTGCCATATCTGTTTCTTCTTGCTCTTAATTCAGGTGGTATTATGTTTCTTCTCCAACGTCTCATTATGTATTGATTAGGAATTTTATCAATATTAGAATTCTTCAAAACCCAAAAAGAATGTCGACATAGGAGTCCAAATCTAAGATAGTGTCTACAACTACACACTAATAATCCATCTTTCTGATCATAGAGTGCCTTTGGAATCAGAAAAAATAGTTTCAATGTTAGTAAGTTAACAATCACATGTGATTCAACACACAATCACATGTGATTATATTAACAATCACATGTGATTCAACACACAATCACCTGTGATTTATTAACAATCTCATGTGATTCAACACACAATCACCTGTGATTTTATTAACAATCTCATGTGAGTATACACACAATCACATGTGATTTTATTAACAATCACATGTGATTCAACACACAATCACATGTGATTTTATTAACAATCACATGTGATTCAACACACAATCACATGTGATTTTATTAACAATCACATGTGATTCTGTTGTAGAAATCAATTTTTGTTTAGTAATTATACCTTGTATTGAAGATCACATTCTTTTTCCTTTGAGGTTTCGTTAACAATAGAAATCTGACAATCCTCCTCTGTATTCATGTTATGTAATGAACAATTATATATAGCTGCTTCTATCTCCTTTTGAATGATTTCAAATATTGTATTTGTGTACAATTTTGATGCATGCTCTTCAATTTTCAGTTTGGTGCACAACTTTCTAGTAGTTTTGATGGTCTTTGCATCCATTTCTGCTTGCTTTGACCTCTGTTTCAACATTGCTGAATCAAAGCTCCCCATAAAATTTATTAGATTTGTTCCTTGTTTAATGAAGTTTGAAAAAAATGCATTCTCACTTTCAGACCTTGAAGTTGTTCTCATTAAACCAAACATTTCGGTTTCAATAAAATATGCAGGTATCCAAGTTGATCAAATCTCAAACATATGTTTGAACCAAATATCGTTCTTTAAATCAAAATCAGTCATCAACTTTTCCCATTTTTCTCAAATTTTTCAGGTTCGATGTACATATTCCAAACAATTTTATCAAATCTGCTTTTGAACTCTCTTTCAGCTTCTAATTCAATTCCCGGAATTGCATCATGTACCTATATCATAATTTATAGGTGACCATAAATTCTATATGTTTAAGAAAATCACATGTGATCTTACCTATAATTAATACGAATCACATGTGACAAAAGAATATGTATGCAAATCACATGTGATTTTATAATGTAAAACAGAGTTTTTCATAAAAACAGGGGATTCTATAACAAATCACATGTGATCTTAACTATAATAATTAATACGAATCACATGTGATTCAGTAGATACAGTGAAACACATGTGTTTTTAGTGACTCGAGAATATGTATGCAAATCACATGTGATTTTACAATGTAAAACAGAGTTTTTCAAAAAAACAGGGGATTCTATAACAAATCACATGTGATCTTAACTATAATTAATACGAATCACATGTGATTTTATAATGTAATGACTTGTTAATACCTTTGCTGGCAACTTTTGAGTAATATGCCACATGCAAAGTCTATGCTTAGCAGTCCTAAATACAATGTCAATAGCTTTCTTCATAGATTTATCCTGGTCTGTTACAACCATAATTGGCTCTTTCTTAAAAGTCTTCATGAATGAGTTAAGAAGCCACGTGTAAGTCTCTGTTGTTTCATCTTTTATCAATCCCGCAGCAAAAGTCACACACCTACGATGATTATCTATTCCAGTGAAGGGCACAAACATGAGGTTGTACCTATAAATCACATGTGATTTTATTATTAATAAACAACTTCTGAAAATGTTATTTCAAAATCACATGTGATATATTTATGAATCACATGTGATTTAAAATTAGTAGTTTACCTGTTTGTCTATATGTTGCATCAAATGACATGACATCGCTAAATTCTTTGTAGTTACACTTTGCCACTTCATCTGCCCATAATATTGAGTGCAATTGATTGTTTTCAGTCTTGTATTCAAATGAGAAACCTGGAGCGTATTTCATCCTTTCTTCCATTTTATTTACAAGCATTTGTGAATCACTTTCATTTATATAGACATTTAAATCCCTCCTACAATTCCTGAAATCATCAACTGTTCCATTGACATTCTCTTCACATCCTTTCATATTACTATAAAGAAGATGTGCTTTTGTTGGTCCTATGTTTGCATTTGCAGCATTGAATACAAACAGTTGTTCAGCATACTTCAAATTTCTACTTTGCCTAGATAAATGCATATACTCTGGAGGAACCAACTCGTGATTGTGTTTATCCTCAAAGCCAACAATTGAAAATTTTGCCGATCGGTCATCCCAAAGAAACCTAACACGAGCCATGCATCCTGTTTTTCTGGTGTGTGTTTTTCTAATTCTTGTAACATTTTCTTCTCCATCGAGGGTGTTAATAGATACATTCCTTGGGTAACCAGCTCTATCGCACCGAACATATCTGTCTTTTACTAAACCTGACCTTGTCCGTTTCTGTGTTGACAATAGTACGTCAAAACCTCCTTTAAACACATAATTTTTATACATTTGAATACATTCCTCAAGTGTTTCAAACTTTTGCCCCATAATTGGTAGTAGTCCCTCATCTACAATTGGAGCATAAAATATCGATCCTCCTGGTGTATCCATGTACAATGAATTAACTTGTTTTGGAGTGCCATTCCCATCAAATTATGCGTGTTGACATAATCAATCGATATATAAATCACATGTGATTTTGTAAATTGAATCACTTGTGATTTGTCCCTTATCAACCTCCCCTGTCTCTAAGCAATCAAATCACATGTGATTTCTCTTAGCAAAATCACATGAATTAGTCAACTAAGGCAGAGCAAACAATCACATGTGATTTTGTAAAGCGAATCACTTGTGATTTGTCGCTTATCAACCTCCCCTGTCTCTAAGCAATCAAATCACATGTGATTTCTCTTAGCAAAATCACATGAATCAGTCAACTAAGGCACAACAAACAATCACATGTGATTTTGTAAAGCGAATCACTTGTGATTTGTCGCTTATCAACCTCCCCTGTCTCTAATCAATCAAATCACATGTGATTCTCTTAGCAAAATCACATGAATCAGTAAACTAAGGCAGAGCAAACAATCACATGTGATTTTGTAAAGCGAATCACTTGTGATTTGTCGCTTATCAACCTCCCCTGTCTCTAATCAATCAAATCACATGTGATTCTCTTAGCAAAATCACATGAATCAGTAAACTAAGGCAGAGCAAACAATCACATGTGATTTTGTAAAGCGAATCACTTGTGATTTGTCGCTTATCAACCTCCCATGTCTCTAAGCAATCAAATCACATGTGATTTCTCTTAGCAAAATCACATGAATCAGTCAACTAAGGCACATCAAACAATCACATGTGATTTTGTAAAGCGAATCACTTGTGATTTGTCCCTTATCAACCTCCCCTGCCTCTAAGCAATCAAATCACATGTGATTTCTCTTAGCAAAATTACATGAATCAGTAAACTAAGGCAGAGCAAACAATCACATGTGATTTTGTAAAGCGAATCACTTGTGATTTGTCCCTTATCAACCTCAATTGTCTATAAGCAATCAAATCACATGTGATTCTCTTAGCAAAATCACATGAATCAGTCAACTAAGGCAGAGCAAACAATCACATGTGATTTTGTAAAGCGAATCACTTGTGATTTGTCGCTTATCAACCTCAACTGTCTCTAAGCAATCAAATCACATGTGATTCTATTATCTAGATAACTTGAAATAAATTTTATTACCTGATTCATAGGTTCTTTTATCTGTATGATTGTTACTGACAGACTCTGGATTCAGATTCATTGATAACGTCAGTTATTTTTTATTTCGATTTCAGATCTGCGTTCGATTTCTTCGATTTTATAAAAAACGCGATTCGCAGTTTTTGATTTGTTTTGCTGCAGTCGATTCGATGTTTAAAATTCAGATCTGACGTTTGCGAGTGATTTTTGAAGCTCTCGATTGAAAAAATCGCAAAATTAATTCGAGTGATTTTCGAGCGGAAGAAAGAAGCTGCCGATTGAAAAAGAAGTCGACTGAGAAAGAAGGTCTGAATCAATTTTTGGATGCTTGGACGATAATACCCCTCCGTGTCTAATTCAATGAATTGATCTTGATCATTGATTAGATCTGATCTGATGGCTGTGGATTGTCCCTTGGGACTTTATAATTTGAGTGTACTTCCCTGAGCACAACTCTTGTATACATATATATATATCTTATAATCATAGAATCGACTCGATTACCAGATTATAAATTATAAGTTCATAATCCAAGCTCATTACCTTTTTTTAGTTTCTATCGTGTATTTCTTAGTTCAAGATCCCTATTACAAACTGGAATCAAATAATTAGTAGATTTATAAACGATAAGTTCAATAAAATTATTTACCAACCCGTGAAGTTCATGGGCTATAACCTTGTATATATTATATCAGTAATAACATGTACTGCATGAAAAGGATGATTATAGTACATGGCATCTTTAGGGTGATTATTTGTTGGTATGTGTGCTTCTTAGCTGCATATGGGATTTTAGATATGAAGACTTTATTCCATCGATGCATTTATGAAATTATTTCGAACTTACAAAATTTTCAATGAATTAAAATATTTTTAAAGAAGTAAAACATTATGAAAAATATGAAATTTTTATAAGCCGCCCGTGATTCATCACGGGTTATAGGCTAGTTGTGATTAAAATATAAGGTTAGTGAGATTGATTGTGGGTCGTTGCATAAATTTTTATGCAAAAAATATTAATTTATTAAACCCCATCAAATTGAAAAAGTAAGAAATTTATTTTGGAAAAAGATTAAGGAAAAATAAGAAGTATATTTATAGAGATAGTTGCTAAATGGATAATTTATTTCTCAATTATGAAGCTCTTGGTTTAATTTTGAAGCGCATGAAATTAACAAAACATTATTAAGATAATATGCTACTATAATTACGTATAATAAAAATGATTGTAACACAGATTAAAATAAAACTAGCAGGGTACCCGCGCGGCGACAGGTACCGTGAAATCTATGTTTTGCGGCGAGCAAATATTGTTCGGTTACATGAAAAATAATTTATTGTTACTTTACTACTTGCATTAAAAGACATTTTAAAGATCGTTGTTCTGTTAAACACATGATGAGCTCGTAAACAAATGATGGGTTTTTTTAGCAGTCGTGATTGAAGAAAGAACTACACCTAAAAGCCTAAAACAACGGAGTAAAATTGAGGTTTTTTTTAGAACTACATTTGGGCCGGTTAAAAAAAGTAAAGATGGTGGTGGGTTGTAACAAACGTATAAGTTATATCAATGAGGGGATGCAATAAAGCAAAGTATGAAGTAGCTGAAGTGGTTAACACGTACGCCTAATTCCTAAATGCTTTATTATTAGTAAAGATAAAAAAAAAATCTATTTGAACATTGTTTGGCCCAAATCATACCTGAATTGGGCCCACCTCTATATTTCACATTTTTACGGTTTCACCCCACCGTTAAGCCCATAGCATCATTTAAGATTTAAAGTGGATAACAAAAATGATTAAATTGTTGAGGGACTAAAACCGGAAATATAGAATCAATAACTTTTCCATTCCCTCTCGTTCATTGTCTGTTTGTCCCCAATTTAAATTTCCAAAAATGTTTTAGAGCCAACGTTCACTCGCTCTAGTGAAACCACAAGCTAGGGTTCTCCATCTGTAGAAATACAGAATTTTCGATGTTATCCTCATTGTTTCCTTGTGAATTTGTACAATTTATTGGCAGCTGTTTCTTTTGCTGTTTCAGAGTCAAAGATGATCATCAACATCAGATTAATCGCGTATCTCAACCGATCACTTCAATCCTCAAGGTTAGATTTCGAATTCAAGTAATAGTACGAGTTTTGAACTAAATGTTAGTGTTTATCACTTTTGGTTTTCCTTTTGGCGTTCAGGAACCTGTCGATTCTCTGGCTAGCAATTGCTTGTGGTCTGTACTAGTTTCCGAAGGTAATTGATCACTGATCAAAGTTATTTTTCATATTATCGGCGTTTTCTGGAAGGAGATTTCATCGGAACTTTATTTTAAGTTAGTAAGGTGTTTGATCTAGTTGTTCGTATAATCAAATCACAGCGAATTATGATGTTCTAACTCAAATACGATTCCAATTATTACTTCCTGTAAGGTCATTAACTTAATTGTCGCTTGAGATATGATTTTCCATTAGCAATTACATTATGTCTGTAGGAAATGTTCATTTCCTTGCTGAATTTGAGTTGATAAGTATGTGAATGCTGTTCAGCTGAAAATAATGATCACTCACAATGCGAGGATGGAAGATATGGTGTTATAGGATCTCCAGGATTGGTTGACGAGCTCAGGGATGAGGTAATTATTTCTGTAATGTATTATACGAAGATATTTGAGCTACAAAAAACTGCTGCTATATACTGCAAGAGCACCATTATTAACTCATCCACTATGGTAACACTGTTCATCTCAGTAGTATTGATGTGACATTTCCTGTCATTGTAGTTCAAAAGACAACTGAATATTTGAATTGTATTTCTAGAAAGGTTTTCTATTAATGTTAAACAAATGTCAAATCTGAGTTTCTCATATGTATTTTTGTGTCATCTGACTTGATAATCTGGACATTAGAACTAACAAACTTATAACTTTACAGGAAAAATTCCTCAAAGCTTGTGGCACTTTACCCCAAACTCATTCACAACCTCATTATGAAGATACAGAATCAACATTGCAGTCATGGCTTCCAAACACCACTACTGAAAAGACATCAGAAAATCAAACTGATCAATTGCAGTCTCCAATCAAACTTTTTACAAAATGGGAAAACGGATCAGATTCTTCTGAAAGCTGTGGGGGTTGAACATGCTATTAAAGACACCGAATGCACACCAAATGTTTCTAGAACACAATGCAAAACCAAATCTGTTCACTTTGAAAACCAGATTGATAAATGTTCATTTTCATCAAGTAGTTCTTCATCTAAAATTACGAAAGAACCCTTGAATCCATCTGAATCACCATATGATAATATCCTTTCAAAACCTTCACCTTACCTAACCCCTCTCAAATTAACCGATGATATGTAGACACCTGGCACTGTTTTTCCTTCATATGTATATAACAAAGAAAATGGAAATAATCAAAAAGTCAGATTGCAGTATGTGTACTCAGGGATAAACAATGATAGATTTACTCAATTAAAAGCATTAATAGAAGAAGATTACAGTTCTGAAGAAACTCCTTAATCACAATTAAAATTACATGAAAATACAATTGAACAGAGGTAAGTCATATTCATGTGGCCTCTTTTAACATGCAAAATTCTGATTCTTATATTTTACATAATCTAAAAGTAATCAGTTTTATGGACAATGTATGTGGAGGGCACCTGAGTATTTAATTTTATTCTTTAAGGCCACCTATCTATTAAAACTTTAATATAAGCTGTTCAAGTATATATCTTGCATCATTTATACCAATTTCGACCAAAAACTTGTCAAATGGAGAAAATGCTCTCAAGTTTTATAGAAAGACTACAGTATATTTGATAAGGTGTCAGCATAATATTTGTTAAAATTGTTGTTTTTCCAAATAACATAAGGGCATTTTCATAATTTAGCTCTTTTTTGGCCATTAAACACTAGAATGTCACTTATTTGGATGTCAACATTTTTTTAATGATTAGTGCTCTTGGTTTGCAGGAAGCAAATTGGAGAGACATCAGGTATCGAAATTTGATAAGAGAAAGTGGAACATAAGAATGCTGGATGTGAGATTTAACCTTGGAGGTAATAAACTTGTTGCCTACTTTGGTCTTAAAAGTCAAAAAGTCTTAAAATGTTTGAGAGCTTTATGGAATCTTGAATATTAGTATGGATGCACAAAGTTTACATAAATCACCATCACATATTTTCATATGGTGAATGACCTGCTTTACTTTTTACCCATAACCTTGTGGCTACTAATGCTCAAAAAGGGCAAAGACAATGACCGCAGTGAACCCAACCAAAACCAAATCTAAACCAAAAACTTATAAATAAACAAGCCTAAACCGGATTGATCTAAAGCGGTTTGGTTACAAATGGGAGCGTGAACCAAAACCAAAAACGTACGTTGGTTTTTTTTCTTCCACATTTCCTTATTCCTAGGATTTTAATATCCCTCCTTGTAGTGATGGAACTTACATTCCATTGTTTGATGGAATTTTTTTGACAACATGTATTCCAATTTCATCCAACCCAAACATAGGAATACATAGGAACTGGGTTTCAATTCCTTTAAATTCCCAAAAATTTTGTCAACCAAACAACATCTTAGGGTCCTCATTTCTCTCTTCATCTTCTTCCTCACCTCTTCTTCGACCGAAACTCCAAAGCGATACGAAGAGTTTGAAGAGTTCTACTAGGCCAATTATAATAGTCTATAAATTCTTTTAAAATTTCTGAGATCAGTGGTTATCCCATGTACTCATTCAATGATACAAAAACCCATATGGAACATACCAATCTTTAAGTCCAAGACTATACCGGTTTTAGTATACGTACAAAACCTTACTTCTCCGTGTTCAAAGATTACAAAGATGAGCAACATAAAGAAATAAATACCAAAAATACTTGAAATCAACACAACTCCTCATAATGGAGCACCAATCTATCCGATATACCTCAATGTTTCTTCTTTCCTTTTCCCTTTTTACCCTTCTTCGCCTTGTTATTTGGCTTTCCTTTCTTCTTTTTAGCATCCTGAGTGCTACCGCCTGCAGCACTTTGCTGTCCAACCACCACTTCTGCTGGTGAATCATCACCGTTTCCATCTTGTTCATCACACATAAATTCTTCAACATGATCATTCTCCTCCTCATGATGCAAATCACTTTTCTTGCTGATCTGATCACACTCCAAATTTTCCTTAACGTTTGATCCACAACTGACGAAATACTGTTTGAATAAATCGTCTATCATTGAAGCCTCTCCAAAACCACTTGCACATCCATTCTTCTATCCGCCACGACGCCATGTTGACTGAAAATGGCAGCATGAACAACCATATAATCATCAAATGCTTGTATATAAACATGACAAATGAACAAAATTAAACAAATTCACAATATTACAAATCTAACCTTGGGTCAAAAACACTAGAAAGCAGCTTCAGATCATCAAATGCACGCTTTGCTTCATCTAAAACCGCAACACTTTTTCCACCACAGAATTTTCCATCCTCAAGAGCAGTAGCTAATGTACGTATATTTGTATCCAATTCGGTCTGCCAAGTTATAATATAATCAGAAGGCCTTAAAAGTACATTAAATATAATGAAAACGAACAAAACCCGTAATTAAAACCACAATGCTATATGTTACCTTTAATCTAGCTGCAACAGATAACTTGCTCAGTGCAACTCCCTTCTCCTTGTTTATAGCTTCAGAAGCTTCTAGAAGAACTTTCCAATTAATTTGCAGTACTTCCACTGGATTTGCATTCGGTAATGCTTCAGACAATGGTACCTCGGGAATCCTCCCAACACCAGCATCATTTGAAGACGTTTCATCATTAGGCGTCACTTTTCTTGGAAATAATACGGTCATAATCTCCTCTTTAGATTTCTTAATGTCCAAAAATATAGCACACGGAGCATGGATTCTTGGACTCGTATTTCCCGAAAACAAGATTAGAAGAGGATCTTCTACGCTCATAAATGCTTCTGCAACAATATCTGGATTCAAATTCAAGTAACCATTCTGCATTCCCCTTAAAAGAGTATGCATAAACTTGTTTGGAAGCAAATAGGATATATTGTTCTCCCCGAACAACACCTCGAGTAGCATTGGAGAACAATCAGATACTTTCAGACATATTAAACACACTATCATAACCAGCTTCAATGCTAGAACCAAAAGGTAAGAATAGGAATCAATATCTGATTCTATAATCCACGATATGGTATCAGCTTTGTTGTACAGAATTTGTTCGACTATTCCAACAATAAAACGTATGACCTGATGTGAAAATATCTGATTCGGTGCTACTGATAAAGTTGTAGTTGAGTGAAGATGTGTAAATCCTCCAACAAAAGAAGATTTTGTAGTAAAAATAAATCCCGACGAAAAAGACGTCATGAATAAAAGACGATCCAAAAGATGCACGAAACTGTGAGGCGATATGTAGCCAGCAGCCCGCCAGTTGGCTCTAAAAGTGTCGGCTAAAGCATTCTGGAGTGCTTGAGAAACATAAGCATCTTTCAAACCATAATCCCAAAATTTCTCAACAAATGATTTCCATTCAGGATTCCATTGAAGCCCGTTTATGATATGCTCATAAAACGCTACAGGTTTTCTTGAACTGAGGCATATCATCATCACTCTCCCGATTGTCTGATAAGAAAACTCGCCTTTTCCTTCCACATTTTGACGAATTATCTCTTCGAGCAAGTTGACCGAAAGATCAGTCTCACGTAAAGAAACTAAGTCATAAGAGATTGATTTCCGCCAATCTAACGGAAACACGAGATCGAAATACTTTGTAGACATTTTTAGGAAACTATCAAGTTTCGTACGATTAGGAATAGTGAGTTGATTGAGATGCTGGCAATCTAAAAGAAACTTGGAAACCTCAAAAATGTGAAGAAGAGATGTGCTTTCATGAAATACATGGTTTAAACTTAATTTATGGAGTGATTCAAGAACTTTGAGTACCTTTACACCGATAGAATGCAATTCCGAATGCCAATAAGACCTGATCAAAGACATCAACTGTCTGTTATCGACAGTTAGAAGCTTACCTTTGTTACCAGTGTTTTTTACCCAAGCAGCATCCTTGTTGACCAACACGTAAGTCATGTTTCCTTTTACAAATTGTTTCCTCACGCCAAAATAATTCAAACTGAAATCAAAATGACCCTCGTGAGTTTTCGGTTCTTCATTTTCAAGACTCGAGAATATATCGATAACGTTTTCCTTCAACACATTCCAGTAAAAAACCAGAGTTCTAACAGAAGCTTGGTTCTGAAAAATCTTGTTTTCACAGTGTTTATTTATATCAATAGGTAATTCGTCCTCCCAGTCATAGTTAGAGGAATTCAAATGAAGATGAAATTCCAAGATTTTTCTAACGGATAATATCTCTCCCCGAAGACTCTTGTTTTCCCGAGAATCAAGTAACTGTTTCTTCATTTCCTTCAAGCTACTGTTCTTATAAGATAGTATTTCAATTTCGCTACAAACAAAATTATAGTATTTTTCTGAATCCATTTTTGCAAGTGACTTTGCTTTTTTACAAAGTTCTTCCTTCTGTTTAAACTGCTTTAATGGCCAACCACGGTTTCCATTTCCCCATAACGAGTTACTAATAATGTACAGAAGTAAAAGATCTGTTGCTTCCGTGAATAATCCCGTCTTTCCCAAAACATCAGCCTCTTTTAGAACATCACCTGACAACCTTGCCAGCTCAGCAGCTTCAAGAAAATTACCTGATTCTTCTTCCAACAAAATAAGTTCATCAAGGCAGTTTAAGGATCTCAAGAACACACGCTTAGACTCCATAGAGCTAAAAGCTCGAACAAATTTCATCATGGATTTATGATCTCTATGGTGGTGGTAATCGTTAGCACAAATCTCTAAGAAATCTTGCTCGATTTGTTCGAGTTCTTTACTTTGAATCTTGCTCGATTTAGCATTCTCTTTCCATATGATAATATATTGCAACCCTTTATCAAAAAGTTTCCATTTTTTGCAAACCGACAAACAGTTGGAAAACTGATCTCCCTTTGCATAAGCTTCTGCAGCATCACTATGACACCCTGCTAGGGTGAAACACTCTGCTGCTGCATCAATCTTGCCACACTTGTACATATAGATTTTTCCTGCACAAACAAAAGAGTTCAAATAAGAATCAGCAAGACGCACCTAAATAAACAAAAAATTATATTTTTCAAAAAAATTACCGGCTTTTTCATATTCCCCTAAATCACAATAACATGAAGCAGCAGACTCGAGTTTTCCAATAGATTCAAACATTCCAACTGCTTCTCTCAAATAGCAAGAATAAGCTTCAGGATTCGTTCTTCTCATTTGATGAGCAGATGCTCTCAAACAAGAAGCTTTAGCCAATGTCTCCCACATTGTATCTCCATCTCCAGCTCTTTCAAAGCACATTGTTGCCATCACAAAATTATTCTCATAAAAAAGCTGTAAAAATCATATCACGGTTATAAAAATCACGCCAAACTAAATAACAATTATAAAAAAGTTTTATAGATAATTAATAGTAAAGTGTCTAACCTTTTTACCACGCTCCCGCCACTCATGAGGGCTACTTGCAACACGCATAGCCTGAGCCACTGAATCATCCAGCTTCCTTATCTTAACGAGTCCCCTTCTTTTCCAGTAATCAAACATCGGTTTAGATAACTCCTCTTTATTCTCACAAATCCATAATCTTTGTCTTGTTCAAGTAATCGCGACATATAATTGCTTCAGTTCTGAACATAAAACACTATGTCTCGACTCACTAAATGTCGGGAAAGATTGAGGAAGTTTCTCATCCAGCCAATTCCGGTTCTTCATGTATCCATATATTAATCTCCACTGGTCTTTCAAAGGAGATGTCCCAAAAAAGTTGTACAACAATACGTCCTATAAATCATGGCAACAGAACGTCAAAAGAACAAACGCGATTAAATTTTTATAAAAATAATTAAAAATATAATTGTTGACAATCTGACCTGAAACTCGAGACCTTTACACTCGACTATAGTAAGAACAAGTGCATGCTTTCCAACATATTCACAAATTTTAGTTTTCTCACAATCATCACGTACCAATATAACCTGTTCAGCACCAAACCCGACAATTTCTCCACCGCTTCCACTGCCACCAAAAATGGTCACGATTGCATTTTCATCGTTTCCAGATTCAAGCAAAACAGGAGCTTCACCAGATATAAGACTAGTCTCGGGCTCCAAAATGTCAATCGAATGAGCAAAATAACAGTATAGAATTTCAATGACACTTTGAGCCAAATCAAGCACACCAGCATGCGTTCTGAAGTTCTGTTTTAGTTGAAAGATCTCAGATACAAGACCTTTCTCTTGTTTTCCAGCTGTTTTAGTCGATAAAAACTCTTTATAGAACAAAGATCGAATATCTTGAAACCTAAAATCAATCCTGTTGAGATGTCCCACATTGGACAAAAGATGAACCGATAATGTGCTTATAAGGGTCCTGGGCTACTCCGCTTACAACCAATTGGTTTTAAGATGGAACCCCACAAACTGACATGGTATCAGAGCAAGGTTCACCCGTTGTTGGTCAAACGGCCACACGGACCCCACGTAACCCATAAATATCCACGTGTTAGGCGCGAAAAAAATGACGCCACACGTGAGGGGGCGTGTTGAGATGTCCCACATTGGACAAAAGATGAACCGGTAATGTGCTTATAAGGGTCCTGGGCTACTCCGCTTACAACCAATTGGTTTTAAGATGGAACCCCACAAACTGACAATTATTTGATGAATTGATGAGTATTTCATTCACAATGATCGAGTATTTATACAGGTACATACATGATTAAAATAGGAAATAGTCAAACTAATTAAGAGCCTAATAAGTGTATAAAATCGTAACAGCTATTCTAGTTAAATGGCAAGCTAATTTACAGCAAGAATATTCCAAGGATATGGAATATATTAATACTCCCCCGCAGTCGAATGTGTCGCCGGTCGGATAGTGAGACTGGATCGGAAACGTGCAAATAATTGTCTTGGCAAGCCCTTTGTAAAAATGTCGGCATATTGGTAATCGGCAGGGACATGAAGCACGCGTAAAGAACCCAAACGCACTTTTTCACGAACAAAGTGAATGTCTATTTCAATGTGTTTTGTGCGTTGATGTTGTATTGGGTTTTTGGTGAGGTAGACAGCTGAGATATTGTCGCAATAAATGATGGTGGCCTGTCGTAGAGGAAGATGTAACTCATAGAGAAGGTTACGGAGCCATGTGGTTTCAGCTGCTGCGTTTGCTACTCCCTTGTATTCGGCTTCAGCACTTGATCGCGAAATGGTAGGTTGTCTTTTAGATGACCATGAGATGAGATTGTCGCCGAGGAATACGCAGTAGCCTGATGTGGAGCGGCGGGAGTCTGGGCATCCCCCCCAGTCGGCGTCTGAATAAGCGATTAATTTAGTTGACTTAGAGGGTAAGAGATGAAGGCCATGATGACTTGTGCCCTTTAGGTATCTGAGAATGCGTTTTAAGAAGTTGTAGTGAGGCTCACGCGGGGCATGCATAAATAGACAAACTTGTTGAACAGCATAGGAAATGTCGGGTCTGGTGATGGTTAAGTATTGCAGAGCCCCTGCTAAACTACGGTAATGTGATGAATCTGTGAGGAGTGTTCCCGTAGTTGCACTGAGTTTAGAGTTTGTGTCAACTGGTGTGGCGGCTGGTTTGCAATCTTGCATTTTGGCACGTTTGAGGATGTCATATATATATTGTTGTTGTGTTAAAAATAATCCTCCGTTGGTTTGTTGAACTTGAATGCCGAGAAAATGATGAAGAGACCCGAGGTCAGACATTGCGAACTCTTTGGATAATTTATTAATGAAGTATCGTAGAGTATCGTTGTCGGATGCTGTCAAAATAATATCATCTACATATAAAAGTAGATATGCCATCTTGGTGCCTTGTTTAAATACGAATAGAGAAGTGTCACTTTTAGTGCTTTTGAACCCGCATGTTTGTATATATGATGCAAATCGTTGATACCACGCTCGAGGTGCTTGTTTAAGTCCATATAAGGATTTGCGTAGTAGACAAACATGTTTAGGATTGGTGGAGTTTACGAATCCAGGTGGTTGGAACATGTATACAGTTTCATTAAGATTCCCGTGTAAGAAGGCATTTTTGACGTCTAGCTGATGGATAGGCCATGAGCGTGATACAGCTAGACTAAGAACTGTTCTAATGGTTGTTGGTTTCACGACGGGACTGAAAGTTTCATCACAATCGATGCCGACTTGTTGACATTTACCATTGATAACCAAGCGTGCTTTGTATCGTGCAAGAGTCCCGTTTTCGTGAAATTTGTGCCGATAAATCCACATGCACCGTATAACATGAGCGTTTGGTGGTCGAGGCACGAGTTCCCAAGTGTTGTTGTCCATTAAAGCCCTGTATTCATCAGTCATAGCACAAGACCAGTTTGGATCGGTTAATGCTTGGTTATGTGATTTAGGGATTGGTGAAATGGGAGGGCGTGGTTTCGGGGTGGTGGTATGTAGATTTATGGTTGCATTATTTTGGTTCTGGGCAGCCTTTGAGCGGGTGGTCATGGGGTGTGTGGAGGATGGTGGGGGTGGTTGGGTTGGTGGTGGTGGTGGTGGTGGTGGTGGTGGTGGCGGCGGTGGTGGTGTTGGGTGGTTAGTCCGGCGAGAATAGGTTAGAGGATAGTAAGCGGAAGATGGTTGGGGTGGTGGAGGAGGAGTAGGAGGTATTGTGGGGTTGGGTATCGGGGGATTGGTGGGGAGAGTGTTGGGTGTTGGTTGGTTAGTTGTGGTAGTTGGTGCACAATTGGTTGGAGGTTGAAAGATAATGGGATTAGGATCGTTGTCTGGAATAGGGTATGGTTGAGGATTTGTGGTTTTGGTTTTGTAGGGGAATGTGGTTTCGTCGAACGTTACGTGGCGGGATAGGATCACCTTGCCCGTAGAGAGATCTAGGCATTGATATCCGCGGTATTGAGGTGGGTAGCCGAGAAATACACAAAGGGTGGAGCGGGGTGATAGTTTGTGTGAGCGGGTGGCGGTAAGGTTTGGATAACAAGCACATCCAAACACGCGAAGGTGATCGTAAGTGGGATGTTTTAGGTAGAGAGCGGATGTGGGTGTTTGGTTATTTAGAAGTTTGGTGGGGAGAATGTTGTGAAGGTAGGTGGCGGTGTGAAGGGCATCGACCCAAAAGGAGGGTGGTAGAGATGCGTGAGTGAGAAGGGAGAGCATGAGTTCATTGAGGCGACGAATCATACGTTCGGCGGTGCCGTTTTGTTGAGAGGTGTGTGGGCAAGAGAAGCGGATGTGAAGACCAATAGTTTGTGCGAATGAATGAAATTGGTTGTTATCAAATTCACCACCTTTATCACATTGGAAGGTTTTAAAAGTGGTGTTAAACTGGGTGTGGACAAATTTGTGGAAGGTTTTGATTTTGTCGAAAGTTTCTGATTTGTATTTGAGTGGAAAGACCCAAGTGTAATGAGTGAAGTCGTCAATGATTACAAGATAATATTTAAAACCAGACTTACTTTGGATGGGAGATGTCCATAAGTCGGCGTGGACTAAATCGAAGGGTTTCAAAGTTGTGGATGTTGAGTCTTTGAATGGCAGTCGTTTGTGTTTGGCAATTTGACACGAGTGACAAACAAAAGTTTTATCAATTTTATTGCAAGTGATATGTTTATTAGTACTAAGAAAATCCATTATATGATGTCCTGGATGTCCTAGTCTAAAATGCCATGTTGGCGAACTAGAAATAACGGAAAATGAAAAAGTTGGAACATTGACTTGATTAGTGAAAGGATAGAGTTCACCGGAGCTATTATGTCTCGAGATGTGCTTCCCAGTCTTGAGTTCCTTAAGAGAAAAACCAAATGGATCAAACTCAACAGATACAAAATTATCGCGACAAAATTTGCGTACCGAAATTAGGTTTTTAATGGCTTGTGGGGTGTGTAGGACGTTTTTGAGGTGTATTTGTTTGATTGGATGGGGTAAAGTGGTGTGGCCGGATCCAATAACTGGGACTTGATTACCATTACCAACAAATACAGATTTAATAGATGAAACACAAGGGGTAGAAATTTTACCTTCGTCCGCAGTCAGATGAGTTGTAGCACCCGAATCCATATACCATTGATCATCATTAGGTTCCACTGTCATTGTAGAGAAGGCTGCCTGTAATTCACTAGGTTCTAGTGGGTTGACATCCGCATAATGGGCTTGAGCTTGTTGGTTGGGCTGATTAGAAGAGTTACCAGAAGTCCATGTTTGGTTAGATGATCCAGCAGAAACCCATGGAGAAGCCCAACCTGATTTGGTTGGATATGGGCATGGAGGGGGCATAGCCCACCACGGTGCAGCCCAGTAAGAAGGCGGATAAGCAGGCCAGGAACTCTGTTGAGTCGTACGTGTGTGGTCCGCACTTTGATTGCGTCGACTTTGGTTGGAATTAGAAGATCGATTTGGTGTCTGATTGAAGTCGGTAGTGCTGCGATTGTTGTACGCGGTTGAATTTGAGCGGCGATTAGGGTTTGATTGACGATTGTTCGTCTGTCGGCCACGATTGAAGTTTGATTGACGATTGTTCATACGCGATTGTGTATGATCGACTACGGCTGCGATTGCAGAATCGGTTTTGTCTTCGCGAGCTTGTTGTCGTTGATTCTCCAATTGAAGCATGGAGCAAGCTGTATCCCATGGAGGAAGGGTCTGATTGATGTAGGCGGCAACCGTGTCGAATTCAGACGGGAGTCCTCGAACCAGCTGTAGTACGAGCCGGTTTGCTGCAACAGGGCACTCGACATCTTCGAGTTGGCCGGCGAGATCTTTGAGACGCTGGCAGTAGGCTTCGAGAGACGACATGGATCGAAGGGTAAGATTATTAAACTCGTGTTCTAGAGCAGCTGCTCGAGAACCTTTATTATTGAGAAATATGTTTTTCACCTTTATCCATGTGTCGTATGCAGTTGAATCTGGTTCAAGAATTCGAGCCAAAAGATCATCAGATACCGTTCCATAGATCCATTGAAGGACTATGGCGTCAATTTCTGACCAGGATTCATAGCCCGGGTCAGTTGTGTTTGGAGCTGCGGTGCCGTCGATATGAGCGAGGACTTTGTAACCGCGAGCATGGAGTTTGAATAAACGAACCCACGCAGAGTAAGTGACTTTAGTACCATCGAGGATACGTATCTTGTTTTGAATGTTGGTTACGGTATAAGCAGGGTGAATGGCTTTGTTTGCATTGGAAACAGAATTGTTATCAGATGGAGACATGGTTAGGAATGGAGAATAGCCGTAGCTGATTGATTATGGTGGAAACAGCCGTGGCTGTGGAAGCCGTAGCTTCAAGAAAAAGAAAAAAAACAGGAAAAAAAGAAGAGGATCGGTATGAGCAGTCAAGGCTCTGATACCATGTAATTATTTGATGAATTGATGAGTATTTCATTCACAATGATCGAGTATTTATACAGGTACATACATGATTAAAATAGGAAATAGTCAAACTAATTAAGAGCCTAATAAGTGTATAAAATCGTAACAGCTATTCTAGTTAAATGGCAAGCTAATTTACAGCAAGAATATTCCAAGGATATGGAATATATTAATAAATCCCTCGTGCAATTGTTTGCGCGGTATCACCCGCAAAAATAAAACCTTCATCAACATTTTGGCAGATAAATCTGAAAAGAGAAATCTGCCTCATACTAAGATCTTGAACTTCATCGATATACACAAAATCCATCTGATCACCTTTATAATTCCCATTTTTAAGGCGAAAATGGATGTCATTTACCAAATCACCCAAATCAAATTCTCCGCGTTCGGTTTTCATCTTTTCATAAGCTTGAAAAATGGCATAAACATTTTCTCTTTTTTGTTTTGTTAAAGTAGACGAACGATTTCCCGCCAAAAACATGTAGCCTTCGTATCTCAGCTTGCCATCAATACATTCTCCTGCTTGCAGGCCGCCTTTTATATGAGAAATAATTTCAGTAAACACTCGAGCCGGATCAAGCTTTTTAGCTAGATTTGAATTGAAGTGGGGCCAGTAAAATGAACAAAATCTATCAAAGGTAACCTCCCTTAATCTGATGAAAGTTTGCAATGCGATTGATCTTGAACTTATATGATTACCATTATAAGAACCTTCTCCTGCCTCGGGAAATCTTTCAAAGTAGGAACTACCCATTGTGCCATCCAACATCAATAAAAACTTATGAAAAGTTATAACAAGAGGGTAACGTTTGATAGGGATATCAACAAATGTGTCGGGAATGTCATTGAACTCTGATGTAACTACATCTGCATCTTCCAAATTGATTTCAGCCAATGAACTCCCTTTACACGACGAAATACTGTAAAAAAATTATTTCTTGAAGTCAGTGACTTCTTTATTCAGAATCATAAAAAAAAAGTATTTACAGACCTCTTAAGGTGGGAAACTTGTTGCTTGACAGCATAACACAATTTTGGGCTGACTGTAACAAAAAGCTGGCGTAGAATGTTCGGTTTTCTATCTTCATGATCATCAGTGACTTCTTTATTCAGAACAGCCGGTTTGATTTCTTCACTAAAGCCTTCGGAGGCAACACGAAAAGAGTGTTCATTTTGGAACAATTTCATTGTCAAAATAGTGGTTTTTCCAGTTCCCGATCGCCCGGTAATGAATGAAGTTTTACAAAACAATATTATGTCCATTTGTTCATCGGTGACTTGCATGGGGAAGTCAATGTCTTTGCCAGAAAGCAAATGACTCACCACTCCAGACGACAACGAGTAGAATTTCATTAGCATCAAACTTTCACTCACTTTTGTATTTTCAACAAAAACTCTATCATTATCATCACCTAAATTCTTGTTCCCTTCATTATCACCTTCGTTGTTACTTAAATAACAAAATCGGACAAGTTCTTGGGACACCGGCCAAGTTCTAGGTACTTCCAAGTTCCTAAAAAACAAAAATAAAACACACCATTAATCAATTTAAATAACAAAATATTAAGCATATACTTATTAAACTAATAAAAGATAATCACTACTTTAAAACATACCCGTCAAAACACTTTGCTATGCAACGATTAATATAATCTTCCGTGTAAGCAGCAAAGATGCTTTCAAGTCGTTTTGTCAATTTCCGAATCTGATCAAGAGGTAATATATCCCAAACCTTCAATACTTGCATGTATTTGCATTCCTTGATGATGTCGGTTGTGCAAATAACATAGAGTCCTTCCACTTTGAATTGTTTTAAAATATGTGACGATTTTTCACAAAATAAGTCCACGCTTCTGTTCTTTGGCCGCCAACCACCAGAAAGTTTCAATAAAAGATTCAAAACCAGCTTCTTCAAGCGAGAACATGTTAGCTTTCCAAATGATCTTTTGAAGTCATCACTGAACAGAACCTGATGTCACGAAATGCAAGAATCGTGAAGATATTACATGATGACATATTCTGGTTTAATAAAAAAACAAACCATATATATATACCTTCCACTTTTCATGTTTAAAAAGTACACTATTCCCGTTAACCAGATCATCAAGTTGTTCTAGCTCTTTCTTTGCTGCAATAATTGTCTTTTTCAAGCCTTCATCAGCATCCGCATCAAACAAACATTGGCGGTTCCTTGCATCACAAACTAACTCTCCCCAAACGGATTCACTATTAACAAGTGTTCTCTCATTACCCAATATCCAGAGACAGTGTCTAAATTCAAATTAACACAAGGCACAAACAGTCACATACTTTTTATTAAAAAAAAGATTAATTTAAAAAAAGATTAGTTGATAAAAATGTGAGAGGGTTTCATACCTTGCTCTTGTGAGAGCAACATTAGTCCTTTGATGACTAGACATAAAGCCAACAGACCCACGGGTATTAGATCTTACTGTCGATAAAATAATTATATCTTCTTCTCCACCCTGAAATCCATCAATCGACTTCACATTTATTGTAAATCCATCAAATTTCTCATACTTGTGAGCAAGTTTTTCTGTAATGGAAATAACTTGGGCAGCATATGGAGATACAACACCAATCGTGACCTTCTTATTTGAGTCACTCCATGCTATGAGATATATAAAACAAGAGAGTAAGCTCAATTAAAGATTTGATCACATGATAAATACAAACATTACAAGAAAATTGCCATTTAATGACACATAAAGAAAGTGTCACAAAAAGTATTAAAAAAAACCATTCATTAAGTGTCCCAGTGTTTTTTACCTACCCATACAAAAGTTTGAGTAGATGTATCATCAGAAGAAAAAAACAATCACAAACCTTTATAGAGATTGTGTACGATCTTAATTACAATAGCCACCTCAACATAATTTCTCCAACTCATTCCATCATCGTCTTTTTCTTCTCGTCCACCAACAACATTCAAAAAAGAATACGAACCAAACATCGGACCTGAAAGATACTTTTTCTCATAACTTTCACGTGTCACATTTTCCGCATCCAAGATCCGATTCTGATAAAACTTCCAATTTGGGAAGAAACTAATGGAAGGATGCATTCTATATTGCACATCAAGTAAATGCTTAGAATGTCCCAAAGAACTCAACCTCTCAAATAAACTTCTTCCAAATCCAGATTCAATACAAACCTATTAACAAACATTAATCAAAATCATTAAAAATAGAAATAAATAAAACAACAGAAAACATATAATTTCTTAATGGTAAAAACTTACTGTGCTCGATACCATAGCGGGTAACTGACACTCATCTCCAATGAGAACCGTGTGTTTAATTCCCGCAAGTTGAAACGCAATTATGGATTCACATTCTCTTAATTGTGCAGCTTCGTCTATCACTAATATGTTGAAAGGATTCATTTTGACTTTATGCAATTTGTAAGAAGTAGAAATTGTGCAGAATATAATCGAAGCATTTCCAAAACAAAAGTTTGTTATTGCCAATCTGTTTTTTGCACTTGGTAGACCAAGCCGATAAAGTGTTGTCAGAAGCTTTTTCAGAACACATACACACGTGAATCTAACAGAATTGATACACGACGTATTTACAAAATCATCTTGTAATGGTTTAGAACTGAGCATCTGTTGAAGTTCTTCAGAAACCGTATTTTTTCGAAATAACAACGATTCAAAATAATTTAAATAGTCTAAAAGAGAGATCATGTTTTGGAAATTATATTCCTTAATAACACTTCTTGGGATATGAGTACAAAATGTGACAATGCATCTCCTGAGTGGCATAGCAGAAGAAACAAATCGATCTCTCAAAAACTCGATAAATGATTTTAATTCCAACTTGTTCGTTTTAGTTCCGTTTTCATTTTCATTTGCACATTGTTGTTCTTTGATAATTTCATTTTTCTTTTCATTTTCATGCTTTTGTTCTTTGATAGTTTCATTCTTTTTCTCATTTGCACGTTTGTTTTTGGTAATGTCACTCTTTTTTTCATTTGCACGTTGTTTTTTGGTAATTTCTTTCTTTTTTTCATTTGCACGTTGTTGTTCTTCAATAATTTCATTTGCACGTCGCTGCTCTTCGATAATTTCATTTTCAACAAAAACACGATATTCAGATACACAATCATCAAGTAAATCGATCATAGAACGTATACAATGCTTCCAACCAGTTAAAGACCCAAGGCATTCAGTAAGCCTTTCAACACGATGCTCCAAATAAATTTCTTCAATTTCTGAACCAACTTTTAACCTCTCCTTGTTTCCAATCAAGAGCACATCTCCAACCGGATATATAATTTCGCCACTTTCAGTTACAGTTTTTAACGATTCTGTTACTAATTTTAGCACATGTGAGGCTACTTGTACTATAGCAACATTTGTTGGTGCACATGTAAGCGTCCTAAGATTCATTTGCAACAGAAAATATAGCAACACGCTTACAGTTGTTGTTTTTCCTGTTCCCGGTGGGCCCCATATTTGTTCAACAGAAGAATTATGGCAACATTTTGTTTTAGAAAGCGTTGACATAATTGCCGATCTTTGGGATTCATTCAACTTGTCCAAAAGATGATCGAACTTTTGAGAAAAATCAGTATCGTAATCAAATGAACAGATATTGCAGTTTCCTTTAACCTGTATCCAACACAACCATAGTTAATAACATTGTTGTAAAAATCAGTTAGCCAGTTATCAGCTGCCAAACTCGTAATCGGTCAAAATTGGTCAAGGTCAACCAAAGTCAAACTTACTTAAAAAAATTAAAAATCAAATTTAGGCTCTCGGCTTAAGACTTGTGTTATCCACTAATTTAGTTATTTTATTATGGACTTAAGGTTTTCATTTTGAATGTTAATTTTTTTGCATGGTTATTGACTAATATATTTTGTTAGGATATTGCTAATATTTATTTATACAAAAATAAATTCCTTTGTGTTTTATGGTATCCGGCTAGAAACTGATTAATCACCGCAAGACCGACTAATCGCAGGTACCACCGACCAATTTTTAGAACCTTGGTTAATAATCATAAATTCAATAAAATGAGAGAGTTAAATTAATTGAATCAAATTCTTACCATAGAACCAGAATAAAGAACTTCTTTAATGATATTCATATTCCGACGCATATGTAACGAACTCCATATTCTTTTCTGGGTCGTAATATTCATCAAAAACACAACAAACATCCCATCTTGGAATTCAACATGTTCTGAAACCTCGATTTTAAAACCAATCAATATATTATCATCTTCAATATTATCATCTTCAATATCATCCTCAGTTTTATCATCTTCACTATCATTGATATAATTAACCAATGAAAAAGCCCAACTTCTTCCCACACGTTGCAGATCAGAAACCGATTCGGGCCTTCCATCAACTAAAATTAGCAGATCACCGGGTAGGGTCCGGTAAGGCTCTTTACCGCGTTCACTAAACCGGTTTTTCCAACTGCCAACTGTAACATCATACAACAATTTATCTTCACATTTTGCCTTGTTGATAGAAACAATTTCAGCAAATGGAGCTCGGTGCATGATCTCCATTGATGAAGATAATTCATCACGTGTTTCCTCTAACAGAGGATTAACAAAAGAACCCAGATAATGTTCTTCAGAATGAAATGTAAGTGGTATATCTTCAACCTACAGTAATTACATTAAGTTATCAAAAGATTTGAGTTATAGTTTTCTAAAATCGACATTAAACTTCATAATTACAAAATACGAAATAAATAACAATAATGATAATGATGATTATGATGATAATAAGTTTGATTTGAAAAACAGAGTACCAAAGTGTACATATTATTTTCAGAAACTAGATTATTCCCAAGTGTTATTGCATAGTGTATGAAACGTTGATATCAACACAAATGTGTTCACATACAAAAATTACAAATAACAGCAACATAAAAAACATAAAAAATAACAACAAAAAAACCTGGTTTTTGTAAAGGTCTTGATTGAGAATGTCATCAAGAGACCATTAAAAGATCAACTTAGCAAAGTCATCTCCTTGATTCGATTGATCTGCCTCCATAATCTGACCTATATGATCAAATGCATGCAAATATGAACAACTTCAACGAGATGAAGATTAATAAAAGGGGGTTTTATTATGATTTTTGTTTAGGAAATGAAAAGAGGTTTCTTACACTCAAAGGAATTGATCCTGGAAACAGTAGTAGCAAGCTCAAGAATCAATAAACCCTTTTTTCCGAAATTTTAATCTGTTGTACCAAAAAGGGGGAAATCAACAAATATGTATTTGAAAGAAAAACGAGGATGGCAAGCAAGTGTGTTGGAAATAATCAAGAAATTTAAATTTAGGGTGGAAAAACGAAGTCAGTCTCCTCAACTTCCTCCATTTTCTTTTTGCTTTGATTTTGTTTATCGAATCATGCACTCGGCTTTTCATTTCCAACAGTCTAAACTCCCAATTAAACTATTTTTTTTTTTTGTTAAACAGCTATAAAAGTTCACTGGTTTGTTTACGATTATGTTTTTTTAGGGTGATTTGAAATCCCTTTATTCATTTAATTCTAAATAGACATCCTAATTAAATCTTACAAATTCAAGATTTATAGTTTAGTGGTATTGAAGAATTATATAAGGTATTATCAATGACTTATAGGTCATGATGTAGATCCGTTTTTAATGATTAAACTAATGGATTAAGCAAGAACAATTAGGAATTGGAAGATTTAGATGGATAGAAACTTAAGAACTCTTTGCATTTGATAAGAACATTACAAATTAGGGCAAAGGTTTTAATGGCAATTAGCTAAGAACAAGGTTTATATACCTAGACCTATTTTAGACTAATTACACAATGCCCCCTCGACTATTGGTTACAACAAATATGACCCAACAATCTCCCCCTTTGTAACAATAGTCTGGGAGGCGTATCTTCGAAGTCTTCATCTTTAGCAAAAGCTGAACCTTGTAGATATTTCGTTGAATAATGATGTATCAGGATCTGCTTGAGCTTTGTTAATCTGTGAAAACGAATACTTCTTGTAGCTTTTTAACCACAAGAAGTATTTTGAAGACTTTACTTTGAAGATACATATAGACCGACTTAAAATAAGACCCATATTAATAGAGAGATTAGCAGCGGAAGTCTTTTCTTGACGTTTGTGGCTTTATATCGATCTATGGTTCTTGATAATTGTTGTTGAGGTAACATGTTGATAACGGTTACGCTCCCCCTCAAACAACAATTATTTCTTCACTGGTGTTGGATTAAACAATCATTAGCCTTAATCTCACTTATTTATACCTCCTCTCACAAATCACCACTAACTAGTTTAATTAAGCCTAATTACACATTTAAGCACAAAACTAGTCCTAACAATCATTAGCCTTTTTGTGCTTGATGCACTCCATCTCAGTCTTCCGACTTCAGTTGCTTCTATTGGCCCATTGCTCTCCTTCTCACGTAAGAAGTAAGTTCAAGATCTCATTGCAAATCCTTGATCTGATCAAATGTTGATAGAGGATTGTGTAACCTTGTGAAAAGATGGGCAAACCACAATGTTCATGTATTCTCAGATGTACTTCAAGATGGTGAATTACGTTTGATCATTTCAATTCCTTGTCAAAGGCTGTAATTAACATCTCTAGATTTCGCTTTTCAATGATAACATCTGAGTGGCAGTAGAAGCAATTATAATTTCCGTTACAGAACTTCGAACTTTCAAACACTCAAAGGGACATTTTTCGTTGAATTAGTTGGTGTAAGAAAGTTCTAAAAAATGTCTCATTTAAGGTTAAAAGTTCTGGTAATGGAATGTCAATTTGGAAGGATTTATCTGGGATTTTGGCTATTGGAGATTTTATTTTGGATTTTGTGATAGAGGTTTTGTGAGGACAGGATAATAATGTTTTGAGTTTTGTAAAGAATGATTTGAACGGTTAAGGTTTAAATTGAAATGGTTGAGAAATGGTTGAGATTTTGAGAGAGATTTCTGTAGACGAATCGATTTCTTCTACTTCTTCTTCACTTTTTTTTTTGTTAAATACATTGATTCTCACTTGATTTTGCATTTGATCTGAGTACATGAGTTATGAATTTTCTTCTTTGATGGGTTGTTTGTGGTTCTTTTTGATGTTGTTCAGTTATAAATCCGATATTTGAACTATTTCTTGCTCTTTTTCTCCCCCTCATGAGGATCATGACCAAGGTCCTCATGATAAAGCTGAATAGTTACGATGTGGAAACGGAGAGAGGAAATTGTGTGTCAGTGTAAATCGAGAGCCAAGACAGGATAGTTTCAGAATCGAGAACCAGAAACATATAGTACTCATGAAAGAACCAGTTACAAATTGATATTATCCAAGAATGTTGGAGAAAAATATTTGAAAGATGAAGAATAGCAGTGTCAATAATCACGTGAAGTCATAAACAGATGCAATCTTTACTGAAGAACTTCAGTAAAGAGATCGTTTACGAATATGACGAACACGATGATTAAAGTCATTGTTAATCAAATATTTGAAATTTAAAAGAGATCATTTTGTTGTGTTATATCAAAGAACAGTGAAGTATACCACTTACAAAGATGCAATCTTCTCTGAACGTGTGCAAAGAAGAGATCGACGGATATACAAAGATCAAGGATCTAACAGTGCATTAAAAACGATTTTGAGTGTGTGAGAATATGAGTAAGTCAAAATTGAATCTGAACATTTTGGAGAAAATGAAAAATGAATTCTCCATTGATCGTTTAAGTATGAAAATCGTTTGAAAAATAGTAAGAACAATCAATCCAAGATGGTGTTAAAAACAGATGCAATCAGTACTGATTGAAATCAGTAAAGAGATCGACGAATTTAACAGCAAATTGTGTTGAATGTTGCAAACAAGTCATTTAAAAAAAATGAAAATTTTAAGTGCAAAATCAGAGTTTTGAAAAATTGAGACACAACGCAAGAGACGAAAATTTGTCATAAACAGATGCAATCTTTACTAATCGAAATTAGTAAAGAGATCGTTTACGAATATGACAAAAATTTGTATCCTACGTTGTGAACACATCATTGTGAGCACAAAGTGAGATAAAAATTTTGGAATGTTGAGTCTCACTGATTAATAAAGAATTTATGAGAATGTGATGTCAACAACTCAATATGAGTAAAAAGATATTTGTTATTGAGTATCAATTTTGAAAAATGAAATTTGTATGTAAAAGGAGAAAAAATTGATTTACAATTGAAAAGAAATTAACAATGAAGGAACACAAAGGTAGCAATGAGAAATAAGAGAATTTGCAATAAACAGATGCAATCAGTACCAACCTAGACTGGTAAAGAGATCGTTTACGAATATTGCAAAAGCTAATACTCAACATTGATAACCTTGTGTGATTGTAAATATGTAAGAGGTTGAAAAACTGTTTGAGGAAAAAAAAAATTATTATCAAGATAGAATAAGAAAATTTGTAATAAACAGATGCAATCAGTACCAATTGAGATTGGTAGTGAGATCGTTTACGGATATTACAAAAATTTATACTCCATATTGATAATCCAAAAAAAATTTTGAAAGGAGCATCGAAACAGAATGTAGCGATTATAAAAGAATGCTCCCCCTCGACAGTTGTTTTTCAAAAATCATAAAGCAGTTATGCCCCCCCTTGACATAAGAATGTCAATTTTCTCCCCCTTGACAAGTGAATATAGAAATTCTCCCCCTCAACCAATTATGATATTTAAAGAACAGGTTTCAAGCAGATGTACTTGAAAGCCATGCTGATGAAGAGCGGGTTATACACTGAAGTATGTATAAGCCATTCTGTTGTGGCGCGAGTTATACACTGAAGTGTGTATAAGTCATTCTGATGAAGCTCGAGTTATACACTGAATGTGTATAAGTCATTTTCCTGCAAAAACACATCAAACAACTTTTGGTACCCATTTTTGTTTGGGTCCGACAATGTTAGTGTGGGAATTAAACCATCGATAAGTTGTATCGATTTGATTTAAGGATGTAGAATTCCAAGAAAAACTGAAACTTGATGTTTCACTTTCAAACAACTTCCGGGGAATTATTTGAGATTTTGGAGTTTTAGGAACCCATATTTCTTTGAAGATCGTTGGAGTTTTAGGAGTTGTCTTTGGCACTTGATTAAAAGTTGATATAGGTGCCAAGGAAAGTAAATCTTTTCTTGAGTATTTTAAAGATTTAGTTTTGGAAAAGATTTTCTCTGAAGGTGTAGAATGTTTCAAAACGGCTTTTGGTTTAGTCTTACAAGTGTCCGAAGATGGTGATTTCACAAACAACTTCTTACTCTTTTGAAGTGAATAATTTGTGAATTGTGAGATCCTTTTGGTAACAGGTTTTGAAGATTCACCGGTGTAAATCTTAATCGGAACTTGTACTGCTTGTTTTCCTTTGACAAAGATTTTAGATTTAAAACTTTCTTCTAGCTTAATTTTCAAATCTTCGTTTTTATTTTGAGACAAAGAAAGATCTGTTTCAAGAGATGTAATTTTATCTAGCAATTTTGTTTTCTCAATATTAAAAATATTGATTTGTTTTTGTAAATCAGATCCAAAATTACATTCAAGTTGTTTGATTTTATCAGTCAAAACCTGATTTTCTGCACAAACAGAATTATATTTTTCGATGTTCAAAGCATTCAAATGATTGGAGTCATGAAGTTGTTTTGTGAGTTCAACAATTTGAATTTTCAAGTTCTTGGAATCTGTTTCATAAGTTATGATTTTTGATTTCAAATTTGCGTTTTCAGATTCTAGAGCTTGAACTTTATCAGTTAAAATAACAAATTTGCAATTATTTTTCTCACATTTCTCCAATTTTTCTTTGAACTCATTACTTAATCGCAAATTCTTAACTTTATCATGAAATGATTTTTCAAATAAAACATAATTCTGTGTACTTGTAATTTCCCACATCGCAGCTGAATCTTTTAATTCACAAATTACCTTATGAAGTGATTTAATTAAATTTTCATCCATTTTAGCTATTTTGTTTTTAAAAATTTTAAGTCTCAAATAAAATAATATTACAATAACTTAAAATGTAGGCTTGATATTGGGTTCAGAAAACGATGGATTTTTTTTATTTAATTAATTTGAGGCTAGAGATTCAAAGATCAAAAACCTTGATTTAAATGAGACGATGTCAGTTTATATTTCTTTAAGCAAAATGTTGTTGGACTTTTAATGGGTTTGAACTTAATAAAATGAAATATTAATGTAAAAATTCAATTTAATGAATAAACCATCTTGGTATTCAATTCAATTTAATTTAAAATTCACTGTAATTCCATCTTTGGGTCCCACAAGTAAACATAAAATGAAGAAAATTAGAGAACAATTTAATGAAGAAACATCTCTGGGTTTGTAAGCTTTTTGATGGAGGCGATGGTAGTTATGGAGACGACGAGAATAATGGTTGGTGATGTTGTAGAGTTGGTTGACGGAGATGACGATGATGCCGGAAAAACAAGAAAACGCCGGAGAAGATTATGACGATGATGATCGGTTATGACTGTGATGTTTGTCGGTAAAGATGGCAGAGTACGGCAGAGCTGTGGTGTTGTCGGAGTTGGTTTTCAACGAAGATGGGTGCCGGAATTGAATGATGAAGCTCGATCTCAGAGGAAAGCCGGAGAAGATGATCGGAGATGGAGTAATCAAAACCAGTGGCCGGAAACAATGGTGGATAATACGGTGGAGTGGTGGTGGTCGGAGCAGAATTGATGGGAGGAGTGGATGACGTTGATGGGTTAATCTGCCTTAAGTTACAAGGTTTGTCGGTGAAGGAAGCTTACCGGAAACAATGGTGTAAACGAGAGAAAGAAAAGTTTGTTGCCGGAAAACTTGAAACTCGCCGGAGAAGAAGAAGATTGCCGGAGAAGATGGTGGAACGGTTATGGATGCCGGTGTTGTTGTGTGTTGTGTTGGCGGAGATCGGAAGCTGGTGGAGAGATTAGAGATTAGAAATGAGAAGGAGAGAGGGACGGAACAGAGGAGAGAGATCACGTCGTCTGGTGTGGAGTCGGGTCGGAGTCGGACCAGGTTACGGGTCGGAAAAGAACTTCGGCTTGACTCGGGTCGGAAAAGAACTTCGGCTTGACTCGGGTCGAAGTCGGACCAGGTCACGGGTCGGAAAAGACTTCGGCTCGACTCGGGTCGGAAAAGAACTTCGGCTTGACTCGGGTCGTAATCGGACCAGGTCACGGGTCGGAAAAGACTTCGGCTCGACACGGGTCAGGAACCAGATGGATCAGAACTCGATTTTTCAAAAATTTACTAAAATCATCATAACTTGCTCATTTCTTAACCAAATCGAGTGATTCTTTTTGCAAAACGTTCGATTTTCAATTACCTACAATCCTATTCAAACATTTTTCCGAAAACAAGTTCTGATTTTCTCGATTTTAGCTTTAAAGCTCCGAAAATTTGGTGTTCTTCATGTTCTTCATTTTTGAACTTTTAAAAACGAAATTAAACCTTGTTTTTGATGATTTTAATATGAAATTTGCTACTGATTTGCTCGAAATCAGTAATAGAACAATGTTATACTATCAAAAACTTGAAACATACCTTTGATTTTGAATTTGATACCACTTTTGAACACCTTTTCACCAAAATCTTCAAAAACCCATCAAAATCTTCAAAAAGTTGCTTAATCACAGCTGATTTGGATCGAATCTAATGAGACTTTTGCTCTGATACCAATTGTAGATCCGTTTTCAATGATTAAACTAATGGATTAAGCAAGAACAATTAGGAATTGGAAGATTTAGATGGATAGAAACTTAAGAACTCTTTGCATTTGATAAGAACATTACAAATTAGGGCAAAGATTTAATGGCAATTAGCTAAGAACAAGGTTTATATACCTAGACCTATTTTAGACTAATTACACAATGCCCCCTAGACTATTGGTTACAACAAATATGACCCAACACATGAGTTCAAGTCTCACTGTGAATAAAAAGAGAGTAGATTATGTGTATTTCAAACAAAAATTAAACCTTAAAAACTATGATCACAAACAATTAATTAATATGGTTATGTATGTTTTTTAACTTAAAACACGTGGTCGACGGTGGTGGTGGTGGTGAGCGGGAGATGCGATGGTTGTGGCAGAGTTAGTTGATGGAGACGCAATGAGTGGTGGAGTGAGCAGCGGAGCGAGTTGGTGGTGGTGGGCGAGCGACGACGACGGTCGGTTGATTCTGATGCTAGTGTGGTGGTAGTATTGGTGGTTAGCGGCGGAGTATGTGGAGGCTGTGAAAGAATATATTATTTAATTATTATGAAACTATGGGGTGTTTATTTAGTACCATGAGATGTTTAAATAACCAATCTGTTTATTTAGATAGTCAATCCCTTTATGTTGTTACTCGCCACAAGTTGACATTCATTAATTCTCCCTTCTCATATTATTTTTTGATTTTGACAGTTGTCTTGATAAGTGAATAGGCACATAAGTAAATACAATTTAGATTTTATAAAACATTTTCTATGTGATTATATTTAGACTTTGTATGCACTTTTAATTATGTATTTTGGATGTTGTATTTAGCTTGTTTATAATGAAAAATGTTAGGTAGTTCAAGTTTTTAGTTGTTACTCACAATTTATGTTTTTGATATCCTTAAGATGTTTAATGAAATCAAACGGTTTATAGCCCAGCGACATCCAGTGTTTATAGCGTCCTACATAGTTATGGGTTCAAGTCCTGACGTGGACAAAAAAGTGTAGAATTAGGGGGTTTGCGTTAGCCGTTAAAAAAAATATTTTTGGAATTGTAGAACCGTGTTTTCCCTGCAATGCATTCATTTGTGTCCGTTTCATTACACGATATTAAAAAGAGATAATTAGTGGATATGAGTCCCATTATTTTTTACGGAGTACCAAATAAGGTAAATTATCAAAGTGTATCACTTATTTGTTACACTAAAAAATAGAAAGTGTATCACTTATTTTGAATCGGAGGAAGTACGTCATTTTCGAGCATTTGTATTTTTATACTTATAGTTATTTCGTTTCAAAATAAATGACATATTTAGGGTTTCATTTTTTTGAGGCAAAATATTATAATGAATGTTAAATTAGATTAAATTGGATAATTATTGAGTGATGAATTCCATATATTTTGATTAAAATGAGTTTAATGATGTGGTGTTTAAAAATAAAAGTAAGGATAAATGAGTCATTTTATTTTATTAGAAAATGATAGTTAGTAGGTATGAGGCATACTACTTTTTATCAAATTATATAAGTTTTAAAGTGTATAAATATTTTCAAACACCTCAAAATAAAAAGCATATAACTTATTTTAAAAAGATACTGATTATTACACGATAAAAAATTATATACATACTACAAAATTATGTTACTAATGCATGTAGTATAACTCTATCAATGTATGATTGTGATATGCAAATCATTTTCTCCCGATATTTTGAAACTGAGGAAATATGTATTTTTTTTTTTTTTAAATTTTTGTTTAATTGATAAGAGCACAGGGTTTCCCACGCTTGAGGTTTTGTCATAACGCAGGTGGGTCACGCGCCACATAACACCGTAGAGAGGTAAAGAACTCAAAATTGGGTAAAGCGAGTGAAGTTCCACACAAACCCTAATCCCTCGATCCAATTTGGGGCCAAAAAGTTCGTTCATCCACTCGCTCAACCCCATCGCGTGGATTTTCCAGCATCCAGCAGATCATCGGAAACACACAAACAAATCAAATTTAGCGCCACCATTGATTCTCATCACAGGTACACACACGCATACATTCCTCTTCTCATGCTTCAAACTTTAACCATAAATCCATGGATTCCGTAGCTTCACCTTGTGATTCTGCTTTCACGTATGATAATTTTTGCAATTTGAACTGGATTCATCTGGAGTATACATAGAGTAACAAGTTTCCCAGATGATCATGCTGTAATGAATTGCCACAGGTTACGAATTGACTTCTATATCTATTTCATCGTATTGCCATGACTTTTACTCAGTCCAGGAAATCTCTTCTTAAATAACTGTTTCCAGTAGAAAAAAGATTTTTCTTTTTAGCCAATTTAGTAATTTACTAACAAAATTTAAATATATGGTACACCCCTGCATTTTCATAAATGGATTCAAGTGTAGATGGTTAAAAAATCCAACTTTTTACTTGAAAGTTGGCATGAGATATAATCCTTAAAAGGGTAAATTGGTGTTGTTGATGATTAGATCTTAATAAATTATCTTTTATGTGGCTGCATCAACTTTTTTATATAAAATATTATTTAATTGCTTTTATTTGCTAATATATACTGATGAGGTTAGTAGGGATTACCCTGTATATATAGATAACTCCCCAACCCTAAATGATGATCTTCACTACTAATGATGGCTCATGTCACAATTCGGCTACTAATGGTCATGACTGTCGACCGCCTGTCGACCGGCCTGTCAACGAACCACCTGTCAAGTGACGCCTGTCAAGATCGTCCCTGTCATTAGAGTCCAAGATCGTCCCTGTCATTAGAGTCGTGGACGTCCCGTCATAATGGCGCGCCCTGTCATAATGGCGCTTCATGACTGCAGTCATAATAGTAAGGCGTTACAACGTCCTCATAATGGCGCTTCATGACTGCTTTATTGCAGTCATAATGGGCCAACGTCCATATACCTGAGACTGCCATATAAATACCTGGCCTAACTCATTGTTAACACACATTGAGACAGAGAAGAGAAGCCTAAAACACAGAGTTCACACACTCTCACATTCACCTTCGCACTCAACCTCGATCACCCTAGGTTCGCCAAGAGCTTGTTGGGTTTGCACTGTGATCGTCACAGGAGATTCAAGGTTGACGTCGCCTGGTCTTTGTGTTTGACAATCGTTGTTCAAACATTGGCGCCATCCGTGGGACACGTTTTTCAACGGCGTTTCACTTTTCCAAACTTTTTTTTTCTTCCTCAATAATCACACCTTTCCTATGGCGGATACACAGCCATCGCTGATCACTTCTTCATCGCCATTAATAACCACTACCGTGATTACCACTATACCCGAGGCGGTGATAACCTCGCCTAGTCGTATCATGGAACCATACGTCGATTCTGAGTGGACGGTGTCGGATGTCAGGACACAAGGGTATCCCTCTTTAACAAGTCCACTTTTCTCCACAAGGCTTGTTGGATCAAGTTCGTTTACCTCACCACAGCCAGTGACGTCCATCCCTTCATTTCAGCCTCTTTTGTCCCACGGGACAAGCTCTCAGGAGGATGGCACGGATCCGGTCAGACAGCCTGTTTCCACCTTTCCACAAACCGCTACGCCAGGAGTTCGGGAGGATCCAATTGTGGAGTTACTCCGAAGGTTGGCTCAGAGTACTCAGCCGCCACCGCCTCCTCCACCACCTACTTCATCGGACCTGTTGTCTCAGTTGGTGGCGGCGTTGCGCCCAGCACCGCAGCCAACGGTTGTTCAACCAGTAGATCCGTTGTCACAATTATTGGAGCAGTTAAGACAACCACCCATTCACACCCCACCACCACCTCCACCACATGATACATCTAATGATATGTTGCGCGTGTTGCAAGCACTCGTGGCAGCAGCCGCACCACCCCGAGCGGCCACTATGCCTTTGTCGGTGGTTAGTTCGAAGTTTTGTGACTGGGTGGCCAGATTCCCTCTCCCAAATAAACAAAAAGTTCCGTCCATAGTTGGTACTTACGATGGTACACGGGATCCCGATGACCACCTTGCTCTTTTTGAACAGGCCATTATGACCGAGAAATGGCTAGACCCAGTCGCTTGTCACATGTTCCCTGGCACGTTGCAGGGTTTCGCTCGTGATTGGTTTGCTGACTTACCGGAGAGGAGTATTCAAGACTTTGCAGATCTAAAGGCTAAATTTGTGACTCACTTTATCCAACAAAAGAAGCAGCAGAGAACTCATATAGAAGCACATTTGCTGCGACAAAGGGAAGGCGAGGGGTTACGCGACTTCATTCAGCGTTACACGCAGGAGTGCCAGAAAATTGTCGCCTTACCCGAAAGCCAACAAATTTCGGGTTTTACCCTCTCCTTGCTTCCAGGACAACTGCAAGAAAAGTTAATCAAGAGAACTCCAATTACTTTCAAAGAAGCCACGGACAGGGCATATGACTATCTAAGGTCAAAAGAAACTGTCTCCCTGACAAGAGAGGTAGGCGGCAAGTCATGGACTGACACGTCAGATCGCAGGCATGATGCTCTAACTAGTGATCATCAACGAGATGAAAGGAGCAACCGGAGGTTTGGCCCATACGATAAACATCCGTCTGAGCGTGCTCTTAGCAAAACACCAAAAGAAATCTTGATAACAGAGCAGGTGTGCGCTACCTTCACACCTCCACCCCAAATGGAGCATAGGTCGGGTACGAAAAACATGAATAAATACTGTGATTTCCATGAAGATCATGGACACGACACGAATGCCTGTAGAGAGCTAAAAAGGGAAATCAGGCGGGCTTTGGAAGAAGGCAAACTAGAACACCTTGTCCCTGGCGCTAAGCAGCAAGCAAATAAATCTCCTCTTAAGAAGAGTTATGCCTGGCAAAAGAAGGGGGAGGACACAGAACATCCCGGACCACCTGATGGTCATATTCTCATGATACATGAGGGAGCCAATATTAACTGACCTACCAAGGTGCGATAGTCTTTACTGTCATTTTTTCCTTTATGTTTTCAATACATGTTTCCAAGCACATGGAATGTCATGGTCATGCATGAAACTGGCGATAATAGCATTTGGTCTGATCTTGTATCCCAATATTATCTCACAATCTCATTTTTCTATGGTTTTTGTATAAACAAATAAATATTGAAGTAAGGTTCAATACAAAAAGCATAAGGCCACAATAGACATCTTAGTCTAAAGCCAAACATGCACTTTCATTACGTACAATGTTACAACTTGAACATGCATGTGCATGTACACAACTACGAACATAGTTCAATACAACATGTATGAAGCCAAGAAAGACAACCTTGTCTGGCCAAATAACATACAATCATACTCGTCTTTTAATCTACTTGATAAAAGATAAGCACTTCTCACTGGGAAGCGACAATCCTCGCGAGTAAACAAAGTAAAGGTTAACCAACAAAAGTGCCATTGGCACAGTGTCACAGGCACAATATGAAGTATACATCAGACATCTACCAGGTCATTGACATACGAATGCATCATGGGCTCGCAAGAAAGTGTCATACGAACAACCAAATATACACACTGTCATGCACGCCCAAGACGGTCTCATGGCCACAACATCCATAATAAAAAGATAAAAATAAAAATGTGTTATTGGCTTGATCATCCAATAAAACATTATTTTTCAAAGCAAAGCAATGGACAAGCAAGTGCGTACTTGTAAGGTAGCAAGCAACTGTTAAACCTGCAGCAAAAAATACAATTACAATTAGGAAAGTTTAAAGCGAAAAGTGTATAAACCGCCGGCCACCCCCTAATCGCCGGCTCATTAAGAACCCTAAAATTGCCCGGTCGCTAAAACCCTAAACCGCCGGCCCATTGAACCCAAAACCGCCGGTATGCTAAACCACTCGCTCGCACGCTAAACCCTAACCCCCTCGACCGTCCGGTTCCCTAAACCCTAACCCTCGGCTATACCCATAACTCTAGCCGGTTCAAGCAACCCCAAACCGCCGGTCCATAACCCAAAAAGCCGGTCGAACAAACCCAATAACGTCGGCATGTCAAACCCTAAACATCGGTTTCTTCAAACCCTAAGACCGTCGGAGCATTAACAATCTGCCCGAAGACCCACGGAGTCCTAGGCCGGTCACGAACTTCCTACTCGGCCTTTGCTCGGTCACGAACCGACTACGAAACCGCCGGTCTTGGCTCACGAAACTACCTACGACCGCCGGTCCTTGCTCGGCCACGACACTGCCTACGACCGCCGGTCTTGGCTCACGAAAACTGCCTACGACCGCCGGTCTTTGCTCGATCTGTCTGCTTATGACTCGGTCACGATCTGCCTACGACGGTCTTTGCTTTACCTGCGACCGCAGGTCTTTTCTCAACGATCCGGTCAAGGGACAGCCGGTCACGGTCAAGGGACAGCCGGTCAAGGGACAGCCCGGTCAAAGGACAGCCGGTCACGGTCACGGGACAGCCGGTCAAGACGGTATCATCGGTCTAAAAACTTACAGCCGGTCAATATGACTTACCGTGTCCAAAAGTGACACCCGGTTAAAATCGACGCAAATCTCGACTCGATGATATGGGTTGCGGTGTCGATCGACGCTACAGCCTCACTGCCGGTCTGCCTTGGACAACCGGTACGGCTCGAAAAAAAAAAAAAAAAAAAAAAAAAACGGAAGAAAACTTATGTGTATTGATAGTTACGACTCGCAAACAGTTGTTTTGGCAAATCCTAACTCGGGGGCATGATGAGGTTAGTAGGGATTACCCTGTATATATAGATAACTCCCCAACCCTAAATGATGATCTTCACTACTAATGATGGCTCATGTCACAATTCGGCTACTAATGGTCATGACTGTCGACCGCCTGTCGACCGGCCTGTCAACGAACCACCTGTCAAGTGACGCCTGTCAAGATCGTCCCTGTCATTAGAGTCCAAGATCGTCCCTGTCATTAGAGTCGTGGACGTCCCGTCATAATGGCGCGCCCTGTCATAATGGCGCTTCATGACTGCAGTCATAATAGTAAGGCGTTACAACGTCCTCATAATGGCGCTTCATGACTGCTTTATTGCAGTCATAATGGGCCAACGTCCATATACCTGAGACTGCCATATAAATACCTGGCCTAACTCATTGTTAACACACATTGAGACAGAGAAGAGAAGCCTAAAACACAGAGTTCACACACTCTCACATTCACCTTCGCACTCAACCTCGATCACCCTAGGTTCGCCAAGAGCTTGTTGGGTTTGCACTGTGATCGTCACAGGAGATTCAAGGTTGACGTCGCCTGGTCTTTGTGTTTGACAATCGTTGTTCAAACATATACCTTCCCTTGTAGGTAACAACCGAAAGATTCAAGGTTAAAAACACCTAAATTCTTACAATGGATATTGATCTTAGACTCCCTTCAGGAGACCATGAAAACGAAGAAAAAGAAGAAATAACAGATGGTGATCATAATCTTCACAATGAAGATATTATGGACAGAAACAAATTTCCCGAAACCGAAACAGGAATAAATTCTCCATCAATCGATATATTTGAATCCAAAGAAGATATAAAGCTTGAACCTTTATCTGGTATGGAATTTGAATCACACGGTGAAGCATATTCCTTTTATCAAGAATATGCCCGATCAATGGGATTTAGTACAGCTATACAAAACAGCCGTCGTTCAAAAACATCACGTGAATTTATCGATGCCAAATTTGCGTGTTCAAGATACGGTACAAAACGTGAACATGATAAATCATTTAATCGGCCCAAAAGTAGACAAGTAACAACAACCAATCAGGATCCAGAAAACGGGTCGGGTCGAAGATCATGCTCCAAAACCGATTGTAAAGCAAGTATGCATGTGAAAAGACGACCCGATGGGAAATGGATTATCCATAGATTTGAAAAAGATCATAATCATGAACTTTTGCCAGCTCAAGCAGTTAGTGAACAAACAAGGAAAATGTATGCTGCAATGGCTAGACAATTTGCTGAGTATAAAAACGTTGTCGGTTTAAAAAACGAGACGAATAATTTATCCGATAAATCGCGTAATACGGTTTTTGAATCGGGAGATTTTAACGTTTTGTGTAAGTTTTTTGCACAAATGCAGAGTATTAATTCAAATTTCTTTTATGCAATAGATGTAGGTGAAGATCAACGATTGAAAAACATGTTATGGATCGATGCTAAAAGCAGGTATGATTATGTTAATTTTAATGATGTTGTGTCATTCGATATAACATATGTTAAAAACAAATATCGAATGCCACTTGCATTATTTATTGGAGTGAATCAGCATTATCAGTTTATGCTTCTTGGATGTGTTTTGTTATCTGATGAAACAACTGCCACCTATTCATGGGTCATGCAAACATGGTTGACTGCAATGGGCGGGAAGGCCCCGAAAGTTGTTATCACTGAAAACGACCCGTTTCTAGAAGCTTCCGTTTCAACAGTGTTTCAGAATTCAAAACATTGTTTTTGTTTATGGAATGTTATAAACAAGATTTCTGAATCTTTAAAGCATGATAATTTTATGGCCAAATTTGAAAAATGCATTTATAGATCATGGAGCGATGAACAATTTGATAAAAGATGGTTTAAATTAGTCAACCGTTTTGAGGTCAAAGATTGTGATTGGATGAATTCGTTATACGAGACCCGTAAGCAGTGGGTCGCGGTTTACATGCGGGACGTTTTTTTGGCGGGAATGTCGACTTTTCAAAGATCCGAGAGTATAAATTGTTTTTTTGATAAATATGTTCATAGGAAAACCAGTATACAAGAATATATTCGACAATATGAAAATATAATTCAAGATCGGTATGAAGAAGAAGCAAAAAGTGATTTTGATACATGGAATAAACCACCTACCTTAAAATCGCCATCACCTTTTGAAAAACACGTTTCGGGTATTTATACAAATTCGGTTTTGAAAAAATTTCAAGTTGAAGTTTTGGGAGCAGCTGCTTGCGGGCCTCAAAAAGAGGCCCATGAGGATATGATCTTGACTTATCGGGTTTCAGATTTTGAAAAAAGTTTTGATTTTTACGTGTATTATAACGAATCGACTTCTGAAATATCGTGTAGTTGTCGGTTATTTGAATTTAAAGGTTATCTTTGTAGACACGCGTTAATTGTTCTACAAATGTGTGGTCTTTCTGCAATTCCTTCACAATATATATTAAAACGGTTTACAAAAGACGTGAAAAATCGGGAATTAATTTCAGAAGGGAATGATTTGGTGCAATTTAGGGTTCAGAGATATAATGATTTATGTCAAAAAGCGGTTAAATTAGGTGAAGAAGGATCGTTATCTCAAGAAAGTTATAATATGGCAATTCGGGCACTTGAAGATGTTTATGCAAGTTGTGTTTGTTTAAATAATTCAAATAAGAATAATCTTAATGATGTTGGAACATCAAGTGCTCCTGGTGTTTTCAGAATGGACGATGGTAATCAAATTAGAAATATGCGTGCAAATAAAAAAAAGAATCCTATGAAGAAAAGAAAGGTTTTTTCTTTGGTGATTTTACGTTTAAGTCCCTGAATTTATGATGAGTTTACAAACTACTCCTTGTTTTAGGTAAGCTCGGAGCAGGATATGATGACTGTTGGAGCTCAAGACAGCTTGCAGCAGCTGGTTTGCTCTTATCTAACTCTACATACTTTCTTGATGCATTTTTTTTAATAATCTAATGAAAATATATTGTATCTAAGTTATCTTTGTTATGTTTATATAATCTGAGAACGATATATATTTTATGTATACATAACGAAGCACTTAGTTAGTTTGTTTAAGCATTAATCCATGCTTAGGCATTTAGGGAAGTATATATGTTAAGAAAAATATAGTATCTTAATTATTATTGTATATATATATATATATATATATATATATATATATATATATATATATATATATATATATATATAGGTGAAGGTTCATGCATCCTACTTTTGCAGGACAAGTTGAGTTCACGGTCAGTAGCTTTGGATGGTTATTTTGGTCAACAACAAAGTATGCAAGGAATGGTAAGGGTTCATTTATATAAAATCTTTTGATTTTGTAATGTTTAAGATTAAATATATATTTATATGATTTATTTAGGTTCAGCTTAACTTGATGGCACCTTCAAGAGATAGTTATTATGGAAATCAACAAGCTATTCAGGGGCTGGTACGTCATTTTATTAACAGAAATATATTAAGATTTCTGTTACAATCTTTATTGATACACTTTTAATGTATAGATGTAACTGTAGCTGTAAATCAGCATGTAATCTTTCTGATTTTCCTGTATAAATACCATAGTCTATCAATGAAAAGAATCAAGCAATTCTATTTTATTACATGGTATCAGAGCCAAGAGCTCTTACCTGTGAAATCGTTTATTATTATTTTTTTTTCTACAGCTACGGCTGTCTTCATTTTACAGCAGCTACGGCTGTCTTCTCGTGACTCAAATCAAAAATCGTTGGCTAGTTCAATCATCCTAGCCTACTGATCCCAAATTAGTTCAATCATCCTAGCCTACTGATCCCAAATTGATCAGTAATCAACAATCAATTGTTGATTATTTGATTACCGGTTATAGTTCGTCAGGTTGTACAACACGATTACATCTTCAATCGTCACGTTGTACAACTCGATTGCATCTTCAAAATGGCAGTCGTCGACCAACAAAACCCTAATCTTCATGGCTCAAGCAGTTATCCTTGCCACCAGAACCACCGCATTTCACCACCAGCAATTTCCAATCGCCCCTCTAATAGGCGACATACGTATCTAGAACCACCGTTCTTCACGTCGTTTGTACGCCCTTCAACATCTGTGTATCGCAATAGTAAGGCAAACTCACGAAGGCCTGTTTCCCCTAATACACAATCCAATAATAATCTATGGTGGGCAGGTTGGGCCTCACAATTTAATTATCTGTGGCCTTTTACGTTTTCCTCACAATTTAATAGGGCCAAACGTTGGGCTTCTTCTAATCAGCCACAATCAAAATATCAGCAGCCCCAAGCGCATGCTCATTTTTCAATGGGTATAAATGATGATCAATGGTACATGGATTCTGGTGCAACATCTCATATCACTGCTGACCCAGGTAAAATATCTTTCCCTAGTGTGTCTTCTATTAAATCCGTGTTTGTTGGCAATGGAAATCAAGTGCCCGTTATTGGATCTGGCCACACCACCTTACCCCATCCAACTACACAACTTCATCTCAAAAACATATTACACACACCAAATGTTGTCAAAAACATTGTATCCGTCCGTCAATTTTGTCGTCACAATAATGTTTCTGTTGCATTCGATCCTTATGGTTTTTCTATAAACGAGTACAACACCGGGAAACTTATATCAAGACACGATAGTGACGGAGATCTTTACCCATTCACCAAACCATCCATCGAACAAACCATATCTTTTTTCGTATCCTCTATTTCATCATTTTGGCATTCTCGACTCGGTCATCCGGGAAATCATGTAATGGATTTTCTTACCAAGAATAAGCACATTTCTTGTAATAAAATTGACCGATCATCTCTTTGCCATTCTTGCCAAATCGCAAAACACAAACGTTTACCTTTTAAAACATCTACAACAACCACTTTAAAACCATTTGACTTAGTTCATGCTGACCTTTGGACTTCACCCATACAAAGCACAACTGGTTTTAAATACTATCTCATTGTCGTCGATGAATTTACTCATTTCACCTGGACGTTTCCACTCAGATACAAATCTGAGACATATGAGAAAATCAAACATTTTTTTAAATACATCCAAACCCAATTCAACACAATCATCAAAACTTTTCAATGCGACAAAGGTGGAGAATTTGACAATCACTCATTCCATAATTTTGCAACCGCAGCCGGCCTCCACATCCGCTTCTCATGCCCACACACATCTCAACAAAATGGCACTGCAGAACGCATGATTCGTCGCATTAATGAACTCATGCTTTCACTCCTCACTCACGCCTCTCTTCCGCCATCTTTTTGGGTAGAAGCTCTCCACACCGCGTGTTATTTACATAACATCCTACCCACCAAATTATTAGCCAACCACACACCAACTTCCGCACTCTACCTCAAAAACCCAACATACGACCACTTACGTATTTTTGGTTGTGCGTGTTTTCCAAACCTATCAGCCACACGACAACACAAACTCGCACCCCGCTCCAAACCATGTCTATTTCTTGGGTACCCAGCCCAATACAGAGGATATCGTTGCCTTGATATGGCCACCGGAAAAATCATACTTTCTCGCCACGTCACATTTGACGAAACCAGCTTTCCATATGCCAATCTTCAGCCTACTACACCACACAATTACTCTTTTCTAGACTCTGATCCATCACCCATTATATTCCAACCCCAAAATACCCCCACCTCACCAACGACACCACCACAAACTACACCTACACCATCAACACCACCAACACCATCAACACCACTAACACCACCAACATCTCCCTCACCACCAACACCTCCCACCCCAACACTCATTTCCCAACCTTCACCTCCAACATACTACCCTCTCACCTACTCCCGAAGGCAACCTACACAATCTCCTCCACCACCAATCACTTCTAATCACCCCATGACAACACGATCCAAATCCGGCATTATCAAACCTAATCCACCACTCAACCTCCACACCACCACATCTCACTCAAACATCTCTCCCTTACCCAAATCTCACAAATACGCCCTGTCTGATCCAAACTGGCACTCCGCTATGACCGATGAACACACGGCCTTAATAGACAATCACACATGGGAACTTGTGCCCAGACCACCCGATGCTCATGTGATACGCTGCATGTGGATCTATAGGCACAAATTTCATGCAGATGGGACTCTTGCACGATACAAAGCAAGACTAGTCATTAATGGTAAATGCCAACAAGTCGGAGTCGATTGTGATGAAACTTTCAGTCCTGTCGTGAAACCAACCACAATCCGGACCGTTTTAAGTCTAGCAGTTTCAAGATCTTGGCCAATACATCAACTAGACGTTAAAAATGCCTTCTTACACGGAGATCTTAAAGAAACGGTCTATATGTTCCAACCACCGGGTTTTGTAGACAAACAACACCCGAAACATGTATGTCGGCTACGAAAATCGTTATACGGACTTAAACAAGCACCCCGTGCTTGGTATCATCGTTTTGCCACTTACATTCAAAGACGCGGTTTCAAAAGTACAACCAGTGATACATCACTATTTGTTTTCCACAAAAACAACAAAATGGCATATCTTCTCCTTTATGTGGATGACATTATCTTAACCGCCTCAGATGACATAACTCTCAGACACTTCATTAAATTATTATCTAAAGAGTTTGCAATGTCAGATCTTGGATCACTTCACCATTTTCTCGGAATTCAAGTTAAACATCAAAATGGTGGACTTTTCCTTACACAAGAACAATACGTGAACGACATTCTTCACCGGGCAAACATGCAACATTGTAAACCATCCAATACACCGGTTGACACCAGCTCCAAACTAAGCGAAACCGACGGCAAACTAATGGAAGTTGCCACTTTATACCGCAGTCTCGCGGGAGCTCTACAATACCTAACCCTCACACGGCCAGACATCGCATACGCAGTTCAACAAGTGTGTCTATTTATGCATGCTCCAAGAGATCCTCACTTTAATTTCTTAAAACGAATCCTAAGATATCTCAAGGGCACCGGTCATCACGGACTTCACATCACTCCTTCAAAGTCAACGAAACTCACTGCTTACTCAGATGCAGAATGGGGAGGGTGTCCAGACTCACGACGATCCACATCTGGCTACTGTGTATTCCTCGGAGATAATATTGTATCATGGTCCTCTAAACGTCAACCCACAATCTCGCGCTCAAGCGCCGAGGCCGAGTACAAAGGCGTAGCAAACGCCGCAGCTGAAACCACATGGCTACGCAACCTCCTCCTTGAACTTCATCTACCACTTCGTCAAGCCACTATCATATACTGCGATAACATCTCAGCTGTATATCTCACTCAGAATCCCGTACAACATCAACGAACTAAACACATCGAGATCGACATACATTTTGTTCGAGAAAAAGTTCGCATGGGTTTCATACGCGTACTACATGTCCCTGCAGACTATCAATACGCAGACATTTTCACCAAGGGACTACCGCGTCAATTGTTTACTCGCTTCCGTTCCAGTCTCTCAGTTCGGCCAGCCAAAGATTCGACTGCGGGGGAGTATTAACAGAAATATATTAAGATTTCTATTACAATCTTTATTGATACACTTTTAATGTATAGATGTAACTGTAGCTGTAAATCAGCATGTAATCTTTCTGATTTTCCTGTATAAATACCATAGTCTATCAATGAAAAGAATCAAGCAATTCTATTTTATTACACATTTCATATCATAATTATGATTCAATTCTGATGCCCTACTTTTAATGTTACATAAATATAAGATTTTTATTTTATATTATTTTTATAGGGACAGTTGAATTCAATAGCACCAAATCATGAGAGCTATTATGGTGCTCAGCCGACCCTTCATGGTTTGGTATGTTTTTATTTATTGAGTTTAATTATTATTATTTGTAATAAATTTTCGATTCTGTGATATAATAATAGCATTCTAGAATTCTTGCCTGCAGGGACAAATGGACATCTTTCGGACACCTGGTTTCCCATATGGCATTCGGGTTGGTGTCTCACAGCCTTTCTTATTGCTTTTATTATTTAGTTACATTAGGTTGGGTAACAGGTTAAATGGGTAAAAGTCAAAACAGGTAGTAATTGGAACGGGTCATTATGCGGGGCCCAAATGCTTTTTGTCTTCTGTTTTCTTGAATTTCACAAACAACAAATGTATTTAAATGTGATTAAAATCTATATTCTCACATTAATGGTTTTTGTAATAAATGGTTTAAGAGGTTTTATGCATTTTGAATGACTTTCATCCGTTCAAAACCCTTGATTCCATTTTAAACAAAAACTTCAATTCTGCCTATTTGATCTGTTAAAAGCAAACTACGACCCAAATGGACGCATAAACGGGTCAAAATTGTCACCTCTCAAATACTTAAAATACTTAATATTAATCTGTATTTCCCTTTGGTAGGAGGAACCGAATGTGCGAACCACCCAATTGCATGATGATGGGTCAAGACATGCATGAGCTTATTATTATCCACTCCAACCGTTTTACCAATCAATAAACTTTTTCATTAACCAAGGATAACACTTGCAAGATCAAAGTGGGTATAGGAGACTTAATGTGAATTTACCATTTTGCCCCACGGGACCTAAACAATCACCACAACAAACTTGAAAGTCAAAGAGGGAGTTTGTAGGAGTCAAAATATTTCACAAAGTTTATTGTATCGTTGTATTTAACGAGTATCAAATGTAAACATGTGTCATCTTGTAAAAAGGTTGTGTATTTAAATGATTCAAGTCAGATTTGTATGTTTCTTGAAACTTACTACACTTGTGTAGATTCTTGGTTAGTTGGATATATTTTTCTTTATTGTTGCTAGTAGTTTGTCATATCGGTTAAGTGGAAAGAGTCTTGTGTTATTTACTAAGTGGAAAGAGTCTTGTGCTATTTACTCGTTTATGACAGAATATTTATGAATTATTGAGGTCGATTTTTGTGCAGCGAATGAGTTGGGTGAAATGGAAGTTTTTATGTGTTAAGACCCTCATTTCAGTTTCCATGGTTTCTTGCCTCGCCAAACACCTTCTTTGGTGGCGCCAAACCTCGCAAAACCAGACCAGTAGTGGTGTATGCGTTAAATGATCTGGTGTCAAGCAAATGAAAGCATGTTATAATTTTTATTTATTTTTTTTGTTGTAAATTGTGATTAGTGTGAGGTATTTTGTGGGATGTTTAAAGCATGTTAAACGAGTGAAAATAATTTTGATGTGGGTGTTAAAACCACGTTAAAGAGGCAAAAGTATTTTTAACATAGCTTTAACATGCATTTGACACATTATACTCTTATGTTTCAATCGCTGAACAGAATCAAAAACAATACACTTGTTTGAAAACTTAACTTACTATTTTTATAAGCATGCATAAACATTTCATATATTTAGGCTTTCTTTGAAATGATTGGATATCATTGTTGTTAAGTGTACACTTCATGTTTTGGCACTAATAATGCACTTGTGTTAAATGGTATTAGTGACAGCCCGACCACCACCCAAAAACTAATCTTTCAGACCATTACCCGGCTTAATAAGACAAGATCCTTATAAAAAGACAAAAAGCCATAAAAATAAAACGCAAGAAAATCAGCAATGCAGTAAAACTTAATTAATACAAAGTTCCAGAAACTGTACATGCAATTTTCTTCAACAAAGCAGAAAAAATAAAAGCTTATTCGAAGCGATCCCAACCCAAAGATCACCAACCAACCATCCAACCCCGGAGTACACAGTAACAATCACGCGACGACACACACAGTATTTATAATCCAACATTTATAAACCATCCATAAAAAACAAATAAACTTCACCCACCACCATCACAGGTCCATAAAAACCACCTTCAGACAGCAGATAACAATCCAATCCAGTCAGATGTAATAACCAATTCAGATACACAAATGTCTTAATCTCAATTACCCTCTTACTGATTCAGGAGCCACTTGACCACCACTACCCTTATGACCACTAAACCCACCCACATGCATTGACCGTTGCGAAAAGTCAACCAACATTTTCCTCTGATTTTCATTTGTATGGGGCAAACTAGCCCTAAGAAGTTCAACAGGCATTTCTCTACTAATCGTTTTTGCAGCTTCAGAAAACACAATTTCACTACTCGGTGGAACCTGTGCATACATTGCTTGTACCATACTATCATACTTACTTAAACAATATTTAGTCAAAAGCCCGAAAAAAGCATCAAATGAAGCTTGCCAAAGTGTTGGGTTTTGTAAAGTTGTACCGGATAATAAATTTGTAGCTCGTTCTAGAACCGATTTTAGAACAACGGATGCACCGTCGCCAGCTGGACTGCCAAGTGGACGAAGTGGCGGTTGTTCTGGGGAACATACTACTGCAGCTAGACAAGCGCTTAGAGAATTAAGATCCATTGAACTTATACATGTTTTTACAATCTTTGTTAATGAATTCACAGTTTCGGTTGCTTCTTGTTCGTTTGGTAATCCACCGAATAAAAACCGTAAATGACGGAAAATTGTCATGCACACGATTCGTGCCAGCTCACCACTCGGCGGGAGAAGTTGGAGATATTTAGAAATGAGTTTTCTACCCTTGGGAAGTGAAACGACCCGTAAGAAAACAATATCATCTTTTGGGGATAACCTGGTTGCACCAAGTGGGTCCACAAGTTGAAGAGCAGCAGCTAGACCTTCTAGAAGAATCTGCCGCCTGTGCCTCGCCTGAGAACAGCCATCTGACGGCTGAGTTGACTGTAGAAGACGGTCAATGTCGTCTACATCTAGAAGCACACAAAGTCCATCTTCAATCATGATTCTTGCTGCAAGCATCGGTTCTTGTTCCAATGACTTCTCGGGTCGGGTCGGATCCGAACTGGATCCGCCATCACCCGACCCGGGTGGCGGGTCAACTTCAAGAAGTGGCTGTGGTCTACGAATTAAGGAAAATGAAATCCTTCCATGAGAATCGACATTTATATGAGGTTGTGAATCTGAACTGTTACGGGCCCGTTGCGGTGAGTCTCTTAAATGGGCCGGGCTGAACCGGTTTTTGGAAGATTTTTTAGCAAGTCGGGCTTGGTGATAGTAATCATTTATGTATGGATCATTACTATGTGTTGCAGCATGTTGCATGTTAAGAATGCTTTCAATTTCTTCAGATGTCATGTATTTTGATCTGAATTGTATCTGACATTTTTCACTTTTCTGATTGCTACTATCTGAGCCTTGACGGGAAATACGGGCCCCGTGTTTGCTCTTTTGTTTCGGTCTTTGATCTCGTGTATCAGTCTGGGACCCGTATTTCATTAAATGTAACGGGTGAGAAGGAATTGCATCGTATAAATACGGTTGGAGTGCAAACGGGCTAAACGAATGTTGACGTATAGAATGCGGTGACATAAAATGTGGTGATAAAAACCCGTTTTGAATCATCTTTTGTTGAAACGAATTAGTCAACAGTCCAGCATGGTCAACATGTAATGGGTGGTTAGGGTTAGGGTTAGCCCATTGGTTTTGGGCCTGCCCATATTGGGTTTGGGTTAAGCTCGGATGGTGGACTAAATGGGTCTGGTTTGCAGTAAACCGAGACATATGAGGTGCAAGATTTGGATCTGAAAAGGGCATCTGGGGGGTATTGATGCCAGATGAACGGTTGAGATGAGAATGCTGACGTGGCGATGGAAGACTGTTATGGCCACCTGGCGAAAATGAAGGCAATGATGAGGTGGGTGCCAAAACGGGTTCACTGAAAAACTGGTGTTTTTCATGAGGATATGATGATGCTCGGTATAACAGTTTGGGATCTGAGAGATGAGATTGGGAAGACCATCTTCTGCTTCCTTGACTGCTTTCAGTGTCAGAAATATGTTGATCTAACCACTCGGGTAGTTCTCGATCTTGTACCCAATCAGATGCAGATGAACCTAAAATTGTCGGTTATTAAATATAGCAATTTTAAACTTTAAAAACTTATAAAAGATGTAAATGGTAGTAATATAAATGTTGCAAAAAAATTGTTAGATGTGTACTCACTTTCCCTTGAAATAGATCCTGACCCTCGATCGCCGATAACTCCAGGATGTCTAGGTCCGCTAACTGTTCTGTTTAACTGTAATAATAAAACATTATTATAACATAAAATCAGTTAAACACACACACACACACAGTGTAAGAGTGTTGAATAACTCAAAAGTCTCAATGTAAGAATCGAACCAAAAGCTATGAGTTATTGAAAAGTGTGAAGATTTTTCGTGTGTAGAAGGAAGCTTACGCTTACCTTTGAAAATATAGTTGACAGATCATCTAAATCCGATAGGGATCCTACACCTGGTTCCTGTTGAGAAAAGATACCGTATTCATCATAATAATCATTAATAAATTTTCTATGCAACCAGAAAATTTACCTCTTCTCGGTCAAACAAATGGTATTCATCATCAGCAATTCCTGTTGAATGATTATCATCATTTTCTTCTAAACATCCAAACTCAGTTTTGTCCATAGTTTGTCGACCAAAAAATGCATATTGAGAAGCATCAAAGAGTTTATCATCTGCTCAACAGTTTAAAAACTATATTAGGCACATAAATTTAAATCCTCAAACAATAAAATAAATAATAAAGCAAACCCTAGGGAACAAACTGCACTATAGTTTCTTCCTATAGTTTGATAATACTCTTTAGATTTTGTTCATCAACCAACACTATCCTTATCAATTTTATTGACAGGCAGATTTCAGATGCCTACTTCTATAGGGTGTATGTACTAGCAAATTATTCAAACAAATATATTCCTCACATATTACCTCAAATCACAGCTATATTCAAAATTAATACCCTAAATCAAACCCTAGAGAACAAACTGTACTGTAATTTCCTCCAATAGTTCGATGACGCTCTTAAATTATGCTCACCATCCAACACAATCCTTATCAATTTTATTCACACACAGATTTCAAATGGCTACAAGCAAATCATTTAAACCATAGATTCATCAATCGGAGATATATACCTCTCAAATCAGAACTATATTCAGATCAAAAGTAATAACCAAAATCCGATTTCAATCAAACAGCAACTACAGATCAGCAAACACAATAAAAAAACTCAATAATACAAGAAATAATCAGCTCACCTGAGTAAGAACTTTTACCGGTGCTATTTAAGTCTCTACTATCAGATCTCTCCATAGCTCAGCTGGAAACGGCGAAAATTAGGGTTTCGAGGGGTGTATTTGTTGGATTGAATTAAATAAGGGGAAAAGTAGGAATCACACCGCCAATTGAAGCTCCATGAAGTTGCGTATGCAATTGACGTTCGTGTATAGCAGCACAACCACACCTTGCGATTTCAATATTTCGACTGCATTTGTTACAGTGGAATCAAGGTCGGAACGCAATCATTTCGTAACCTAACAAAGTGTATCCAAAAAGAAATCATTATGTCAAATGTCAATATATTGTAAACGTTTTAAATAATAGCAACTTGTTTCGGACTTCGGAGTGATATTTATTTAGTGTAAATTTCATATATAACCTTTATTTTGAAAAGAATATACGTAGTATCCATAATCTTTTTGATTTTTTATTTACAATTTTTTAGCCTAACATCAATTAAATTAAATTAAATATTTTAATATAATAAGGACTATCAATGTAATTTTAAAAGGTGGTGATATTTACACCACAGCTTTTAATCTATTCACCACAATTGTTACATTATATGTTTGTACAATATGCAAGAATACTTATACAGTGTGATATATGTATCAAAATTTGTGATATACAAATTAATTCTCAATTTTAAATAACTATAAATTTTTTATAAGAAATTTTTAATGAATTTTATGCTAAATAATTGTATGACAGTATGTGCATAAGATTTTCAAAAAAAATGATTATCAATGTAATTTCTAATGTAAATGATCATATATAAAATTTGGTGTAAACTTCAGATATCATTATTATAGTTTAATCTTATTTTGATATAATTTATTTATATTTATTTAAAATAATAAACTAGTTTTTTATTTTACGTTTTTCTTTTTGTTAAAGTCTAGTTATTACAATTGATTATATCTAATTGTGATAGATTGTAGAGATTAATATGCAAATTCAACATGATTTTTAAAGTATAGGATTTTAAAGAAAATACATGCTTGTTGATAGATCACTTACATACCATTAAGTTATAAGTATTTTGATTTAAAACATAACTTTATGTATGCTTAGATAATAGGTCAAAATGCATTTTAGTACCCTGGACTTGGCTGACTGGAATTTCTACTACCCTGAACTATTAAAGGTGCACCATGATACCCTGAACTTGACAAAATGGTCGATTTAGTACCCTGACTCATTAATTTGATTGCGTTTTCTTACTTGTTTTAATTCCGTTGGAGCTTTAAACGGACTAAAAAATATACATTCATCTCTATATATCGATATTAGAAGCAAATCACATGAGAAAACAAAACCAAATTAGTAAGCCAGGGTACTAAATCGATCGTTTTGTTAAGTTCGGGGTACTATGGTGCACCTTTAATAGTTCAGTGTAGTAGAAATTCCAGTCAGCCAAGTTCAGGGTACTAAAATGCATTTTGGCCTAGATAATAAAAATAAAGTAAGCTTGATATGATTAAATTTGTTAGATGTCCCGTTTCTAAATCTCACCAATGGAAGTGTCTTACATCAATAATACTGGTACATGAAGGGAATTTTATAACACATAAAAGATTATTAAAATTTTGTACTAATAAAAAAGAAAACCTAGCGAATAAGTGTACAATATTACTTGTATTTCAAGTATTTCAACAAGGGAAAAAGGAATTTCTAAAATGATAGAGATAATAATTAATTATCACACAATTTTTTTATGTATATTTAAATATATTATTAATAACCCCAATATTTTCCTCCGATTTATTAATCAATCATTTCTGTAAAAGTTTTTGTCAATGTCATTAACAATGCTAGATGCATTATTTAATGAAGCCATGTGAGTTGAAGCAAAAAGTGTAACGTGGAGTATGTGTGAACATGTATGATATAACTAGGCTCACAATTTCACATCACAATACATATTGTCCCTTCAAACTATAAATGCTAAATTTCATACAGTATAACTCAAGTTCTTGTTACCTAATAGTATTGGAGATAATTTAAAGTATTGCCCATGACTAATAGATCATGAGTTCAAGTCTCGTCGTGGACAAAAAAAGAAGTAGATTAAATGCCGTTAAAAAAAATCTATTTACACGAATTTTCAATTTCTCTATTTACCAACCATTGTTTTTTTTATGTTAAACATAGCTTCACGTGTGAATTGTTTAATGCATTTAGGTAATGCACATCCTCAAAGCAAAAGGAGAAAGAAAAAATGACCCTCATTTAAAGCTAAAAGTCTTTCTTAAATTTTTATGATTTTTCATGTATTTAGCATCATTTATTTCTTAAATCGTTTAGACTGAACGGAATGGGCCACACCCGCATGATGTGGTGATGATGTGGCCAGCCTCAACGGCGTGGCGGATAATAAGAACACCGCCCCCCTTAACCGCGTGGGGGTGCGGGGTGGTGGGGCGTGGCCACGGCTGGTAACGAGCGAGGGGCGTCTTTTTCGAGCAATTTTGACCGTTGAACGGTCATATTTCGAGGTTAACGAGCCGGAAAATGTACCTAGTGGCTGGAAAATGTATCTATCGGAATTTACGAGCGGGGGCGTCTTTGTTGCTCTTGCCGTCGTTTACATAATGAAGGAAGGAAACCCTAAAAATTGGGTGCATGTTATATTACCTCATAGCCCCCCCCCCCCCCCTTTTTTTTTTTTTACAGATTTGGGCTGAACATATTTTATTTGGACTTGGGGCTTTTTATTAATTGAATTGGGTATGTTATTTTAGGTGGTAATTGTTTTAAAAGTAAAATGGTAAAAATAAGTAGTAAGAAATGGTAATTGTTTATTAAAATAAATGGAAAAGAAACGATGAGATGGAAAAAAAAAGGGTGTGGTGTGGTGTGGTGGGTATTTCCTGGATAAAGTGATGTGGTGTGGTGTGATTGCTGGGGTGGCAGATGATGTGACAGAAATTTTGGTGTGGTGGTGATACCCATACCCCCTAGTCTTAGCTTTGCCCAGTATGTCTCATACCGATCATCAAGATGCATATTGTTAATTGTCGTTCATTCAATATATTGGCAATGTTTTTAAATGACGACCCCTACATTATCTATGTTTAGTTGTCACTCATTTTCTAACAACACTATCAAATATCGATACCTACAAATTGTCACACGTCTTTGGACGACATCAAGGGTTTGGTAACCATATCATCTTGTCAGTTTCCAGCTACTTGCCAGGATTCAGATAATCGACCAAATATACATCTAATCCATCATAGGCCAATATCATATCGTTATTATGTGATTAACATGTTATTCATAACGTCTCTCCGTCAAATCTACTTCGAGTGTTCGACATCCTTGTGTGTTAGTCTTGACTTGTAAGTCTGATTTTCAAGCCACTTTTCACTGGATTGACCACCTTACAATTTGTTGGCCCCATTACATTACCATTCTATCCTTTTGCAGTTTTACTTATTTAGCATTTTAGCATAAGTGCTCTCAGGTTAGTGAATTGTTTATAACATTGTTTTAGGTGCTATTTGTTTTTTCAGAGAAAAAAGATCTGTTGTATGCGGATCACATCTGCCAACTGTTGCAGCTTCTGGTTGGACCAAAGGTCTGCAGTCTGCAAGAAAGCTATTGTTTGTTTTTTAACATCTGTAGGCTTGCTTAAATTAATCGAAATTTAATATATCCTGCGTCTAACAACATTAAAATAATCCATACAACGATATAGTATGTTGTTTGGAGGAGATGTGTTTTTTTAGGTTTGGAAGACCTAAGAACCAATGCCCACAACTTCTTGGAGAAGATCTTCTGCAGACATAAAAAGATCTGCGAGCTTCCAAAAACAAACATCTGCGAGAGGCTTTTTCTGCACGCGGTCTGCGCCACGAAGACAAAAGACCCCGGAAAGACCTTTTGTCAAAAAACAAACAGCACAATCTCGCTAGCACGTTGCTTGTAGTATTGTAGATTTAGTTAGAAGTTACAAGATGCATATTGTAGTTTTTAGCACATTTGAATTCATCAAGTAGGGATATATATTTTATTTTATTCTATTTTTTGAAAGGCCGGCAAGTAGGTAATGATGATTTTTTCTCAGAAGTAATATAAATTAAAAAAAAATCATTTCTAATGTGGTTTTCTACCTTTTAAAAAAATATAGTAGCTGAGATTTCAAAACTGTCTACTCCCCATCTTTAAGACACACGCAATTTAATAGTGCAACAAACTTTAGACCCAGTTGCAAGATTTGAAATCTCAGCTTCTGAGTTGTACCCGGTTGCTGAGATTTCAAATCTCAGCTTCGGGTATCATTACATCATTGCTAAAGCAAAATAAGTGTTCAAAAAAAAAATCTATCTTCTGATGTGACAATATCCAGAAGTCGATATTTGAAATCTTGGCGAGTGGGTACAACTCATAAGCCAAGATTTCAAATCTCGGCGGGTCTAAAGTTTGTTGCACCGTTGAATGCCAGTGTTCTAAAGATGAGGAGCAGTCGGATTTTGAAATCTATATTTTTGAAAGAAGATAGAAAACCATGTTAGAAAAAAAAAAGAAATTTAAAACATATACTCCATTACTTTGAAAACATTCAGTAGTGCTATTGTTTCGAATGACTTGTTATTTTGTTCGCATAAACCATAAAAGTCTGAAAGATATTTTGGAGCATCGTCCTATATATTGTGGTCAATCACACACCACAAGTAACTTTTGATGATCATCGTCATATTGTGGTCAATCTCACACCACAACTAATCTTTCTCATGTCACCTTTAGGTTATTAAACGATATCAATGTGGGTATATGTTTGGTAATTGGTAGTAGGTATCATGTCTAAGTCTTAGAAAGTTTTGCATCGCGATTTATTATTAGCAAAAAGGTTTGTAGCTTACCAGTATTAAGTGTTAGAAGGTGTTTTCCATTAGTGATGTAGACTATAAAAGATAGAATAGATTGGAATCCATTGATTCAAAAAATACCGGATTAATCTAACCAAAACCACGTTGATTTGAGAAGATACCGTGGTAAAGGTCTTCAGAAACTGTTCATACACGAAGAACACTTTTGGAGAGAAAAACTCAAAATTTGCAAAATCATCAACTTTTTCATAAAACATTCAAGTATTCAACCTCTTTTCTATAATTACAATGAGAATGACTGTAACACCTCAATTTTCAAAACAATATTTAAATAACATTTAATCCAAAATACATAATATTGTATCGGTGTCAACTACCGGTTTACAAAAACGAAAAGGTTTCTTGTTCGAGATTATCAGGGTTTACAAAAACGGTGTTACAAATTATATCTTAACCATAGGGTAAGGACTCTAATCATCAACACCGAGCTAATCTCAACAAGGCCTCTTCTAAACGGGCCTCCTAGATCTTCGATCCCGAACCTGAGTACATAGCAAAAACACAAACATAGTACGTGAGACAAAATTGTCTCGTGAGATACATGGGTTTTAGGCCCGATAAACAAATAGTCAAATAATATCATTTAATCTTAAAATAATATTACTAAGTTTGTTTTGGGTCACTTTATCACTTTCATCATTGGCCAATGTCAAGATAATCGGAATGCCTCCAATCTATCAAGACCATCATTTCCACGGTAATCGGAATGCCTCCAATCTACCGGGACTCATAGGTATTGGGTAATCGGAATGCCTCCAATCTACCACTAACCTTAAGGTACCGTAATAACCGGAATGCCTCCAATCTACTACGGCCCTAGGGATATCATCATCGTCATCATTTCTTATCTTTTATCGTTATGAGCTTATAACTCCATCTTTTCTTATTCAATCAATCATGTAACCATCATACAAGCAATTCATCATATATCACATAAATGACTAAATTACTTAAAGACTCGATAAAAATCATTTAATCATAAAAACATTTACTAGCTATGTACCCAGTTGAAAGTTCACATGTACTCACCTTAGCCAAGCTTAACCAGTTGTTGCGTTCTTTAATCACCAATATCACTTCTCGAGATTTGAATGCCTCAAATCTTCCGATCGACAATCTATTAACAAAACCAATACAATGGTTTGCATTAAACATTTATACTAACTACATAATCCATGGCTAGTTAACTACTAGCACCATTTTCCCCAAAATTACCAAACCCTAGGTTCATAAATCACCACATTTTCGTGTATCCATGACATGACCACGTTTTCCTTGTCAAAATACCATAGATCTAAGTTATATCACTTCTATTTAACCATTCATGAACAAATCCATAACTAGGGTTTATGATTCAAGCTTCCATACTCAAATCTAAGACTTATAACACAAGAGAGATGAAGATTTACCTTAGATCTTCAACTAGGAACAAGAATCACCAAGATTTGATGAAGATTGAGCTCCAAACAACACCTTTCACTCAGAAATCGCACACACACAGTGAGAGGGAAAAACTAGGGTGAAATGTGTGTAATAAATGAGTTTTCCCGAATTTAATGCTGTTGTCATCAGAGTTCGCGATCGTTACCAGGAGTTCGCGTCGCTAACTCTCTCACGCTCGCATAGTTCGCGATCGCTACCGGTCCGGGAACTACTTCGCGGAGAATGACCAAAATCGCTGTACCGTGTTCACGATCGCGAACAATAGTTCGCGCCGTGAACTCCCATAGCAGCCCAGGCTGCACTTTTTAATCTTTGGCTCGACCCGGTTTCGCCCATAACTTTCTCGTACGGTGTCCAAACGACACGAAACCAATTCCTACGTTCTTTAAACGATTTATCCTTATTTATCATATTTTGTACAATTTATTTATTTACAAATTTCAGGTCGTTACAACTATCTACCCCTTAAGGAGATTCCGTCCTCGGAATCTCATCATAGTTCACGAAGTTCGGGTATCTTTTCCGAATTTCATCCTTGACTTCCCAAGTCAAGTTCGGTCCAAGGGAATGCTTCCACTTGACCAACACCAACTCAATCTCTTTATTTCTAAGTTTCTTGGTCTTTGTCTCTAATATGGCTTCGGGTTCTTCTATCAACCGGTTCGGGGCATCAACCCGCAATTCTTGCAACGGAATTATATTTTCAACTTCACCCACGAACTTCTTCAAATAACTTACATGAAACGTATCGTGAACACCTTGAAGTTCGGGTGGGAGTTCTAACTTGAAAGCTTGCAAACCGACCCGTTTCAAAATCTTAAACGGGCCAACATACCTTGGGCTCAATTTGCCTTTCTTACCAAACCGCATTACACCTTTCCAAGGCGATACTTTCAACATCACCATGTCTCCAACATTCAAATCATACGGTCTCTTTTTCAAACCCGAGTAGCTTCTTTGTCGATCTTGGGCTATTTTCATATTTGTTTGGATTATCCCAATCTTTTCATTGGTCAATTTCACAATTTCGGGACCCGTGAGTTTCGTCTCGCCCGCTTCGAGCCAACACGATGGGGTCCTACATTTTCTTCCATACAACGCCTCATAAGGCGGCATTTTAACGGTCGATTGATAACTATTATTGTAGGAGAACTCAACTAACGGTAAATGTTCATCCGATTTACCTCCAAAATCTAGCACACACGACCTTAGCATATCTTCAACCGTTTGAATGGTTCTCTCGCTTTGACCATCGGTTTGCGGGTGGTAAGCCGTACTCAACCGCAATTTCGTTCCCAACTCCTCTTGTAACGATCTCCAAAATCTCGAGGTAAACCTTGCGTCTCTATCGGACACAATCGACAACGGGACTCCATGAAGTCTCACCACTTCATCCACATACAACTTTGCCAACTTCTCAAGTGGCATGGTTTCCCGAATTGCTAAGAATAATGCACTTTTGGTCAACCGGTCAACTATGACCCAAATGGCGTCGTGGTTCTTGCTCGTCTTTGGCAATCCAACAATAAAATCCATTGTTATATCATCCCATTTTCCGGCCGGGATTTGTAACGATTGAGCTACCCCGTAAGGTACTTGATGCTCGGCTTTTACTTGTGCACACGTGGCACACTTAGAAATATACTTTGCCACTCTTGCCTTCATCCCGGGCCACCAATACATCTTCTTCATATCTTGATACGTTTTTGTACTTCCCGGGTGGATCGAATACTTGGACTTATGAACATCGGTTAGTAACTCCTTTCGGGTACCCCCGAACTTGGGAACCCAAATTCGACCACCGACAGTTTTCAACCCTTGCTTGTTTTCCACAAAATATTTACCTTCAACCTGAACCTAACCCATATAACCCGCTTAATTAAACGGGTTAAACAGGTTAGCGGGTCAAATGGGTCAAACAAGTTGTTATTATTCCACAAATTTATAACAAAATATCAAAAAACCAAATTATTAAGTATCTCTTTTATTTTTGTCTAACTATTAGTTACGTTTAAATTAATAAACTATAAACTAAGTATAAATATATATATATTTTTAAATATATTTTAATAATTAAACGGGTTGGAAGGTCGACCATTTTAAATTATTATTGACCCGAACCTAACCCGTTTAATAAACGCGTCAATTGAGCCGACTTAAGACTGACCCAAAAAAAATTTACCTCAACCCAAACCTGTTTATTTTTGTGTTTTCAGGTTGAGTTTCGTGTCGGGTCAGAAATTGTCACCCCAATCCCCGTATTCTTTACTATTATAAATTTTATCTACTTTTATTTTTATTTAAAAACTCGAGAGTACAACGTTAATCACATTATTTGGTGGTTATAGTTCATAACAAAGATGATGTTTCACGATCAATCTTTCTGTTACACATGCTTATGAACTTCATTCATATATGGTAAACGGAGTTACCGAACAATCATACTCCAAAAAAGTACAATTTTATATTGTTGCCTATATGAGGAAAACATGATTGATTGATGGTATTCCAAAAACATGCAAGTTTTCTTATCATTACTAATGCAAGAAATTGATTGCATTGTTGAAAAACAAGTAATTAAATTGAGCAAATACAAGATCCAGAGAGGTTGCATGTTGCAAGCTAAAATTATGAAATGACAAGAAATTACATTGATCACTAAAATATAACAAAAAGCTAATTACGCCTTCATTTGCATCGAATCCGTTATCCTATGTTGTTTTTTATGTACTTTTTTTTGAAAAATAAAGACTCACACATATACAACCTGATGTCTTATACATGTTATATACGAGATTTGAACCTACAATATATTGTATGATAAATAAGAATTGTATTACTTCCTCCGTATCAAAATAAGTGAATCACTTTCCTTTTCAAGGTGTATTAAAATAAGTGAATCACTTTAATAATTTATCTTATTTGGTAAGTTTTTATATTTAAAATTAATCATTTACCCTTACTTATCCCTCTTTAAGTATCATTAAATGTGTGAGACCCATCCATTTTTGTTATCTTCCTATAAAAACAAGAAAATAGTACAATGTGTGGGGTCCATCCATTCTAATTACCCCATTTAATTTCACTAATCACTTATTATCTTATTTTGCTCAAAAAACGTAAACTTCAAAGTGATTCACTTATTTTGATACCGAGGAAGTATATATCAAAGTGTCTTTAGCCTAGCGGTATGGTATTTGCCTCACAACCTTGAAGTTGGGGGTTCAAGTCCCGTCATGAACATAGGTGTAGATTAAGATTTGCCGTTTAAAAAAAACAAGAATTGTATTATCAATAGTTTGCTAAAAAAATAAGATTAATCAGTAAAGGTTTAAATTTTGTAAAAATATCATGTCATACTATAGAATTAGTGTCATTAACATTAAATTTAGTCAAAATAACTAAAATAAATCTTATATACGTAGTATAATACTTGGTTAGTTGTTAAAACATGAAAAACACTCAATCTTTATACTAAGAAAGAAAAGCAACGTCGATAAGGATGATGCGTGTTTCATTGATGGATTGGAGGCGGCAAGAGGTCGACAATAATGTCATAAATGGGAAAGGAAGACATCGAGGGTCATAAGGAAAGGACGAGACGAGGTATTAACTAGAAATTTGTACGGTTTCGGAACCAGAGTATCGGAACTAAAAACTCAAAACCGAAAAAATACAAAAAACAATAACAGAGAATCTGACCAAAATAATAATAATGGTTCCGGTCCCAGTTCGGTTATTTCGGGTTTAGAACTGGCCAGTATTGAAAATTACATCATCAACACAAACTACATCTTAAGTTAAACTCGAAATTGTTAAATTTGGGTTCTAGAACCGAAAAAATCAGAACCTGTTGGAATATGCTTCACGTTCATAACATATAGTTATATGGCTAGACGTATGTGAGCCTAAAGGGTCACACACTTATACACCAAACACCATTTAATATATATAATATAATTAGGGTAATTATATTATTTATATAAACTATAGTTACTTGACTAGTTATGTTTTAATTAATTGTTAAGTTAAAATATATTAGTGAGTAATCTAAAGAATCAAAAATACAAGAGGCTAAGTGTCATGTCTCCTAACTTGTAATTAGGGAATATATACTTAGCTTTGGTAGCAAGAAAGATTAACCCTAATCTCTTCCCCCTCCCCATTCACGGCCGCAAAAAAAACCAAATATAGGAAAAAGGTTGATGTGTGGTTGGTTGTGCGATAGACGTACAGAAGTCCTTTTGATCTACGAATATGAAAAAAAAAAGGAAAAGGTGTGTGGTTGAGAAAAGATTCTCCTCCAACACACGTCCAAAAACAATTCATATATTGTGGTTTTGATTTTGGATTTCTTGACTAAGGGACTAGCATCCCAATTGATGTTCTTGATATGGTGTAGTGTGGATACCATTAGAGGAATTCTACATTGAATTCTTGGAGTTATTCATCCTCATTCATTGGTTTAATCAAAGGCTTCAAGGGTATGACTTTCATACTAAACTCTTTATCTTTTTTGCTTAATTAGATTGTCAATATGTAGATCCGTTATTAGTGATTTAATAAATTATTTCCGCTGCGTTTTGCTTGATTAAACCGTAAATCACTAACAGTGGTATCACGAGTCATCATATTGATGATTTAATTAGCAAGTTTTTTGTAAAAAGTAGCATTTTTTTATAAAATTGGGTTAAAAATTTGATTTTTTGGAACCCTAATTGCTACTTGTTACAAAAACAACATAAAAAAAAAATTAATCTAGTTATTGTATTTTTTTGATTATTTGGCTTGGATTTTATTTTAATTGTTAATATTTTATATGGCAAAACATGTATTTTTGCCATATCTCAAGCCAAAGCCTTGTCAATTGTTGCTTGTTTGTGCAAACCGATGAAAACCTAGACCGTTTGTGATTGAATGTGATTGTGTTTGGTTGTTTGGTTGTTTTGGGAAAAGCCGTGTTTTTGGCTTAAATTGTTGTAGTTTGTTTCATTTTTTTTCTTTTATTTTTGGTGCCATTTTTTGGGGCAAATTTCGTTGTAAAAGTAATTAGAATAGTCGTATTTTGTTTCTTTGTACTTTGTAATTTGTTGACCAAGGGTGAAGAAAAGATGAGGACAACACAACAATTTTCGGCACCTCCTGCGCAGCTGTACGAAAACAGACTTTCCCGGATATTGGCTATTCCGTTGGACCTGAAACCACCGCCAAAATTTCTGAAACTCAGATACCTACAACTTTACAGAAGGCGGGGAAGACCACCGAAGACTCCTTCAGTGACTTTTAGGGCCTTGAAGTCAGACTGAATTTTCTGGCATTTTTTCACAAAATGATGGTTTCTACTTGCCCATGAATGTCATGGAGCAAGTGGGAGCCCATTTGGTTTATGTAGGCCCGTTTGGGTTCATGTTGGCCCGTCCCCTAGTTTGACCCTTCGGTCCGTCGTGATGACTCACGTGACCGAATCTAGGATTTCATCGGTCGAGGTATGCACAAAATTTGTTGCATGTTTTATTTATATTTGTGGTTGTTTTCTTTTCTATTAGATACAAGTAATAAAACAATTAAAATACGATTTTAGACACAAACATTAAAACATCCAAACTTTTTATCATCTATGATTACTTGTTAATCATTAATGATTAATTTTTAATCTAAACTTGTATTTGAGATTAAACAAAGTTTAAATACAATTTGAACTTACACCCTAATAATCGTTACATGTTTTTACCGTTTATTAACCGACTTATGAAGTGGTATGAATGAAGTACATGATTCATTCATATCTTAAATAAAATTTTATAATTAAAATTTATCATACCTAAAATTTAAGGTGAGACCTTACTCGAGACGTGGTTTGAATTTAGATCCGAGGTCATTATTCTCTACGCGTGAGACCTAGATCTATTTTGACATGATTTCACATTGGATGACTTAATCGAGTTAACGGTGAGACCTTACTCGAGGCGAAGATGCGACAAACATGCCACTTGACCCTAGATGCTTGTTCACTAGGTGCAATGAAGTCCCATACCTCTAAGAGTTGCACTAGTAATGCAATTGTTGATCGTCACCTACCTATTGGATCTATCATCTCTAGCAGATCAACTGATGCGGTGATAGAAGCTCAATGGGATCTTAGCTTTTAATTAAAATTAATTGGGTAGTTAATTGATTAAAAGAAATTTTTATTGCAAATACTATTTTTTGAACTTTGTGTGTTATACAGATAACAACAACAAATCAAAACCTAAGTATCTCCACTCTAAAATCAGTTCTTGAAAACTGAAACTAACTAATATCAACTTTATCGACTGATATCTGCAACGCCCCGAAATTTAAAGTAATTAAATATTCTCTTTTAAGTAATTTAAATTATGCGATAATTAATTTTTGATTTTAGTAGCGAATGTGTAACGTCTCTTGATTAATTGATTAGTTATAATTAATAATTGCGTGACGTTTTGATAACACCTTAATGAGATTCATGAGTAATAATTATATATGATGCTAGTCATTTAATAAATCCGTAAATTTGACGTCTTAAATCCCGAGCCTCTATTAATTTAGAAGTATCTAATTCCCATGTTTTAGCCAAGTCACGAGGAGAATGAGTTCAGTGGTGAGTAGTATGCTAGGCCCGCATATTGTATCTCCATGTATTAGTAAATGGGTTCGGTTCTATTGATAGGCCGAGTTGTTTTGGTCCAAGTAGAAATTATTAAGAATAAGGCCCAGTGGTTACTAAGCCAAAACCCAATTAACATTTTTCATTTAACTTGATACATAAACTAATTTCCTAAACCCTACTCCTCATCTCAGCCGTTTCATCTCCATCTCCAATTGTTTCGATCGAGCAAGCAAGAGCATCCTCCATTCCCGATTACCTCTTCCAACCGAGAGCATCTCTGACCTGCTGCGTTTTCTAGTGATCGATCAGGGGTATTCCGCGAGTACAAGCCAGCCAATAACCCAGCTGTTTCGTAGTTACTGCGGTCGAATGGAACAAGCAATCGGTAGGGTTACAATTCCCTTTTATTCTAGTCGTTTCATTGATCCAATCTTTAATCGTTTTCCCCCGTTTTTGCTATATTGATGACTGTTGTTAGGCGTCTTAGAGGCAGAATTGGGAGAGGGCCGTCTCACAGAGATTTGTAGCCCTCTGAGTTAGCTTTCCAAATTGACCGAACACTCGTTAAACGGGTTTACGGTTTGGGAGATACGACCCTTTTTGTAACTGACTGCAGTGCTGAAATACTGCACGAATCTGCCTGTTGCGGGCCTGTTTCGGGGCCCTTCGGGGCAGAACCGGGCCGAACTTTATATAGACGGTTTGTAGGGTCTTATGTATACTTTATGCTGTAAAAATTTGGTCTCATTTGGTGTACCGAGTGGAAAGTTACGGTCGTCCGATTTTACTTCAAATTGTGTTTTAGATTATGTTGAAATTCGGGTTTTTGAAATTCTAGTTTTACCAAATTATGAGTCTTTATTTTCGTGGGTTTATAGAGCCGTGTTTCGGGTTTAAGGGCTGGATTGTAAGTATCGGGTTGGGTCAAAACCATCTTGATTATAGCTAGACGTTTTGTTTAACCGAGAAACGGAAACCGGACCTTAGGGTTCTTGGTTTCCTAAAACCGAATTGTTTTCTTAAATAAAAGACTAGATTAATGGTAAACATGTTTCTGAGGCTAAATGAGAATTTCGGGAATGTCGGGTATTTCAAAAATAGACGGGTTGATGTCGGGATTTAAAACGGGTTCTATTTTAATATGCTGAATTTTAACAGAATCTGTTTGCTGACTTCGGGACTGTTTTTACCACACTTAAAATATGTTTTTGGATTTTTGGCCCGTGATGGGACCTTGATTTCTGAGTTATCTTTTCAACGCCGCAACCCGCTCGTTAATCCGAATTACGGTTTAAAAGTTATAGTCAATTTAGTATGCTGCTGTTAGGAAGATGACCTGTGCAGCAGGTCTGTCTTGCAATGCTGTTTTGACACACTTAGAGTCTGTTTTTGCCAGTGACCGTCTCACAGTAAATTGTATTTCTGATTGTCTAGTTGTCGTGGTAAAAAGATGGGGAAAATATAATGAGCCGTTTAGGAGTTATGGCAGTTTCCGTGAGACTGACGGCTGCTGCCAGCTTTCTGAAATAAGCCCTCGGGTAGAATTTTAATTCAGGGTTTCGCTTTTTGGTTTTAGGACCGTCTAGGAGATAACGTGCTGTCCTTCTGATTGTCGGGAACCCTTTGGAGCTTACGTTTCTCGAGGTGAGTATTCTCACCGTGTATTTAGTTTTAACGTTATACATGCATGACTTACGTGTTACATTACTTGCACCATATTTGCTATCTGAGTTATCTGTTATCTGAGTTATCTGTGATCTAGCATCTTGTGTTCTGAGTTTCTGAGTTCTGAGTTTCTGAGTTTTGAGTTAAACATTAAACCTAATATATCTGACTTGACACCGAAGAGCACTGGTGTCAGACGTTTTGACTTGGCACCGAAGAGTACTGGTGCCAGGCCTTTTGAATCAACACCGAAGAGTACAGGTGTTGAGGTGGTGTGAGGCGGGTCGAGGTTGATCTCTCGGCCCAAGTCACACTAGCGCGCTATATAAATTAAAAATCTGAGTAATAAAATATGAGAAATAAATCTGAGTAATTAATCGAGTAGATTCTGAGTAGGAGTACACCGATGTGCCCTCATGTGTTGTATGTTATAATTGTTTACATTTTGAGACTATTCACTCAGCTTCCCAGCTGACCCAAACTTTCCCCCACATTGTTTCAGGTACTAGCAAAGGAAAGGAGGAGGTGGACGGTTGACCGCTGTATCTTTTCATTACTGATGTGGACAGCGTTTAAAATTTTAAAATACTTTATTTTACTTTAACTATTTCCGCAATAAATACGTTTTAAATGTTAAATATTAATATCTGAGATTTATTTATGGGACCTTTTGATTAAATTTTGTTTTCAAAATTTTTAAAAATCTTGTAAATTTTAGGGTGTTACAATATCGAACTCTAAGGATTGTCCTTAGAGATGAGAACAAGTTGATACACCTGTAAGAGGCCTTACCTGAGGCACCTCCTGCAAATGATTCTACTACTGTTCGTCAAGCCTTTACCGAAACGTTTTAACGAACACCAAGAAGTCGCTACTCCTATGCTTGTGAGCATGAATCCCGAGATCCGAAAGAACTTCGAGGAACTCACAGCATATGACAAGATAAGCGAGTTGAAAATGATATTTCAACAACAAGCAGAACATGAACTGTTCAAAACAGTTAAAGCATTCCACGCTTACAAGCAGGCTAGGCCAATCAAATAGCACTTATATCTTGAATATGAAATGCTATATTGATCAAATGGAGCGTCTTGGTTACCCATTGCCACAAGTTCTTGGTATGAGCTTGATTCTTACCTCACTATCCAAGGACTATGACTAGTTTGAAAAGAGTTTTAAAAGTACATAGCATGGGGAAGACAATCGTTGATAACATGCTATGGTAAAACTAGTTGAGCAAAGGTTACCCAATTCTTTTCTAGGAATCAGGGAAGGTAAAACCGCAAGCACAAGGCAAGAGTCTAGGTAAGGGTAAGCTAGTTTACTTTTCCAAACCTACGATTCCCCCACCTGCTAAAAAGGAGCACCCTACAAAGGATATTTCTTGCCATCATTGCGATGAAACCTGTAACGACCGTAATTTTACGTTTTTCATTTCGTGTAATTATTCGGGATTTATGTGAATTTTCGTTATTCATGTTAGTTTACATTTCGGTTTGTGTTCTATCGAGTATTGGGATGTTTGGGACTTGGTGTAACCAAGTATGGGTCAAGACTTGGATGGAAACAAGTTTAAAAGGCAAGAAACTGACCCAGGCAGACCTCGCGGCGCGAGTCAGTCGCGAGTTCAAACAGCAAGATCAGTTGTCAGATGCGAGCAATTCGCGTCGAGCTCGCGTTTTGTTCGCGGCGCGAACTCGACGCGAGCGGGGCGCGAAGTCGGGCTTCCTGCGGCGACCAAGAGGACATCCCGCGTCACCTCGCGGCGCGAGCCAAACGCGAGCGTAGCGCGAGGGCTGTCTGGAGTATATAAAGTAGTGTAGAAGCTAGGGCTCATAACACCTACGAACCCTAGACTTATAGCAGCCGTTTTTGAGAGCATTTGGGTGGTTTTTGGAGCTAGGGAGCTCAAATCTTCATCTTCTCGAAGGATTTAAGCATCAAGGGTAAGAATTCTTGCTTATTTCACTTAGTTACCTTCATTTTGAGCTTGGTATGGGTAACAATGGTGGTTTTGGGAACCCACCATATCATCTTTGGGGAAGATGAACTTTCATGAGTGTAAAACACTCCTTATGGACTTGTAATCAATGTGTACAAGTTAGATTTGTGATTGATGATGGAAAATCTTGAACTAGGGTTTGAGATTCCACCAAGTTGTATGAACTTGGTGGTTGGGAATGTTTAGATGGGCTACTTAGTAGCTAGTTATGGATTATAACTAGATTTTGTATTGATATTGATGTTAGGTCAAGAAGACCTTGAGATTGGAAGTACTTCCTCAATTTGGAAGTAAGAATTGTGTTGTTGAACACAATTGTTGGATAGCATTGCTAAGGTGAGTACATGTGATATTTTCTGAGTACATAGTAAACCTTGTTTATGAACTGAAATGATTTTAGAGTCTTTATTAGATAAATATTTTAATAAAGAAAAGATTGAATTGATAGAGTATGATTTAATTTAATTGAAATGAATTGAATTGTATTGTGAACTTGTTGTTTAGTTACCACTAGTATGATTGAGTTGTGATATGGGCTTGACCCAAGTTGATGATTTGTTATGTGGTAGCTAATCGATTGGATCCTAGATAACCCACACAAGTTGGGGGAGTTAGTGGCTACTACTTGGGGCGGTACCACCCTGCGCAAGAGTAGTATGTCGAGAAATAGATAACCCGGAAACGGGGGAGTTTGAGATAACCCGGAAATCGGGGGAGCAAATAGATAACCCGGAAACGGGGGAGTTTACCTAGATAACCCATATCGGGGGAGTTGTTTCGGGGAGGCCCGTTACGTATGTGTTTGGCTTATGGCAAGCCTTAGAGATTGATTGTCTATGTGCAATTTGATAATTGTTAATTATTATTTTATTGCAAATTATTTTCTAACCGGGTCAAAAACCCATGTTTCTCACGAGACAATATTTGTCTCACGTACTACGTTTATTTTGACTATGTACTCAGGTTCGGGAGCAAAAGATTAGGCGGCCCGTAGTTAGCATTTGGATGGATTAGCTCGGTGTACTTATTTAATTCCCTAGACTATAGTTTTGATATACTTGTAACACCGGTTTTGTTACTTACTAATTATTCCAAATGTTTTAGTTAAACCATGTTTTTATATTCGGTTTGTAAAGACTTAAACCTTTGTTTTAAAAGTTTTAATTTGGGTTGAAAATCGGTGTGTTACAAAACCGGCCATTGAAGGAGGAACTCTCCTGCCTACTTGGCAGAGTTGATGAAGGACAAATGTGTTCTAGCTAGCACATTATGTATCTTCATTATAGAACTCTATACTTTTACTAATAAATCTTGAGTGTATGACACTAGTTGTGGAACTCACATTTACACAAATGTGCAAGATTAAAAGTGAAGTAGAAAGCTAAAAGAATGGAAGCTGTGATCTTATCCTTCCTAATGCGTTAATTATTGTTTTGAACAGTTGTCAATTATGCATTGTTTAGCTTTATCGTTTGTTGAATAATGAATTGTTCAGAATATTATGGATTATGATATTTTGTTTTATGAAAAATAACCTGTTTTTATAACTATTCCTCGTAATAGTATATTTGAAATTAATATGCATGATCCTAATGCAAACGATAGTTCTATATACAAATGTAGCACTCAAGAATCCAAATTGGTTTGAATTCTACTTACCTAGAGCATCGTCATCTCTTCCACATAAACAAGAAACACATTTTTATACTACAACTCGATGGGCTTCTTAACAAATGATTATGAATCATTTAAATGTCTCTCTTGTATATTATGGAAAGATAACAAGAAAGCTTTTCTGCCATGTTAGGCGAAAGAGCTGAAAATCTACTTGGACTCATACATACTGATGTATGTGGCCCTTTTAGAACTAAGACTAGGGAAGGTGCCACCTACTTTCACTGATGATATCATTCGATGTGGTTATGTTTACTTGATTAAACATTAACATAGAAGCTTTAATGATACCAGTCGCTATGGTTATGTTTACTTGATTAGACATAAACATGAGATCTTTGAAACGTTCAAAGCTTTCTAAAGTAAAAGTAGAAAATCAACTCGGAAAGACAACAAAGGCTTTCAGTCCTGATTGAGGATGAAAGTACATGAGTCAAGAGGATCATCCCACACATCGTGAGATTGTCTCACAGTTCACTCCTCCATACACTCCACAAGATAATGGTGCGTCTGGAAGGAGATATCGGACCCTGTATGACATGGTTCGGTCTATGATGAGTCCAACTACTCTTACACTATCCTTTTGAGGGCATGCACTGAAGTCTGCTGCTCGAATACTTAATATGGTTCCGACCAAAAGGTTAAAAAGACACCATATGAGATATGGCGTGGGAAAGTCCCTAATTTGTCTTACTTGAAGATCTGGGGTTGTGAGGATCTCGTGGAACGAGACATGCCGAACAAACTTGAGCCCATATCTATCAAGTATATCTTCATTACTATTTACTTCTCAACTGAGAACAAATTGTTGTTACTCGGTATGCTGAGTTTCTTGAGAACAGTCTCATTTCACAAAACAAGTGGGAGCACTATAGACTTTGACAAGATTCAAAGTGAAGATACACAACCTTCTGGTAACACTAGCAAATATCATTCTGAGGCTGGACATGTAGATGTTGGACCACAGGATGATGTTGTTCCCATTCGAAGGTCCGCAAGGACACCTCGTGCACCTGAAGGATATAGATTTATGTCGATGCCGAGGAGCAAAGTTTCGAGGATCATAATGAACCCCCTAACTATCAAGTTGCATTATCGAATTTTGAATTCGAAAAATGACTTGAAGCTATGAATGCGAAAATGTAATCCATGATAGACAACCAAGTTTTGAACTTGGTTGATCTTTCTCAAAACAGTAAGACTGTTGACATGGATTGAGTGTAACAAAAGGTTACACTCAATCCTACTGGATTGACAATGATGAAACCTTCTCGCCTGTTACTAAAGACATTAGGATTCTTATAGCCAAAGTAGTGTACTATGACTATGAGATTTGGTTTATGATGAAATCAAAACGTTTGTTTCACCTAAAACCCAAATTGAGCATGTGTATATATGAAAGCTAGTGGGAGCGTTGTCGTTTCTCAAGTCATACATGTTGATGACATGTCACTCATGTGAAACAATATACCAATGCTACAAGATGAAAATCCTGGCTTGGAAAATGTTTTGACATGAAGGATTGTAGGGATACGACATACATACTTGGAGTAAAGATCTATAATGATAGATCAAAGCGGTTAATTGGTTTAAGTCAAAGTGATTACATTGACAAAATTCTAAACGGTTTAGAATGGTACTCCCAAACGAGGAAGTGCTTCCACACCTGATGTGGTGAAGCGAATGAATGTAATCCCCTATGAATCGGCTATTCCATTCATCATGTACGCTGTAAGGAGCACTAGGCCAAATGTAACGTCCTTAGGGGACCTTACTAGAAAATACCGACAGAATCCATGCGAGAGTCACTGGATTGCTGTTAAGAACACATTGAAGTATTTTGAAATACTGGATATATGTTCCTTGGTTATGGTGGAGATACCAAACTGAAACTAAGTATACTTGCTATACTTATGTTGGTTTTGAAATAGGTCGTGATGATGCTAGATCCTATTTACGAAGGTTCACTACATTCGAATGATTTATCGAGATATGTGAAATTCGTACTCTTAAAGTTCAAACAGATAACTAACTAGCTGACGCTTTATCAAACTCAATGTCTTGTACCAAACATATTGAATATGAATGGAACATTGGACTTCGACAAGCTAGTAGTTTCATGTAAATCTGTTTTAGTATTTGGATAATAGAACGTTGAGCAGTTTATATTGGAATAAATTGATATATTTGATATGATCGTTTTTATATGAATATCTACTGTGTTCTATATTTGCATGTTTATATCCTTGAATATTTACTGCGTTTTATATTCTAAATTGTCCATTGTCATATTAATAATATGGGAATATTATTAAGACAAATCTGAGGGCATTGATGACATAATCTTAGTATGACTAAGGATGATGAAATCAAACTCACATGTTGTTCATTGTGATGCACAATTGGACTGACCCAACCTATGAGAAATCACTTCCTGGATTTATGTCACAAGTGAATCTCACAAAGGCTTTGTCGCTTATCCTCTGACTTGAGATGCAAGTTGGTTTGTGTGTGTGGAGTGTCAAACTTTGATGTGGTTAAACGCTGACCTGAATAAGGCTGCTATAACAACCATCTTCGGGTTTGATATTAAGCATATATCAAACACGTGTAGTCAATAAAGAATTTGTCCCTCCACATGTTTTGGATTAGATACTACTGGGCCCCTCGATGATTTGAATAGATGCTTGTACGGCCGTACCCAAAGGTAATCAAGATGAATCTTGATTGGTTTGGTAATCTACTTCAATGTATAGATCGAGAAACAGAATCGTTGAAATTTAGATTGACATTAATCCTTGTCTAAAATACAACATGGTATCGGTAACAAAAGGATAACTGATTGAAAAACTTTGAACCTGTACTTTTCTGAAACTCACTCATGTACTTCTAGGGGCATTGACGGGTTGCTAGACTCTAACCTTTGCTTGTATAACTACTTGATTGTTATGACGTGCGCAAGTGGGAGCAGTTGGAATATGCTTCACGTTCATAACATATAGTTATATGGCTAGACGTATGTGAGCCTAAAGGGTCACACACTTATACACCAAACACCATTTAATATATATAATATAATTAGGGTAATTATATTATTTATATAAACTATAGTTACTTGACTAGTTATGTTGTAATTAATTGTTAAGTTAAAACATATTAGTGAGTAATCTAAAGAATCAAAAGGGTAAGGGGCTAAATGTCATGTCTCCTAACTTGTAATTAGGGAATATATACTTAGCTTTGGGAGTAAGAAAGATTAACCCTAATCTCTCCCTCCTCCCCATTCACGGCCGCAAAAAAAACCAAATATAGGAAAAAGGTTGATGTGTGGTTGGTTGTGCGATAGACGTACAGAAGTCCTTTTGATCTACGAATATGAAAAAAAATGAAAAGGTGTGTGGTTGAGAAAAGATTCTCCTCCAACACACGTCCAAAAACAATTCATATATTGTGGTTTTGATTTTGGATTTCTTGACCAAGGGACTAGCATCCCAATTGGTGTTCTTGATATGGTGTAGTGTGGATATCGTTAGAGGAATTCTACATTAAATTCTTGGAGTTATTCATCCCTCATTCATTGGTGTAATCAAACTCGGAACCGCTCGGAACCAAACTAAACCGAGAACCGATATACTGCTCTCAGCCGAACCAAGTATCAAAACGATGACGCTTGGAACCGAATCGGACCGGACTGAGAACCGGTTGGAACCGAACGAACCAAGAATGTTTCTTCCATTTATTTTGGTTTTTTTTCTCGGTTTTGGACCGAACTGAAACACTCGAAACCGGAGCGAAAATCGATTTTGCATGAAAAACAGAATCAAGAGCCGAATCGATATAGATCGGTTCAGTCCTATTCGGTCTGCTCCGCTTCAACAGTTTCGGCCGGTTCTCGATCCAGTTTGCACAAACCTATCGTGCTTTCCTCGTGATGAACACGAACTAATAATTGCCATGATCGTTTTCATATCTTCTCCTACTATCTAGTAAATATTTACTTAATCGAATCCTTAACTCCTAGAAACTTATTCAAAAAGGGGGTGATTTTTGCACCACATCATTTAATGTTCATACCACAGTGATTGCTTTATACACTTGTACAGTGTGCAATTATACTTATAAACTGTGGTATATGCATTAATTTTTATGGTACAATAATTAACTCCCTATTCAAAAATTCTAACGAATTGATTATCAACTTAGTTAATTCCCTTTGACAAATATATTATTTTCAATACAGCAATTTAACAACTTCTCGATGTGAACTTGACAAAATATGATTTTACATGACAATGATTATAAATTTAGTTGATTCTTATTTTAGTATCTGTCAACTTGATAAATATATTATTTTCATAATATATTATAGGAGTACTATTTTTCCTATATATAATATTAATATAATATTAATATAAATGATTAAACGACAATTATAAATTTAGTTGATTCTTTTTTTAAGTATATTTCAATTTGACAAATAATCAAATACTATATTATTTTTTCTATATATATATATAATATGAATATAAAAATGATTAAACGACAAGAAGTATATTTGACTATAAAGTTACTATATTATCCAAAAATATTGTACAATTTCACCAACATCTAACGTGCCTTAATTGAAGGCAAAACACAGCGATTAACCATCATCATCACCATCATCCTTTCCCCCTTCGTTTCTCCCATTCCCTCACTTTTTCGACGACACGCTTTCAGACGTAAATATCAATACGCTACGAGATCTAGGTCAAATTCACCAGATCTACAAAAGTTATTCTTCTTTTTCCCCAATTGTTAACCGATTGTTGATTCTTTTGAAGTTTTCCAATTCATTTTGTGTTTGTTGGAATTGATTGATCATCGCGTTGCTATTGTCCGAGCAATGTGCGGACGATTATCGCGTTAGGGTTAGGGTTTGGGTTTCCGATTCGATATTTTGGACCGATGATGTTAATTGGGGGATATGGAAATGCACAGGCGAAACAGTGGGGATAGTTTTTGGAATCATCGGTTAGATCGGGGTTTATTGATGGACTCACTGCCACCTTCGAAGCTGTGTCCTAATGGCTCTTCGTCTTTATTGATGTACCCTTCGTCGGCTACTTCATCTGGTGGTGGTGGTTCGAGTGTCGGTGACGGTGGTTTAGGATATATTGAGCATACTGTTACGAAATACGATACGCTCGCTGGTGTTGCAATCAAGTATGGTGTTGAGGTACAATTTTACTTTCTGTAATTGATGAGAAAATGAATGATAATATTTCGGTTTCATGTCCTTTGATTTCTGTTTTTTCAGCTTAAATTTGTGATATTTAAAACGATTTATGTGGCGCAGAAAACATAAATGTATCTCTGTAGTGAGAATTTGGCTAAGGAACTAGAAAAAAATTAAGCAATTCTATGATTTTTCTTGCTGTTTCTGATAATTAAATTTTAATTTCAGACAATTGTGGTTTGGTTAATGCTATATTGCTATCCCTCTTGTTAATAACACATTTTGATTACTTTACGATTTTTTAATGCTAAAGTTAGTACTGCCAACTATAAATATTTATTTATTTTTAATGCTAAAGTTAATAACATTGTATTGTGTTTCAGGTGGCTGACATAAAAAAGATGAATGGTCTGACTACTGATTTACAAATGTTTTCTCGCAAAATGCTTCATATACCTCTACCAGGAAGGCATCCACCCTCTCCCATCATGTCAAATGGATATGATATTCATGGGTACTTATAACTCACTTTTTTTTACTTTTTTTTAAAGATTTTAACCTTATAATCATCTTATGAAAATGGGTGTGTCTGACCGTATAACATAAAAGTGCAATTAAAATATATACATCCTTGAAAACCAACCCTTTTACATGTTTGAACTTGTAAAACTTGAAAGTAAGAATGATTGTGATATAAGGAGAAGCTAGCATTTTTTCAATTTTATTTTTTCCCGAAAATGGCATAATGTGTCATTTTTAGAAATACTACCTTAAGAATGATATTATAATTGTTTTTAGTAATTAGTATTTAGTAATAAGATACATAAAAGAGAGATTAACATGGTAATTTTCTTGCAGGCCAAAAAAGTCTGAAACAACACCAACAAACCGTAGACATTCTGATTTGTTTGACTCAATCAAATCACTAAAATTATCATCTTCTTCAACCCGAACCGTTTCACCATCAATGGATGCTTTACGTAACTATTATGGTCTTAAATCAACCAATCAAAATGGTCTTGATGAAAGATCCAAAACCGACCCATCTAAAAAAGGACGTACTTTCAGCTTAGAACACGGGCCAAAACCGCCCCAAAGTCCCCACACGCCACTCGGGCTTCACAGAAAGAGTAAAAGCTTAGCTCACGTGCTATCAGAGACGGGTGATGGGCCCAGGCCCGTTTCAAACGGAAACAAGCCCGATTCCGATACATGGTACGACAAATTAATGAGAAGCAGAAGATCAGAAATCGATCTCAATCACACCCGGGAAACGGTGCTTAAACCTGAAACCACCACCACCGCCAGTGCGTTTTCACCAGCCGCCGGAAAAGGCTTGGCTCTCAGGCCAACGGCCGCCAGCCGGACCGCCAATGATGCCGACGGTACACCGCCAAACATGCCGCCTTTAAAATTAGGCGATTCGGTTATTGCCGACACCTCAAATGGAGTCAAAAAGTCTTCGAGTTCACCAAGCTTTCATGATTCATACAGTAATAGTAATAGTAACAGTAATTACAGTAATAATAATAACTGTACATCCACATCATCGATTTGGCCAACTTCTATGTTGAATTTGACGGCTGATCTTCAAGCGTTATCAACTGCCGCCATCACGAGACCGATATTTGATGGTTTGCCAAAACCGATTAGTGGTCGAAAGAACAAAGCGGCCATTGATTAGTAAATTGTTTACTTTTTGAGGAGTTGAATTTGATGGACAGATGAAATAGAAGAGAAAGAAATGATAGTGAAACAAAATGGAAATAAAGTGATTTATTGATGAAATTATCTTAATTTTGGGGATAAAAGTATACATTAGATAGAAAATTGTATATTAGATGCATAGGATTTGTATTGAGGAATGCAGGAGAAGGTTGGATTAGGGGAGTCGGATATCCGAATTTCGGATAGTAGATTTTTAGTATCCGAATATGGTGTTTATATGTTTTTATAATTTGGTTCCCTAAGTTATTTTGAGAGCAAAATGTGAACTTATGAACATAATATTCTTTATAGAATCCGTATTATTTGGCTGCAAAATTTGCAGTCCTATTAAGGTTCTTTGGGTTGGGAAGTTGTCATTAATATTTTATTTTATTTTATTTTCATTTAAAAAGGATATTCTCATATTAAATATAACATGTCCTTTTGAGGTGGTTGAGTTTCGCTCGTGATGTGTACGACTTAACCGTTATCGTGACTGTTTGAGGTGGTTGAGTTTCGCTCGTGATGTGTACGACTTAACCGTTATCGTGACTGTTTTCGAATCTTCTGATAAATGTATAGGGGTTGAAAGTGTGAACTCTATAAGACTATTTTAGAGTTCCTTATTGCTAAATCATCTCTGATTTGTGCTATTTGCAAATTTCGGTTATATGGAAGCTTTGAGTTGTAATTACATTTACAAATCTTGTTTTTTTTGTGGGTTAAATAATCAGTTTTTTTATTATTAAGTTTGGTATGAACAGAAACGCGATTCATATTTAAAAACTTATTTTACCTTTATACTTTATAATGAGTTTTCAAATAGTTATTATTTATCAAATATTTAACAATATTGCAAGTGATTATTACAGCTTAATTGGGTTAATACCTCTAATACTATCTCCCGTAAGACCTTACAGTTATACCACATGGAACTATTGAAGTGATTTGTGATTCATGTATTAATTTAGGGATAATTTCAAATATAGTATAAAAGTTAGTTTATCAATTGAAAAGAGAAAAAAAAGAAAAAGAAAAGCAAAATGAATTTTTAGCAATAATTCGTTATTGTGACATGAGCATGACTATGGAAATGGGTTCATTCCAGAAGTAAACAAACATCCCCTTCTTATTTAAAGCCCTAAAATGTCCCCAAATATTTTCTCCCACTTCCAATCGATCTATTGTAGCAATGCAGAACCCAATTTTTCGCAATTTCAGCAAGCTTGTAAGAGGTGTAGCATCAGCTGCAGCAAGGCCGGCCATAAATCGTCAATGGAGGTCGTACAGTCTAATTCCGATGGTAATCGAGCATTCGTCACGTGGAGAGAGAGCTTACGACATCTTCTCTCGACTCCTGAAAGAACGAATTGTCGTAATTAACGGTCCAATTTCCGATGATACATCACACGTCGTTGTAGCTCAGCTTCTATTCCTTGAATCTGAAAATCCTTCAAAACCTATCAACATGTATCTCAATTCCCCTGGTGGAGCCGTCACTGCAGGTTTCTAATTTTACTTTATGTACCTGTTAATTTGGTCATGATTATGTGAATTAGGTTTTATTTTTGATCTCTTTGTATTTTTATTTGAGAAATGGTAGCTTTTTGGTTTCAATTTAATGGTGTATATAACTGAAAGAACTAACAAACTCATTTTAAGATAGGCAGATAGCGCAATCTAATAACAAAAATAAAATTACTTCTTTATATATAGCATTCCTACTGTTAAAATACAGTTAGTCAGTTAGGCTTCTAGAATAATGAGAATCAGATAATCAACTGTAACAAAACATGTTGTAGGAGATGATGTTTAGATGTGCTTATATTGTTTCAAGCTGTGAATTGTGATAATCAGATAATTAGGTGTCTAAGAATTTACATGAAAAATAACCCCTAAATTATCAAAAAATCATAACCAGTTTGTAGCATTGCAGCTACTTGTAACTGATTATTTGACACCAAAAGAATCATAATCAGTTTCACTAGACATAAACACCAACTACTAAGGGGGTGTTTGGGATTGTGTTTTCAAATCACAACTAATTATTTTAGAAGGGAAACAAACAGTTACAGAAAATCACTTTAAAATTGCTTTTTTCAAAATTTCAATTTTTTTGCAGGTCTTGCAATATACGATACAATGCAATACATTCGTTCTCCAATAAACACAATATGTTTAGGTCAAGCTGCATCAATGGCTTCTCTCCTTTTGACAGCTGGTGCAAAGGGTGAAAGGCGGGCTCTCCCAAACGCCACCATCATGATCCACCAACCATCAGGTGGTTACAGTGGGCAAGCTAAAGACATGACAATTCACACCAAAGAAATAATTCGTATTTGGGAATCATTAAATGCATTATATGCAAAACATACTGGACAACCCGTTGATGTAATTCAGAAAAATATGGATCGTGATTATTTTATGACACCACAAGAAGCAAAAGAATTTGGTATTATTGATGAAGTTATAGATGAGAGACCGTTGACTTTGGTCACAGATGCTGTCGGGAAAGGTAAAGAGTGAAATCTGATGAATTGGGTGGGGGTGGTGGGTGGTCAAATCTGTAATAGATTAGTGGAAGAAATTGGCTGTTTTTGGAATAGATTTGTTGCAAGAATCTTGCTTTCGAGCTTCCCCTGTTTTTGTTGCCGTTTTTGCTCATAAAATGGTTACTTTGTTGGTATTGTTCTTGAGGTTCGCATGATTATGAATGTGAAAAAACAATGGATTTAAGATGTTATTGTGTAGAATGAAGAATTTAATGTTTTACATATGGTAAGCAATTTGTATTTTACTTATCCACCACAACTATTGCTTGCTTTGGTACAGTTTAGTAATAAAAACTTATAGTTTTTTTGTCTTGTCCGTTTCCCAATAGATTCATAGTAGGGTACACAATCCAATAACTGAATCTCTTGAAACTCGACTGAGAAAATGGTTTCAGGCGGACTTAGGACCAAACCAATGTCTTCTTGGACCAGATCTCGAACCGGACATAGAACCAAGTTTTTTTTTTTATATCTTTTCAGTTTTTCTCAGTTTGGGACTGGACAGAGAACTTGGTTTTACATGAAATTTAAACCAAGAACTGAATCAGTGTAGTTCAGTTCAGTCTAGTTTAGCTAGGCGAACCTCACCAGTTTTCAATCCAATTTGCACATGCCAAATTCATAGCTAAATTAGTAATGTAATAATGTACAATTATATTAGAAAAAAATAAATTTATGGACCTCATCCTTAGATGCATCTGCTGAGCATCATATTTCCTTTTTAATAAAATTAATTAATAATACAACACTCAATCTATTTACAAATTCAGTTTGGAATTTAAATTAAAAACAAAAACACCTAAAACCAATACCTAATTTAAACGTTACAAGTAAATACAAATCATCACTTTCAACAAGATTTTTGTACAGTGAAAACCGGACCAGAATTAACCGAATTCAGACTCCCATAACAACCGTCAATATCCAAACAACCAGCACGCCACTTAATTTCATAACAACCCAAAGAAAACCCAGAAACATCAAGAACACAAGTCGAAAACCCTTGCCCGTTTCCACTAATTCCAAAACAAACAATCGTTTCTGCAATCTGTTCATCAACCTTATAATCTTTCTCACGTTTGTTCACGTAGTTAACTAACTTTTCATTCAATTCTAGGTTGTTATCATCATCGTCTGTCCAATCATGAAATGCCACCTGTGTAGTTTGACTTTGACTAGATGTTTTACATTGAAGGATGCAGTAAAGTTTGGTCAAACGGGCTCGAGATTCTGGTGAAATGTTGTTTATTTGAAGGCATAAGTCTAGATGAAGTTGATATCCTGGTAAAACAGAGATTTTTTTACTGTTTCCAGAGTCTCGGTTCATGGTGAACAGCTGGCAAGAGACACAAGGCCTGTAAATTATAATGTAAAGTTAGTTAGTATAACAACCATATTAGGGTTTAAGGTTTAAACTAAAAAGCTGAAGGAAGAAACCCTAAACGCATTGGTAATGGGTCAAAATGAGTAATTTTTTAGTATAGACTGAAACACGCCGGGTTTGGTTGACCCGAAACACTTATTTCCAATATTTTGAACTTTTTAATATATAATTAGTGTATCAAATTTATTAATAATCAAACTTTCTGAATAAAATAATATAGTATATTGTAGTTGTACATTTTTGTGCGACTTTTGACCCATTTGACATGTTTCCTTTTAAGTTTTTTATTTTTTTGCCCATTTGACCGGTTAAGATATAAAACATAACCCAAACCCACCCATTCATTATTCAACGGGTCGAAATTGCCACCTAACAAAAATATACACCTTCAGTTAACACCATAAAATATGAAAATATAAAATGTTGAAGTGCCCACCTAGCAAATATGTTCACTTTCAGTTAGAAACATAAAAAATTAAAAAAAAAAGAAAAGTGCTTTCATAGTTTAGAATATGGATGAGTTTGTTGACCTAAAAACCGAACCGGAACTGGTTGGACCCGGTTTACGGTTTTCGGTTCTCCTTTTTTGTCTTTTTCGGTTTCCGGTTCTCCTTTTTTGTCTTTTTCGGTTTCCGGTTCTCCTTTTTTGTCTTTTTCGGTTTTTCACAAATATCAAGAAATAACAAGATATAATCATTAGATATACCTGACACGGAAAAAATATGCTGGAGTCCTGAAGAACATGTTCAACCACTTCTTTAAAACATCAAACTGAAGCTCCAATCCATCATTAATGTTTGCTGAATTTTGTAGGTCAACAACTCCTTTGACCGCAAACCTACAAAACTCTAAAACACTTTTTACTTCATACAAAATTTCCAACCTCCGATATCTGGATGGTTGACTAGAACCGTTCTTAAGTTGACCAAAACAAGTCTTTTGAAGCAACACGAGCTCTTTACTAATATCCTCATCTACACACGAAATCCTTGATACAAGATCATTTATAAGCATCAAATTATGTGAACTGATATTTTCAAAATCTCGGGTTGCAAATAAAAGACAAAATCCAGTAACAAACGCCAAAACCGAACAACTTAACGCATGTGCAGAAATGATGACTGTACTCGTGGGGTCCATGTCAATATATGACGTGGCAATTAAATCATACCCGCGTGCAAGTTTCAACAAACGGGTCGATAGTTGTTCCAAATGACCGTTTTGCCCTTTGTTAAAGGAAACCGTACCCGTACCCAATACCTTAAATAAATTACCTACAGTTTCTATAACATTTGCCCTAAGAGATAGAAACTGTATCCGGAAGTAGTGTTTGCCACCTGGCGATCCGCCATTGGCTGACAACATTTCCTTTGAAACCCGAAGAATTTTACAAACCCCTTCGAGGTTTTTGATCTCGTGATTTTTCGTTATTTCGCCTAAAAGTCCAATTATCGGTAAATCAGATCGGTTTTTAACTAACCAATTTAACAGAATTGACAAATCGTTTGGTGAGCTGCAATACATGATTTTTAACTCTGAATATGCAAATAAAGTCAACGAAGTCAACCATTGATGACATGGATCGGAATCAACAACCAGTATTAATTCCCCAAAAATAAAAGCAGCTGTAAACCATGCTCCCTGAATAACTGCATATTTTCCCGCCTTATAAACGGACCAATAACAATCTTTAACTTTCATAACTGTTTTCACTTTCTCAAGTGCAAAAATTTCATTTTTAATCATGTATTCATGATTAGAAATGCAGCTACCAAAACTATGCAATAAAAGATAATAAATAACATGCACATGGTTATCAAAATAGTTGCATTCACATACGCATTTAATCAGAAGCCATACAGTATTCTCGGTTTGACTAGTCAAACTTCCATCTTTCACAACATCTTTCAGACATAAAACGATCACTTTCGATACCCAAACCGCAATCTTTGACCCGATTGTTTTATGATCCGTATTCGTTAAGCAATTGATTAAAAGATATAGCTTATTCAGACCAAATTCACCAAGATTCGGGCATTTGTTTAGTACGAGATTAACGGTTTTGAATAATCTCAATATTTCTTGCTCAATTTCTGTATCGGGTTGGTTAAGATTTGAAACAGAGTTTGTTAGGGAAATGATTTGGGCCATGAGAACTGAGATTGCTTGGGATGCAAGAGTGTTATTATTTTCATAATGTGTTGTGTTGATTAATCTTGTGAATTTCACAGATATATCTGCTAGAAAATGTGCAGCAAAAATTCTGTTTGATTTTAATGGAGATTGTATTGAAATCTTGATAACGGTTAATATTTTGGTGAAATATTCTTTTATTTCAGAAGAATTCAAAGTTAGCATCTTGGACAACAGGATCTGCAAATTACAAATACTATATCAATAATAACTACTATTATTTATTGGTATTAATTTTATTCTTATTATTATGAGTGATGATAATGTGTAGAGGTGACGAAATGAACAGGTTGGATAACTGGTCAAACGGGTAAAATTACGTACAAGCCAAAAAAGAGCCGGGTCGGGTTGACCCGAAACACTTTTTGACCCAATATAATATTATTTCAATAATAATCTAGTTTCTTAAATTAAACGATTTAGGAGGTTTTATGCAGTAAATATACATTTTGGGTAACATTCAGCCTATTTGACCCGTTTCATTGTATGCTCTTTTTTAATTTACCAGTTTAACATGTTATTAATAAATTTAAGAATAATACCAACCTCATATAAAATATGAAGACCATCATTCTGCATGACTGGTGAAATTTCTCCATTAAATATGTTAAAAATGACAGTTATAAGCTCGGTAGAAGGAGAAAAACGAAACCGAGTTCTTGATAATAAAATATGTAGACATCTTAATGATGTTGCTTGTTGTGATAATGACTTATCCGGGCTTAAAAATGAAAGAAGCAGCTCTACCTGAAATCAGGAAGTCACATGTACGTTACCTATTTTATCGAGTAGATTAAAAAATATATATATTATTAAAAGTTATTTTCTACTCATCTGTCTCAGGATAAATGTAATACTTATTTTTATTAGAGATAGAAAACATGTAGAATTGCATGAGTAATGAATACCTGCTTAGAAATGAAAAGTGGTGATCTGGAAGCAATTATTGAGAGTGAAATCAGCATATTCATCACAATATCATCTTCCACTGAACCTAAAATCAGCTTATGTCCCTCCTGCACCAACCAAATTGTTGGTTTTCAAGCATCCATATCAATCTATCAGTATATGTATATGTATATATACACATACATGTATGAGTATATATATATATGTCTGTATGTGCAGGGTTGGTTTTGGTGAGCACAAACATTCGACACATTTTACACCTTTAAAATACTTTTTTAAGAACATTTCCAATCCATAACTTTTAATAAACAAAGCTAACAATATAGCTGACAATCATAGCAGTACATGTGTTTATGTATACCATGCTAATCTTAAAAAAATAAGGAAAAAGAAATAATAACGAAGAAAAATATACAAAACCTCATAAGCTTTACTAGACAGAGCTAAAGAGCATCCTAATTTTGCAAAAGCCCGAACTCCTGCTATCCTGCCAGCTGGCATATCAGATGATGAAACCATATTTACTAGCATTTCCAGAAATACACGAGAAAAATCATCTGAAAACTCACAAAAGCATCCACCAGCAAATAAAGAAGCCTTCACCTAATAAACTTTTATATAACCATCAATTATGCATTTATAACAACAAAAACTCATTTTATCAAATAAAAAGAGGTTTTTGGCATAAAATAACAGCATACTTTTACATTTGCCCTAATGTTTAGTCATTTTACAAACTTTTGTCCAATTGGGTCATTAAGAGATGGGTCAAAAGTTTTCTTTAAAAAAATGTTGAACTTATATATAAAAATGTTAAATTTATTTATAATATTAATATTAATTGATTTAAAAAGCTTTTAGTGATCCAACTGGGATGCAAAATCACTTTCTAATGACCCATCCGTTAAAATTTTGTACAATGACTGAACAAGAACATATGTTAAAAAAACTATTTATTTTTGAGAAAAAAATAACAATAAAAAAATGATCTTTTATTTTTTTACCTCGAGAACATGGCATGATACAATACTAGATAATATAAGATACCGAATATCAGCATTATCTTTAGCATAATCAGACCAACAACCTAAAAGAACCAATGTCATTGCTCTAACTTCTTCATCACCAGAATTAAAACACAATTTCATTCTCCTCAAAAGTTCCATGTGATTCTCAACTTTATATCTTGACAAAATTCCGTTGTTTTTTCTATTTAAGTTTTTAACTTTTCTGTGTTTTAATTCGGACAAAAAAACCTTTACAATACAAAGTTTGGTGTGTTTATCACCCGACATAAATGTGTCAGATAATCGTAATAAGATGGCATTTGCAAATAATTTATCTTCTTGAGGGATTAAGCCAAACATGTCATGTTCAGCCATAGAAAGCTCGGGTTCTTTGCTCCATAGCTCTAGTCTAGCTCCAACTTCTTTAATGGCTTCTATACGTTTAACTGGAAACAACTTTAACTTTTTTAATAAATGGTTAACAAACTCAAAATTTAAAATCCGCACAAAGTTAAAAATGATTATAGATACATTGAAAATTTATCAAACTCAAGATTAACTTTAATGGCTTTATAATCACGTTTGCATTCGATAGATTATCTCATTATAGATATATTGAAAATGATGAATCATATCAATTTCAAAGTTGGGAAATAAAAGGTGCGACTTTGACCTCAAACAGTCAAAATAGAAATATTGCGAATATATGAAGAACTGAGATTTGTGTATGTGTGTGTTTCGATTTTCAATTTGTTAAAGTGCCGTTTGGAATAAACTCCGGTCAATTAATTAAAAACAAGTAGCAGATTGTTAAATTTGCAGGAATTACGCAATGAATTTGGGATTAGAGATGAAATTAAAGTGACGATATTGAAGAGAGTGAAAGGGGAAGCTTACTAGGATCGTTGGATCGTAGGGATTTGTCAAGATGAATGCTCCAATCCATGGCGCAAGCTGCTGGAGTTCTTTCCATGCTCAAATCTTCCTGATGAACAGAATACTTCTTAAACCCTAACAGGGTTTTGGATTTCAATTAGCCATTGTTTAATGTACTTCTTAAACCCCAATAACAGTTAAAACTGAATCCAACGTAATCGGTTCGATTGTGGTAGGGGTGTATAATCAAACCGCAAAAATCCAATGGCACCAACTAGTTTTGGGCTTCTAGAAAGGTAAAAAAACTTTTACAAAATTATTCACAACAAAGCCGATGGTTTTTGGACTTTTAGGAAGTAGTAATTTAGGTTCTTAATCTCAAGTTCAATATACAACAAATAAAGATGGTAAAAAATTAGCGGAAATATATACTATAAAACAACTCACAACAGTCATTATAAATTAATTTTTTTGGGGGAAAATAGTATATTGGCCAACTTTTTTAATATTGAATCTAAAGTCCAAAAATTAATGGTTAACTAGTTGATCTTACCGATTTAACGACAAAATTAAATAAAACTGCACCACCAATTTGGGTTTTCTCAAAACTGAATTTTTAATAGTAAGTTTGGTTCGAGGTAAAAAAGAAACTATACACATTAAACCCTACTCACTTGAGGGATTTATGAGTTTGATTATTGAGTTTTTTTTTTTTTTAAATAGAGAACATTTATATTTAAAAATTACTAAGTATTTCTTTTTAGTACTTAATGGCCTCAAATTGCAAGACGAATGGAAATATATAATTTTAAAAGACTAGGTTGAAGCTAATGTTCAAGATTAAGTGTTTGTGACAAGCTATGAATTTTGCAATTTTTTAATCTATAAATTACAAAAAATCAAAATGAATTCAATACCAATCACTTCAGTTAAATCAGTTACAATTAAGAAACATAAACTTCCTCAAATCACACTCAAAAGGCAAGATCTCAACTTACAATAAATTTGTTTATACAACAAATTTTTACATCAAACACTTGTTCTTATTAACGATTTAATTACTCACAAAATAAAAATAAAAATAGAAACATGGTAGCATGGGTCCCACTCAAGACTAAGAAACACTTGGGAATGATAGTCTGTCTCTGAGAGTATCGAAAATGGAAGAAGCAGTTGAATTCTGTTGTAACGTGTTTTTGAGGCGTTCTAATAATTCTCCATCTTTAGTTTGTGATGCAGCATCTGCAGCTTCTTTTGCCATACCTATTCGAGCATAAGCCTGTTTTTGTTTTCACACAAACAACAATTTCTTGAATATTTATTTAAAGATTTATGATTATGAAATCTTAATTATTATAATTATAATAACCTAACTTTTTTTTTATGTAAAGTGATGCAGGAGGTTGAATGTATCAAAAAGGGCAAATTACACCACAATGCATCTAACTATACACATTTTTTATTACTGAACTGTATCGTACTTCAGAACTTACCTTTTGAAGTAATTAGCATTTTATTTATTTATTAACATTAAAAGAAAACTTTTGGAAGTTTAGTACATTAAAAGGTAGAGTTTGAAGTACAATACACATAATAATAGTAAATTGTGTATAATTTAATTGGATACATTCTGGTGTAATTACCCTAATAAAAATAGATTTTGGGCATCTTTCGGACCATTTGGCCCGTTTCCTTTTTAGGTAATTTTTTTGATTTTACCCATATAATTTAATAGAGATGAAACATAACCTAAATGAACAGATTCATGGGTAAACGGGTCAAAATTAGCACATTTCCACATCAAGTCTCGCCACGTGATTATGATAAGATCCTATTATTAGGATATTATTATTATTATTAAAGTATTATTATATTAGGATATTATTATTTCGTTTCCTTGTTTATCTAGGTCTAGGAATAGGGCCGGCTCTATTAATAGAGACCGATTACCTTATTGTTTAGGCATTGAGAATTTGGTTATTGTTTTCAGTATTATTGTCTTTCATTGTTATTAGGGAGAAACATCGTTAGTTTGCTTATTATTGGTTGGTTCGTATCAGATTACAGATTACATGAAAATGTTAAAAATAAAAATAAAAATACCTCTGCTTTTTCACGGGGATCTGCAAGCTTTGAAATATACTTAACGGCTTCACCTTTTTCATCAGCATCAATGCATGCTTCCACAAATGGCCTAAAACCTATTAATTCTCACACCAAAAGTAACAATTCAATTAATATTTTCTTTTCTTTTTTTATAAATAAAAATGCATTTATTCTAAATAAAGTAGAAAACGGTACCAATTGGAGGCCTTTTCTCCTTTGAAAACTTTTCTAAGGCCTCCCAGTCTCTAATTGTTGCTAGGGCAAAAACTTTGAGCCAATACCATCGTTTCTCTGAAACCTGGTTATAAAGCACAAAACAGGTCTTTAATAAATATAAATAATAAATAATATATATTAAATATAATTAATAATTAATACGACAATAAATAAATTCAAACAATCTCTGACCTTGAATTCTGTTTTAACTTTATGAGCAGCCCTATGATTGCCCAATACTATACATGTCCGAATTGTATCACTAATACTTGAATCAACAAATATAGGCTGTTTTGTACTCACTTCTAGCTCATGTTGCATCCTGCATTAATTAAATGTAATAAATTATTAAATCAAAAGAAGTAATAACAGTATTAAATCTGAATAAATTACATGCTTTTTTTAATTTTGAAAACATGTCATACTTTAATAATCTTGCATGCTCTTCAGCAGCCTTTGACTCAAAAACATGTTCCTTAGTTTCAGCAAAAAGATTTTGGGATTTTTCAATAAGTTTTACACGCGGGCCATGAAGTGGAGATCCTCTACTTGCCATTGGATTTTTTGCCATGTCCCAAGATTCTTTCCACAATAAAAACGCAACATCCTACAAAATTAAAGAAAAATAAAATTATAACATTTTGCATAGAATGGGAAAGAAAAGAATTTAAGAATTCTGGATGCGGCTTACATGAAGCTGACCAGTAGAAAGAAAGAAATCCTTCAAAAACTCATGCTTATAGCACCTGAAATAAATCGATATGTTTAAATTATTATTATTATTATTCAAATTATAAGATTAGAATAAACAAATAAAAAGTAGAAATATTAAAGAGATCACTCAACTCACCGAGCATAACGTATAAATAAGTCACGTGCAAGAGGTCTAGCTTGTATCATTCCAAATAACTCCAATGCTGGTCTCTATAAATTCCATGAAAATAGATTATTTTTTTAATTTTTATATAAATAACTAGTATCGACCCATTCATGATAATGTCTTTATTAACAAAATGGGGTGTCATTAAGAATTAAAAATACAGTATCGACGACTTCCAACACATTCGACCCATTTGACCTGTTCCATTTTAACCTGATTTTTTTAGAAGAAAAAACATAACCCGAACTGACCCGTTCATAAGTAAACGGCTCAAAATCGTGACCTTTAAAATTATACCAATGAAAGTGTGTAGAAGCAATACCTTCTGCCAAATATGAAACAAAACAAGATAAACAAGATCTGTATCACCACTTTCAGTTGCCTTTGTCAAAGCAGTATCTTCTTCCCCTATGCCTAGTAACAAAGGAACCTGAAAAAGTCAACCGTATCATAGTCAAACTATGCATTATCTTGTGTGAAATTTATGGTAAAAACTGATTTCAATAAAAAAAATTAAAAAGAAAAAATAAAAAGAAAGTAGAAATACCTGCTTTGAGGAAAGAGGCTCATGTTCAACCAGCATAGCAGCTAATTTCCTGCGACCCGTTTGATCTGCATGAGCAGCTACTGCAGCATAGGAAATGCTTCTGGACAATTTTAACTAAAATTCCCAAACAGTTAGAGATTATTATATTTATATTTAATCATTTATTTTTTTATATGAAATTAATAAGTTTATACACCTTATCAAGTAGAATTTCGAGGAGAGCAGCATCGGCAATTGCTGATGATACTGATAACTTTGAACAAGCCCAGTGCATAATAACCACTTCCTGTACAAAACTCGAATAAATTTAATTTAATTTAATTCGAAAAATGTTTAACTTTATTTCATTATCATATTATAATGAAGATAAAACTTACTTGATTCAATCCAAGGTAATCTGATATCCTCAATGCAAGCAGATGTTGGTGAGCATTAACCAACCGACCAATCAAAACTGATGGTGTAAGCGACTAAGAACAGAGAAAAAGAAAATATAATGAAAATTGAAAAATGAAAAATACTTGAGATTAATCATGTAACTGAATTCTGTTAAAGTTGTTAGAGAGACCGACCTTGAATTGCTGTATACTGAGTGGAATGCCATTTTCTGGACTGCGTACAGCATTTAAAACCCGCAATGTTTTGCTCATTTCCTGAATGCTCTCACGTTGAAATTGGCTGCCAAAGCCAACTGGATATCAAATATTAGAAAAAAACTTGAAATCTATTGTGGAACCCGCTAACCGTATTTTAGATTTATATAAAATTGATTGGTAGTTATATCAAGTAGACAATTCAAATAAGAAAAATGTATAGGAGCTCACCATCCACCATGATGACAATATAACTGAAAAATAACTAACTAACCTACAAAAAGCTTGGCCATAACTTGCAGCCCTTAGTAGTGTTTGTTGTAATGAAGGGTCAAATTCATGACCTGCAGCATCAACACATGCTGTAACAGCCTCAGGCAATGATGCACGTATCAATCTCAAATTTTCATCAGCCTGAAATAGTTAATAATAATCATATATAACATAATGGTATAATTACTTAATTGACCCATTAGAGTCAATTATATAACAATCAAGACCCAAATTCCCAAGTGGCCACTTCTTTCGCAATTTTTTTGAATTTTTTTTCAAATATTTGTAATCTTTTTCGAATTTCTTTTCAAATATTTGTAACTTTTTTTTTCAAAATTTGCAAAATAGATAAATAAAGAAATGGTCGGGGTTGCCAGGATTTGAGAACAGAGGTTCAAAACCTCTTGATAATGAGGTGGAGTGTTAATCGATCAAGCTACTAGCATCTTACTGATTGTTCTTCCACAAAATAAAAATGGAAAAAAAAATTAAAATATTTATTTGAAAAAGTACGGGTTTTTTTTCGAAAATCGTAAATGGGCAACAATTATTGTGCAAAAAAGTAGTTATTTAATAAAATTGCCGATTTTGAGGCCAATTTGGTATAATTAAATGCCAATATGGTTAGTTTGATGATTATCCCTATTCCCTAACATAAACCATGTTTGATGTTTACAAAATTCCCTACCTTTGCACTCCGGCGATCAAAATGATCCAATGCATCATACAATAAAGCTGCTGGTTCTGTGCTCCCAATTTTAAAAATAGATTCAGTTGGAGACGGGACCCGTTGTAAAAACTCCATATTTGAATTGGATAATATCTGTGCTCCATCACATTCTGGGATTAATATAATTGGTTCATCATAAAGGTAACGAACCGGGTCGCCATACGGGCCCACCATTAGAAGCATATCATCCCAATATAGTAACACACTGTCCATTCCACACCATACAAGTTGTTCTGGAGAAAGTGCTGACTGTACACATGAAATTTAAAATAAAATAAAAAAGATTAAATATATGATTCTTAAGATGAACAATTGAACACAAGTTTAATAAAACCAATTACCAACCTCACAAGCATACTCAAAGATGATGCTGGAAAAATCAGTTGGCATGACAAGAAGCTGACCATCATGAGTAAATGAAGCCATTAATTTGCCATTATATGAAACCACCATTTTCTGCAAAGGTCCCAAACCATCACCAACTGTCTGAACTCCATCTTCTTCAACCACCAAAACATGATCTCCAACACCTAACAAAACCTCAACATTTCCAGACATTGTATATTGTGGTTCAATCACAGCCATACAAAGGGGGAACTCTTCTAAACCAGCATCAGCTAACTTACAAGGTTTAGGGTTTTTCAAATCAGGAATACAGAAGAATTGAAAAGCTTCATTGATACACACAACACCATTGCCCCAAAACACACATTCCACCACACTGTGATCGAAACATTCATGTCCCATACTAACATTAGGTTCAATTATCTTCGAATGAATATCATACCTATAAACGGTGCCGTCTTGTGTCACGCAGACTAAAACTTGTTCGTCGGTCCACGATAATCCGATCAAACGTCCGCCAGGGTTTCTCCAGACGGTCTCGGAGATTTGCCGGCCGGCGGAGTTGAAGATACGGAGTTTACGAAGGGCGGATTCGGCGTAGAGCTGGACGATCTTGGAGTCGTCGCGTATGACGGCGATTGGACCGCCGAATGGAGCGCAGGCGACCTTGTTTCGAGCTAGATCGATGTTTTTCCATTGTAATTGATAAAGTTCTGGCTTTCGGTAGTACTTGTCGCCCAGAAGTTGCCATTCGGCGGCGATGGATACACCTGCCATCTAGTGATCGCCGGTGAACTTCTACGGATTTGATGGTGGAAATAAACTGTCGTGTAATTGTGCAACGAAATGAAATTGGTTTCTTTTCCTTTGTTTGGTTGACCCAGAGACACGGAGAATTCGAATTCGCGAGAATTACTTCCCTCTGTAAATTGATTTCTTCACCTTTTGTGGAGAAATGGATTTTGTTTACTGATTTCTCCGTGTAGTATTAAGTGAGAAATGGTATTGCTTATAAAAAGAAAGGGTATAAATCAAAAGCTCACGTGAGATGCACATTTGAACACAAAACAGGAATTTCTCTTCGTCGATGGTTGAAGGTGGATGACCCGAGAACATACTTTTGGAGATGACGGACTTCTCTTCGTCGGCTTGCTTTGGAAGCTTGATAACACAAATAAGGGTATGCAATTTACACCGTTTCAACAAATCCCGTTTTTACATAAATGGTCCCTGCACCATATTACTATCTATTACTCCGTATTTTTTTCCTAAATAATTTACAAGTCAATTTATCAGCTATATAAATAGAGTTTTTCTAACATATGCCCCTAGGTGTATTAATTAACATTAATTTTCCATTATAACTCAAAAATACATTTAACATACTTTTAAAAATGTAAACCATGAAGTTCATTAATGTATAATAAGACTTCATTAGGAAACTTCAATTAAATTAATGCACCCTAACATGTGCTTAGGAGCACATATTAAAAAAACCCATATAAATATTTTGTCACCATTCATTTTTTTGTATCAAATCTTTTAAACATACCTGTTATATTGAATTTAATAAGTTAACAGGGTAAAATAATAATATAAAACATTGTATATATAATATTTTTCAAATATTATCACTATTTATCAATATAATAAATAGTATTTATTTATTTTCCCCTTTTACATTTAAATTGTTTCTTTTTTCTGTTATCGGCTTTCTTTTGGTCATTTCACATGACTCTATCATTAGTATTATCTTTTTATAATGTTTAAATACTATCTTTTATTATATAATAACAATAATTTTTATGGTGCCTTTTATTTTATTTTTTTTAGAGTAAATTACACGAATGGTCCTTTAAGTTTATATCAAATTTCACAAATGGTCCTTTAGTTTCAAAAATTACACCGATGGTCCTTATTTCTGAAAGGTTTTTCACCGATAGTCCTTTACACTAACTGACGTTAATTTTTTCTGTTAACTTACCCCATGTGCAATGCACATGAGGGTAAAAAAGTCATTTTTCATTTCTTGTTGTTATTCAATAATACACTTTCATTACTATCGTCGTTGCATCCATATAATTGTCGTTCTTATGTGGGGATAATTTAATCAAATATACAATATAAATGCGCAATAATAATAAGAGATATGATATTGCTTAATTACTAAATTTTTTCTACTTATCTTTCTACTTATTTGATCAATACATGTATTCAAATCAAAAGACGAAATTATGGAACATCATTATTAAATTCCACATATCAATTATTTTATGTGTAAGAAGATGAAATATAAAAATTTAATAGAAAATGTCAAAATGATCCAATTTTTTAAATAATAATTTACAATGACAAAAAATAGGAAGAATCATAGTACAAAGGTTTTGGTATTTATTTATTTATTATCAAAATTTAGTTTTTTTTGAACGGCAAGTTAGTAAGTTAGTGGTTCGAGTCTAGACAGTGACATCCACAAGGGGCGGTATGCCTTCCCTCGAACCTTCCACCTTTTTTGTCCACGATACCTTAAATCCACCTTGGATACCACTAGGCTACAAATTTAGTTAACGAGGATATATGTCCCCGCACGTTGTTACGGGCTTTATAACTTCACTTTTTATTAACTAATAATGATAAATTTAAAAATTGTCAATAAGAATATATATGTTGATTTAAAAAATAAAACCAATCTAGAATGTAAAAGATTATTCCATGTTTTTCTCCATAGGTAGTTTATATTGTAAATGATTAATCCCAAATAGAATGAATAAAAACTGAATCATTAAAACAAACATAGATAATCATATGAAATGTAATTACTAATATTTTTTAAAGCATATTATCTGTTCTTATAAATAGCCTTAAGTGTTGTTATTATCAAAACTCTTAATTTATTTTAATTTAGATCTAAAAAATTTGTGGTCACCTATTAGAGTGTAAGAGTATAATTAATTCTATTTAAATAATAATTTGATAGATGTCTAAATATTGTGTTATATATATAACATTATAGGTCTAAATATTTTAAATAATATTTGTAAATGTTTAAGTAACCTTAATTAAACTAAAAACCTATATAACTTTATTAAGATTTTTTGGTTTAGTCTTTTAAATTGATAAACTTATATTATTTTAAGAGTATAAGTTTTCAAATGTATATGTAGTACTAATATTAATAATATAAATTGAGGGTTTATAATGATTTAGTGCCATTTTAAAAAGCTTTAAAATAAAAAAGTTGAAGAAAAGCTTTGAGTAGGAATAGAACCTAGGTTGCAAAGAAGGAATATGGCATGATTACCACTCAGGTAAATAATACTTTTGATTACACTTTCACATATGAGAGTATATATTATTAAGTATACTTCCTTTTTTAACATTTTCAACTTGATGTGCTACCTGCCCCTTTTATTCTCCTACTTTTGAACGGACTTTAATAACGGAACGGATTTTTTCGTAATGAACAGTATTCTTTGTATACTGATTGTATATATAAGGTAATTGCTACAAATGAGTTTCTAACTAAAATTAATCATATTATTAATTAAACAGGGTAAAATCCCTTACGATGCTTCCCCAATCCACAAGTCTCATAAACAAAGTCGGTGTAGACCAATTGAAATTGAAATAATCAAACCGAAAAACAAATCAAAACCCTCAACCTCTCATTCTTCCCTCAATTTCTTCATGATCGAAACTCCGTTCATGGTTTGACTTTCAGTTTATCAATCCATCAAACATGGAGGAAGAATCATCATCACGATCACTCCTTCTGGAGGATTTCGGTCAGAAAGTGGATCTGACCAGAAGAATTAGAGAGGTTTTATTGAATTACCCCGAAGGAACTACGGTTTTGAAGGAACTGATACAGAATGCCGATGACGCCGGTGCTACCAAGGTCTGCCTGTGCTTGGACCGCCGGTCACACGCCACCGGTTCGCTGCTGTCACCGAAGCTCGCTCAGTGGCAAGGTCCTGCGTTATTGGCGTATAATAATGCTGTTTTTACCGAAGATGATTTTGCTAGTATTTCTAGGATTGGTGGAAGTGGGAAGCAAGGTCAAGCATGGAAGACTGGTCGATTTGGGTGAATTTTCTGTCAATAATTTAGTCTCATTTATACATATTTGTCAATTCTCATTGATGATGTGATTGCTGTTTTGTGTTATACATCTAATTAAAGTGTTTGGGAGAGCTTATAAGCTTATTTAAGAGCTTTTAAATAAGCTCTTTTGAGGTGAATTATTAGCTTAAATAGAAGCTTTTACATCCTTAACCTGTTAATTCACTAACCCTCTTATTTAGGGGCTTATACGAATATAGTAATTTACAATAAGTTTATATAAGCTCTTCTAAAAACTTTATTTAACGAAAACTTACTAATTTAATTAAGCTTATAAGCTCATAAGCACAAACCTTTTTAAATAAGCTTTCCTAATCATTGAGCTATAAAATTTGGATTTTCTGTGAATAATTTAGTGTCTTTTCTTGTTAGGGTTGGCTTCAATTCGGTGTACCATCTGACTGATCTACCATCTTTCGTTAGTGACAAATATGTAGTCCTATTTGATCCCCAAGGAGATTATCTTCCAAATATTTCCACTTTAAACCCTGGAAAAAGAATCGAATTTGTCACATCATCAGCAATTTCTAAATACAGAGACCAACTTTCTCCATACCGTGTTTTCGGCTGCAACATGGAAACATCTTTTAAAGGAACTATATTCAGATTCCCATTAAGAAATAGTCAGCAAGCAGAAAATAGTAAACTCTCAAAACAAGCTTATTTGTCAGACGATATTTCTACAATGTTTAATCAACTATTTGAAGAAGGCGTTTTTGCACTTTTGTTTCTGAAAAGTGTAGTTTCTATTGAAATGTATGTATGGGATGCCGAAATGCCCGAACCTAAAAAAATATATTCTTGCTCTATCGGGTCAGCTGACAAGGATACTGTTTGGCATCGTCAGACACTTTTGAGATTATCAAAGTCTATGAACTTTTCAGAAAATAAAACGGATGGATTTTTGGTTGATTTTTTGAGTGAAGATTTAAGTGGGGACCACTCTAAACAGAGGGTGGATACGTTTTATATAGTGCAAACTATGGCATCAGCATCTAGTAAAATTGGTTCTTTTGCTGCAAGTATGTCTAAAGATTATGATATTCACTTGTTACCGTGGGCTGCAGTTGCAGCATGCATTTCAGACAATTCTTCCAGAGTAATATTCCTTTATTATTATTATCTGGATTAAAGTTGGCAAAATGGGCGGGTCGGGTCGGGCAGGCCGGTTGGGTTGTGTAATGGGCCAAAAATATATTTGCAGGTCAACCCAACCTTAACAAGCGAAAACTAAAAAAATGATACATTAACCCAAAGGGTAAAAATGATTTTTACACTTTGACACACCTTTTATTTCAAACTCATGAATTAGGTTTTCTTTTTGGTGTGTGTCAAAGTGTAAAAATTTGTGTATCAAAGTGTAAAAAGTCCTTTTTATCCTTTTTACTTGTTCCCATCCATGATTTAGGAGGTTGTATGTATTAATTATAGGATTTCAGTGACTTTCAATAAGGTTGACCCATTCCCCTTTTAACTAAATTATATTTTTTTTTCACTCATTGGCCCATTTGAGATAAAAGACAACCAAAATTGACCCGTTTATAAGTAAATGTATTTACATTTTGACCTCTAGTTTAGACTACTCTTTCTTTCTCACTCTCATACCCCGATTAAGGGGGTGTTTGTGTATAACATATTTTTTTATGAGCTAAAACAAACACCCCCTAATTAATAGATACTTGTTGTAATAATTATTATAAAGTTATAATTTTTTAAATTTCTAACAGGGTGATGTCCTTAAAGACGGGCGGGCCTTTTGTTTCCTCCCATTACCAGTAAAAACCGGTATGACTGTACAAATTAATGGATATTTTGAGGTTTCATCAAACAGACGAGGTATTTGGTATGGTGCTGACATGGACAGAAGTGGAAGAATCCGGTCTTTATGGAACAAACTTTTATTAGAAGATGTTGTTGCTCCTTCTTTTGTTAATCTACTTCTTCAAGTCCAACCGATTCTGGGCCCCACAAATTCATATTATTCTTTATGGCCCACTGGTTCGTTTGAGGAACCATGGAACATTCTAGTTGAACAAATTTATAAAAACATCGGTGATTCAAAATCACCCGTTTTGCATTCGGATCTTGATGGTGGAAAGTGGGTCCCGTTGGTTGAATCTTATCTTCATGATAATGAGTTTTGCAAGAGTAATGATCTTGGTAAATCTCTTGTTGATTTGGGATTACCGATTGTTAATCTTCCTATTGAGTTGAGGGATATGATTTTGAAATTTGGATCTAGTGTGCGGTTGAAAGTAGTTACTCCCGATTCGGTTAGGGTTTTTCTAAGGAAATCAAAAGGTGTTAAAAGTACAATAAACAGATTATATAAACTTGTTTTGTTGGAATATTGTCTTGAAGATTTGATTGATGATGATGTTGTTACACATGCGTATGATTTGCCTTTGGTTCCTTTAGCAAATGGTGAATTTGGGTCATTTAATGAAGCTTCAAAAGGGGTGTCTTATTTTGTCTGTAGTGAGTTGGAATATATGATCTTACAGAAGATTTATGATCGAGTGATTGATCAAAATATACCTGAAAATATATTAAGTAGAATTAAATCAATTGCTAAAATCCCGTCTGCCAATATTTTTGTTCTCGATGTACATTTTTTTCTTCAGTTGTTCCCTAAAATTGTTCCTGCTGAATGGAAATATAAAACATCAGTTTTGTGGGACCCGGAATCGAATTCTAATCATCCCAGTACAACATGGTTCAATCTATTCTGGAAATATCTTCGTGGTAATTGTGAAAGTTTATCCATTTTTGGTGATTTTCCTATTTTACCCTCGCGTTCTGGCCATCTCTACAGACCATCTCGTCAGTTGAAACTGTTAAATGTGGATAAATTGTCTGACAAGATGCAGGGTATTCTTGGTAAGATTGGATGCAAGATACTTGACACAAACCATGGCGTTGACCATCCGGATTTGGTCAACTATGTTCGTGATGCTGACTGTTCAGGGGTGTTAAAGTCAATCTTTGATGTTGTTTCTTCAAATGCTAATATTAAAAATGTATTTCTCCAGATTCTAGAAGCTTCTGAAAGAGACGAACTTCGTGAGTATTTTCTTGATCCAAAATGGTATTTTGGAAAAAATATGTCTGATTCTGATAAAAAAGCATGTATTCGGCTTCCGGTTTTTAGGGTTTTTAATGGTGAAGAAAACTTTAATTACTCTGAATTAGAAGAACAAATATTTTTACCACCGTCTGATTGTCCCGAATCCTTATTTGGTAAAGATTTTGTCAAAACTTCATCTATTACTGAAGATGAAATTTTGAATAAATATTATGGTATCGAGCGTATGGGGAAAGCCAGATTTTATAAAAATTATGTCTTTAATCGGATTAAAGATTTACCAGCTGAATTTCGTGACAAAATCATGTTATCGGTTTTACAAGAGTTACCACATTTGTCAGCTGAAGACCCGAATTTCAGGGGACAGGTGGCAAATTTGGAATTTATTCCAACTGCTAGTGGTTTGTTAAAAAGCCCGACTGTGCTTTATGATCCTAGAAATGAAGAATTATACAATTTGTTGGAAGATTCCGATTGTTTTCCAGCTGGCGTTTTTGAGGAATTTACAGTTTTAGACGTGTTACAAGGTTTAGGGTTAAAAACATACGTGTCTCCAGAAGCTGTTATACAAAGTGCTAAACAAGTGGAACGGTTAATGCAGGATGATAAAAAACGGGCTCATTTTAGAGGAAAAGTGCTTTTGTCTTATCTAGAAGTCAACGCATTGAAATGGTCAACCGATTTGTCAACCGATCAAGGAACAGTCAACCGAATGTTCTCACGGGCTGCAAGTGCATTCAGGTCCCGAAATCTCAAATCCGATTTGGAGAAATTTTGGTATGATTTAAGGTTAATTTCATGGTGCCCTGTTCTTATTTCATCACCATTTCAGTCATTACCATGGCCAGCTGTCTCATCAATGGTGGCCCCACCAAAACTCGTGAGACTTTACCCAGATTTATGGCTCGTTTCAGCCAGCATGAGGATTTTAGATGGTGATTGTTCTTCAACAACTTTATCCCGCCACCTAGGATGGTCAATGCCGCCAGGTGGCAGTGTTATAGCCGCCCAACTTCTCGAGCTCGGTAAAAACAACGAAACTGTAACCGATCCTGAACTCAGGCAAGAATTAGCTTTAGCAATGCCGAGAATATATTCCATTTTACTAAACATGTTAAACTCAGATGAAATGGATATTGTAAAGGCGGTTCTAGAAGCTTCTAGATGGATCTGGGTAGGAGATGGATTTGCAACACCAGAAGAAGTTGTTATCAATGGTTCTTTACATCTAGCTCCTTATTTACGTGTCATACCCGTCGATTTAGCAGTTTTTAAGGATTTATTTCTCGAACTCGGGATTCGGGAATTTCTAAAACCAACCGATTATGCTAAAATCCTAACCAGAATGGCTAAAATCAAAGGCTCAAACCCTTTAAATCCACAGGAATTAAGAGCAGCATTGCTAATTTCACAACATCTAGCTGAAGTACAACTGTATGAAGAACAAGTCAAGATCTACTTACCAGATATTTCATGCATTTTAATCGATGCAACCGATTTAGTTTACAATGATGCACCATGGTTACTCGGGTCAGAAAATAACCAATCTAATGTAACCCTAAATATGAAAAAAACCATGCAGAAATTCGTGCACGGTAATATTTCAAACGATGTGGCGGAAAAACTCGGTGTTCATTCACTCAGAAGAATGTTACTTGCTGAAAGTGCAGATTCAATGAATCTGAGTTTATCGGGTGCTGCAGAAGCTTTTGGTCAACACGAAGCGTTGACCACGAGACTTAAACATATTCTTGAAATGTATGCAGACGGGCCCGGTACCCTTTTTGAGCTCGTGCAAAATGCAGAAGATGCAAAAGCTACTGAAGTAGCTTTTTTATTGGATAATACAAATTATGGGACTTCATCTGTTCTTTCTCCAGAAATGGCTGATTGGCAGGGGCCCGCTTTGTATTGTTTTAATGATTCGGTTTTCAGCCCGCAAGATTTGTATGCGATTTCCCGAATCGGGCAAGAAAGTAAACTTGATAAACCATTTGCGATTGGGAGATTCGGATTAGGGTTTAATTGTGTTTATCATTTTACTGATATTCCTACTTTTGTTTCTGGTGAGAATATTGTTCTGTTTGATCCACACGCGTGTAATTTACCTGGAATTTCTCCTTCTCATCCTGGTTTAAGGATCAAATTTGCTGGACGGAACATTCTAGAACAATTTCCCGATCAATTTTCACCATTTCTTCACTTTGGGTGTGATATGCAACAGGCATTTCCTGGTACTTTATTTCGGTTTCCTTTAAGAAATGATAAAAATGCCTCAAAAAGTCAAATAAAAAAAGAAGCATATTCACCGCAAGATGTGACATCACTTTTATCGTCTTTTTCTGAAGTTGTTTCTGAAACGTTGCTTTTTTTACGGAATGTGAAAACAATTGCTATTTATACAAAAGAAGGGGTTGGTAGTGAAATGCAGTTACTACATCGGGTCAACAAGCAACAAATTGGTCAACCCGAATCCGAATCTGGGGCCGAAACGAACTCGTTTCAGCTTATGGTTAATTATATGCATGAAAATCGAAACGGGCCGGATAAAAATCATTTCTTTGATAAATTGAGGAAATCTAATGCTAATGACATGGGTCTGCCTTGGAGAAGTCAAAAGCTTCTGTTGACCGAGAAAAGCTCAACCGAAGAAAAGTCAAACATCTGGTTGACTAGTGAATGCTTTGATGGCCGAATCGGTAATAAGAAATCTGAAGGTAATAAAGACAATAAATCTCATAAATTTATCCCATGGGCTTGTGTGGCAACATGTTTAGAAAGTGATAATACTTGTGAAACTAAAAAGAATTTTGATGGACACGCGTTTTGTTTTTTACCACTACCAATAAACACGGGCTTACCCGTTCATGTTAATGCATATTTTGAATTATCATCAAACCGAAGAGATATTTGGTTCGGTAATGACATGGCGGGTGGTGGTAAAAAACGGGCCGAATGGAACAAGTACCTTCTAGAAGAAGTTGCTGCACCTGCATACGGGCAATTACTCGAAAAACTCACGTTAGAAATCGATCATTTTGATTCATTTTATTCCTTTTGGCCCGTAACTGCAACTTCAGGCCCGTGGGCATCAATGGTTCAAAAAATTTATACCTTTGTTGCTGATTCGGGCCTTCGGGTACTGTACACTAAAGCCCGAGGTGGTCAATGGATATCAACAAAACAAGCAATTTTCCCTGATTTTAATTTTGAAAATGCCAGCTGTCTTGTTGATGCATTATCTGATGCGGGATTACCGTTAACAACAATCCCGAAAATTCACGTGGAGAAATTCATGGAGTTTTGCCCTAATTTGCATTTTCTCACTCCTGAGTTGTTGAGAACTTTGTTAATTCGCCGGAAACGGGAGTTCCGAGACCGAAATGGAATGATTTTGGCTCTCGAGTATTGTTTGACTGATCTGAAAAGCCCGATTCAGCCCGATGGTTTCTTCGGGCTGCCTTTATTACCACTTTCAGATGGTTTGTTCACGGGTATTGAGAAACGCGGGTCGGGTGATAGGGTTTTTTTGGCCCGTGGGGATGCTTATGATCTTTTAAAAGATTCTGTTGCAAACCAGCTTGTGGATTTTGAAATACCCGATTCGGTTTACGTGAAATTATGTGATATTGCCAAAAGTGAATATTTCAATGTTACATTTCTGGATTGTTATTCGCTTGAAAAGCTTTTTGTGAGATTACTTCCTGCTGACTGGATGCACGCGAAGCAGGTGACATGGATTCCTGGTCAACATGGTCAACCGAGCTTGGAATGGATGAAATTATTATGGAATTATTTAAATTCGAATTGTGATGATTTATTGATATTTTCTAAATGGCCGATTTTACCGGTGGGAAACGCTCATTTACTGCAACTTGTTGAGAATTCACATGTGATTGAAGATGATGGATGGAGTGAAAACATGTCATCATTATTGTTAAAAATAGGATGTTTATTATTAAGGCATGATATTCAAATCGAACACAAAAATTTAAATAAATACGTGCAGTCTCCAACTGCAACCGGTGTTCTAAATGCAATTTCATCAATTGCTAACGAACCCGAGAGAATAGAGCGACTTTTTATCTATGCATCTGAGGGAGAATTACACGAGCTTAGAAGCTTTATTCTTCAATCCAAATGGTTTTCTGGTGGATTATTAAACAATTCACATATTAATATCATTAAACAAATTCCAATGTTTGAGTCTTTCAAGAGTAGGAAGTTGGTTTCCTTAACTAGTCCTACTAAATGGCTTAAACCCGATGGTATACTTGAAGATTTGTTGAATGATGACTTTATTCGTGTTGATTCAGAGAAAGAAAGAGAATTGTTGAAAAAATATCTGGATGTTCAGGAACCTTCTAGAGTGCAATTTTATAAAGTTAATGTGTTTAATCGATTGCCGGAACTCGTTTCTAAACCGGGAATTCTCTCAGCTATTCTTGATGAAATCCGTGTTTTGATCAAGGAAGATAGTTCCTTTAAAGAAGAACTCATGATGACACCCTTTGTACTCGCAAGTGATGGATCTTTGCAAGCACCACATAGGTATATTCTTGAATTATTTTCTTTACATACTTACATATGTATGTATATATATATGTATATATGTGTATAGGGTGACTTCATTTGAGAACCCTAAAAAACTTAAAAACAAAAATTCACATGTGCATCGCGATAACCGCATAGCGTAAGTGTTCTTTTGTTCTCAAGTTTTTTTAGGGTTTGCAAATGACCGTTCGATCATGTGTATTAGTGTATATATGTGTATGTAACTATATATAGAAGTTGGATAAAATTAAAATGCTTTAAATTGTAGAAATGGTTGGAAGGATTATGGTGCTGACACATGTCGTTTTTGTGCATCATGGCACATGTCAGCATGATTCGTTTGGGTGTTGACATGTGTCATTGATGCCCAAAAATGACACATGTCATCACCAGAATCCTTCCTATCCTTTCTACAATTTTAGCCCTTTTCACAATGACCCTCCCCTATATGTATATATGATCCTTTCTACAGGCTATATGATCCTCGTGTACCCGAGCTACAAAAGTTTCTACATAAAGACTCGTTCTTTCCTTCCGGAAGCTTCTCAGAACCAGAAACTCTAGACACATTAGTTACTCTCGGACTAAACCGAACCCTAGGAATCAAAGGTTTACTGGATTCTGCTAAATCAATATCCATATGGCATGATGCAAATGACCCAATTGCTGTTATAAACGCAAAAAGATTACTAAATTCATTAAATGCATTATCACTCAAGCTCTCAACTGAAGAAGTAGAATACAACTTCAACGAATTTGGTACTGCTGACGTCAGCATGCCAGATAATGATGCAGATAACCTGCTCGATAAAATGCCTGATGAAAATTTTTGGTCTGAATTGAAAGAAATCAGTTGGTGTCCTGTTTATGTTGACCCGCCTTTGACTGGACTTCCATGGTTGGTACCGGGTCAAGAAATTGCAAAACCGAATACGGTTCGACCCAAATCACAAATGTGGGTCAGTTCATCCATGATGCATATACTTGATGGTGAATGTAATTCAGTTTATCTTCAACGTATGCTCGGTTGGACAGATCGGTTAAACATAAAAATATTGTCCAACCAACTAATTGCATTATCAAAATCCTATTCACAACTGAAAAACCAACCAGATTTTGCTCCTGAATTTGAAGTTTCTTTGCAAGAACACATGCCCGTGTTATACTCAAATTTACAAGAATATGTTGGAACTGGTGAATTTGAGCAGTTAAAAGCTTCTCTTAATAACATTTCTTGGGTTTGGATCGGTGATGATTTTGTAACTGTTGAAGCTTTAGCTTTCGATTCGCCAGTTAAATATAGCCCGTATCTATACGTTGTACCTTCTGAGTTATCAGTTTTTAGAGATTTACTTCTAGCTTTAGGAGTTAGGTTAAATTTTGATGTTTTTGATTATGCTAATGTTCTGTTACGGTTACAAAAGGACATAAAAGGATCACCATTATCAGAAGACCAGTTAAGTTTTGTCATTTGTGTTCTAGAAGCAGTTGCAGACTGTCAGTTAGATAGAAACATATTTGAATCTTCCAACAGCCCGTTAGTGGTCCCGGATTCCCGAGGTGTTTTGATGGCTGCAAAAGATGTTGTGTACAATGATGCACTGTGGATGGACAATAATACCCCTGTTGGGAAATTTGTTATACATTCTACTATTAGTCATGATTTGGCTAATAAGTTAGGGATTCAATCTCTTAGATCCATTTCGTTGGTTAGTGAAGAAATGACAAAAGATTTACCGTGTATGGATTATGCTAAAATTTGTGATCTTATTGACTTGTATGGAAGTAAAGATTTTCTTTTATTTGATCTTATTGAGCTGGCAGACTGCTGTAAAGCCAAAAAGCTTCATATAATATTTGACAAAAGGCAGCATCCGTGCCAGTCGTTGTTGCAACAAAATTTAGGTACGGTCTGAATTTAAATTTAAATTTGTTGGATTATTACTTTATAGGCAATTGAAGGTTTGAAACAGGTTGTTCTTGTTTGGCCTGAAACACTTATTAATTTGCTAAATTTGATTATACAAGTTATATTATTTGAACAATAATATAATTTCTTAAAAAAATGATTTAGGAGGTTTTGTACTTCTGTTTATCAAAAATATACTTTGGGTGAATTTTCAACTCATTTGACCTGAAACACTTTTTCAAAATTTTGACATTTTTTATAACTAATATTTTGTCAAATATAATTATACAAGCTGTATTATTTGATTTATATGAATAATAATCTAATTTTTCAAAAAAGAATATGATTTAGGAGGTTCTGTACTTCTGTTCATCGAAATATACTTAGGGTGACTTTTTGACCCGTTTCCTTTTAGGTTAAATTTTTTAATTTTAACTACTTTGATCCATTAGAGATGAAACGTAACTGAATTAACCCATTCATAAGTTACACTAAAATATAAATATTCTTTCTGACAAAATATTGGAGTTTTGGAATAAATATTTTCCCGATAATTATGTTTTACAGGAGATTTTCAAGGGCCTGCACTTGTTGCTGTTCTAGAAGGTGCCAGTTTGAGTAGGGAAGAAATATCAAGTCTTCAATTTCTTCCTCCATGGGGATTAAGGGGTGATATGCTTAATTATGGATTAGGATTAATGAGCTGTTATTCTGTAACTAATCTTCCTTCAGTTATATCTGGTGGTTATTTATACATGTTTGATCCTCGTGGTTTGGCTTTTGCTTCACCTTCAACTCATTCTCCAGCTGCAAAAATGTTTACTTTAACAGGTATTGGTATATTCTGTCACGTTTTCTGTTAATTCTGTTAAGTTTTCTGTTAATTAGGTTGGCTTATTTCGTTGTGTAACTGTAGGTACTAATTTGACTGAACGGTTTCGTGATCAGTTTAGTCCTATGTTTGTTGGTCAAAAAGCTCCTTGGTCAACTGATTCTACGGTTATACGTATGCCTATTTCATCTAAGTTTGTTGAAAATGGGACTGAATCTGAGTGGAAAGAAATAACAGGGATATTTGAAAATTTCATAAAGCATGCTTCTAGAACACTTGTATTCCTCAAGTCAGTTTCAGAGGTAATCTAATCAGAACTTTATTTTTTTCTAGTAAATTACATAAATAGTCCCTGATCTTGAAACTTGTTAATCAACAGTCCCTGATTTAAAACTTGTAACATCAAAGGTCTCTAAATGCTTAACTCTCTTTTTTGCTTGGTATTACAAGTTTCAAAATTAGGGACTATATGTGTAATAAAAAAGGTCGAGGGCGATTTATATAAATTTACTATTTTCTGTATGCAAATTTCAGGTTTCATTATCAACATGGGAGGAAAAAGAGCTGCAGCCTTCTCAAGAATTCTTAATATATGTGGACTTATCCCATGTGGCATTACGAAATCCATTTTCAGAAAAAAAATGGAAAAAATTTCAGTTATCAAATTTATTTGGTACATCAAGTTCTGCAGTCAAATTGCACATTGTAGACATAAATTTGCACCAAAACGGAACAATGGTTGTTGACCGATGGCTCGTTGTACTTAGCTTGGGTTCTGGTCAAACAAGAAATATGGCTCTCGATAGGTATTAGTTTTTAATGATTAATATTAATTAGGATTATATTACCTAAAAATATCCAATTAAGTTAACATTTACCGAGAATAAACCAAAATTCTTAATTTTAACCGGTTAGAGCTCCATTATAGTCCATGTCATCTACCTACATGGCTGTTTATGCTTACTCATAATCCACATGTACACATTATTTATCAAAAGGAATGAAATTACTCATCTACCAAAATTATCAATTTTAACTAGTTAGAACTTCATAATGTTTACATATGGAAGATGAGTAAGCACAAACTGCCACATGGACACAAACTTACCCCAAAATGTAATTTCCCCCATTCTCATTGTGTACTTTTTATTTTATTTTTAATTAATTTTATTATATTAGGCGGTATCTAGCTTATAATCTGACACCTGTAGCTGGAGTAGCTGTACACATTTTAAGAAACGGGCATCTTGCAGAAGCCCGTTCAATATCCTCAATCATGTCACCACTTCCTTTATCCAATTGCATCAGTACACCTGTCGCCATTCTCGGCTGTTTTCTCGTTCGTCATAATCGAGGCCGTTACATTTTCATGCATCAAGATCAAGAATCTTTATCAAAATCACAACCAGATGCAGGAAATCAGTTAATCGAATCATGGAATCGGGAATTAATGACTTGCGTTCGTGATTCTTATATAAGGTTAGTTTTGGAAATGTTTAATATAAAAAAAAATCCATCAAATTCAACACTTGACTCACGGTCAACACACGCGATTAGTATGGCCTTAAATGCACGCGGGAGTCAAATTTATTCATTCTGGCCCACATCTATAGAAAATGCACATAATTTAGGTTTGGAAAATACACTTAAAGCTGACTGGATTTGTGTAGTTGACCAAGTGATTAAACCGTTATATTCTCGTCTTGTTGAATTACCGGTTTGGCAGTTATATTCGGGTAATTTAGTCAAAGCTGAAGATGGTATGTTTCTTTCACAACCTGGTAATAGAATTGGTGGGAATCAGAATGTTTTACCTGCTACAGTTTGTGCTTTTGTTAAAGAACATTATCCTGTTTTCTCGGTCCCGTGGGAATTAGTGACTGAAATTCAAGCTGTCGGGTTTAATATCCGAGAAATTAAACCGAAAATGGTTCGTGAGCTTCTTAGAATGTCTCCAATTTCAATGATTATTCCATCAATCGATACTTACGTTGATGTTCTCGAGTATTGTTTATCAGATATTCAGCTTCTAGAACCATCTAATGGTGATGATCTTGACAACAGTTTTGTACCAGTACCAGTGTCAGTATCTGACCCGAATAGGTCTCACGGGTCATCACCTTCTACTTCAACGGGTCAAGCTGACCCGATTGAAATGATGGCTAATATAGGTAAAGCTTTGTTTGATTTCGGGCGAGGAGTTGTTGAAGATATGAATCGGGCAGGTGGTGGTGGTAACATGTCAGGTGGCGGGCCCGCCCGAAACTTGGACAGCAAGTTATTGATTGTAGCTAATGAGCTTAAAGGGTTACCATGTCCAACTGTAACGAGTCAACTCAGTAAACTGGGAGTAACCGAACTTTGGGTCGGAAATAAACAGCAACAATCACTTATGACTCCTTTGGCTGCAAAGTTTGTTCATCCAAATATTTTGGAAAGACCGATTTTGGCCCATATTTTCACTAACCATGATTTAATATCGGTACTGAAATTACAAATTTTTTCTCCCCGTTTGCTAGCTGATAATATGAGGTCACTTTTTCATCAAAACTGGGTCAACCATGTCATTGACTCGAGCCCGGCCCCGTGGTTTTCTTGGGAAAATAATTCAAGTTCGGGTCGTGAAGGCGGGCCGGGTCCAGAATGGGTCAGACTTTTTTGGAAAAGTTTCAGTGGGTCCCGAGATTTAACACTCTTTTCTGATTGGCCGATAGCTCCTGCTTTACTTGGTAGGCCCGTTTTATGCCGTGTAAAGCATTGTAATCTCATATTCATTCCACCTGTTTTAACTGATGCTGACCTGGAAAATGATGCTGACGTGGCGTTTATTGATTCGTTAACCGAAGAGGTTAGACCATATATGTTAGCTTATAAATCTACTGGTAGAAAACACCCGTGGTTATACTCATTGCTTAATCAATGCAACATACCTGTAATCGATGCTGCTTTCATGGACTGTTCTCCACCGTTTAATTATTTTCCAGCTGGCGGTCAATCATTGGGTCAAACCATAGCAACCAAACTCGTTGCAGCTAAAAACGCCGGTTACTTACCCGAATTAACCTCCTTTTTAGCTTCAGATTGTGATGAATTATTTTCCCTTTTGGCTTCTGATTTCTCATCCAACGGCTCAGATTACACGAGAGAAGATCTTGAAGTGTTGCGTGATTTACCGATTTACAAAACCGTCACTGGAACGTACAAAAAGTTGAATATTCGAGATATGTGCATTATCGCTTCAAATACTTTTCTAAAACCGTATAACGAGCAGTGCCTTTTTTACGGGTCAGATTCGGTCAAAAGTCAACTGGTCAAAGCCCTTGGAGTCAACGAGTTACAAGATAAGCAAATATTGGTTCGGTTTGCATTACCCGAATTCGAAACAAAGCCTCAGCCCGATCAAGAGGATATATTAATATATCTTTACATGAACTGGCAAGATCTCCAACAAGATTCTTCAGTAATCGAAGCAGTAAAAGAAACAAAATTTATAAAAAGTGCTGATGAACAACAATCGGGAACATTTTATAAACCAAAAGACTTGTTTGACCCTGGCGATTCGTTACTAAAATCGGTTTTCTCGGGCCAGATGCATAAGTTTCCTGGAGATCGGTTTGTTTCAGATGGATGGTTAAACATATTAAGAAAAACGGGCCTACAAAACACGGGTAATCCAGAAGTTGTTCTAGAATGTGCTAGAAGAGTCGAGTTTCTCGGAACCGAAAGCACAAATTCAAAACAATTTGTTGATGATTTTGAGGAAGATTTATCAAACACGAGAAACCAAGTTTCTTTAGAGATTTGGTCATTAGCTGAAACCCTAATCGGAGCGATTTTTGCTAATTTTGCGGTTCTTTACGGGAATAATTTCTGTAATATTCTTGGGAAAATTGCATGTGTTCCTGCAGAAAAAGGGTTTCCTTCTATAAGTGGGAAAAAAGGTGGTAAAAGAGTGTTGTGTGCATATAATGAAGCTATTTTGTTGAAGGATTGGCCACTTGCATGGAGTGTTGCTCCTATTTTATCCAAACAAAACATGGTCCCACCAGAGTATTCATGGGGACCACTTCAACTCAGAAGCCCTCCTCCTTTTACCATAGTTTTAAAGCACCTGCAGGTTATTAATTTTTTTTTTTTTTTTTTTGCAATATGAGAGGTGGCAAAATGGGTGGGTCGGGTAAAAGGTCAAAATGGGTTTGGATCAAAACGGGTTCTAATTGACTCTTTTGTGTAATGAATGTAAATCTGTAATCTATTAAATTTGATTATGGATTATGCATCTGGAGGCCACCCAAATATGCATCTGGTTTCGTTTATATCAGCTCCGGCCAAATTTTATGCTGGAAAATTATGAAAAAATAACAAAAAGAAATCTAATTGTAACAAATTAAGACAATACAAATAATAATTTAAATGTGACTTACCAAATTTACCCTTCTTTTAAGTGCATATTTATTTTTTTGAAAGTTATTTAGAAGGGGTATAACTAATATATCACATTACAAATTTTGTTTGTTTTATTTATAAATTTGTTAACGTTAGGTTTATTTTTTATAATTTTATAGTTTTCTGGCATGCATTTGGTAGGAATTGGTATAGATGAAAACAAAGACTTACTTGGGTGGACTATAAAATCATTTTGATAAATTGGGTGGCCTTCACACGCATGATCCCATTTGATTATAAAAAATGTGTTATTTACATATTAATGTAATTTTTAGTAAAACGATTTAAAGTTGTAATCATCAAATACATTTTGGGCTACTTTCGGCCCATTTGATCAATTTCCTTTTGTTTTTTTTGGTATTATGCTATTTTCCATGGTTGACTGTATAACCCAAATTGACCTACTTTTAAGTAAATGGTAGTTAATTAAAATACTAAATAAGGTAATGATGATTGCAGGCTATTGGAAAAAACTTTGGTGAAGACACTTTGGCTCATTGGCCTAATGAGTCAGGTTTAATATCTGTTGAGGAAGCTTCTTTTGAGATATTTAAGTATCTGGATAAGATTTGGGGTACACTATCTTCTTCAGGTAATTTTCATTTTTATTTTTTTCCTCCATTAATTTTGATTAGAGGTCATTATTGGCATAAAATGCACTGTTGTATAAATTATGTCTTGGTGGCCGATTAATCATTGAAATTAGTCGTACCTGGTCAACATCAGTGAATATAGGTCAAGTCGGTCAAATTCTACTCCAGAATATCGGTCTAAATTGGTCAACATTGCTAATATTTATTTATTTATTAAATAAATTCCCTTATAATTACCGCTGAGACTAATTAATCGCTTGAAGGTGGTCGACCGACGAGATACCACCAACTAATTTTGACAACCTTGATAAAATGATCATAACCATCTTAATAATTATTAGTTGTCTTATGCACTTTAGGGGTAGATCTGAAAAATAACTTGGTATATAATACGAAATAAATGGTACTCCCTCCGTCCCATTTTTATTGTCCACCTTACTATTTTAGTTTGTCCCAAAATAAATGTCAATTTCAAATTACAACCAATCATATGAATTATAAGTGGGTAAATATGAAATTTTATTGGTGGACAGTGCAATAATTGCATTTTCATAAAACTGTGTGCCTTTTTTCTAGTGGACAATTATTTTGGGACGGAGGGAGTATTTTGTTAGAGTAATAGCACAAATAAGAGTGAATCAAATGAAAAAATTATAGTGTTCTTTGAGAATCACCAAAGTAATGTTTTTAGTATATGATTATACCAAATTGACCTTAAAATTCTCAATTTTCGAAAAATGACCAATTTTTCGGAAAAAAAAATAGCTACCTTCTGCGATTTTATTGATTTGTTTTTTCAAATTCCGATTTGTTTTTATGAAGTATCGCTTATATTTTCTGAATTTTTGTTTTTTTCCCTTCAAATTTCGCTTCTTTTTTTTCTTTCAGGTTTTAAGTTTTATTTAATACTAGAAAATTTTCTCCAAATATTTAAAATTTCGGAAATTCGCAAAAGAAAAAAGAAAAGAAGAAAAATGGCAAATAGTTTTCGAGAGAAGTGGTCATTTGGTAAAAATTGATAAAAATGAGTTTTAAATCGTAAAATGTTCACTAATTTAGGTTACTTAAGTAATCATCCCTTGTATTATCCAACTGATCAAACTATTAATTTTTTTTCTCTCTTGTCAGATGTGTCAGAGTTGCAACAAGTGGCATTCATTCCAGCTGCTAACGGGACCCGTTTAGTAACACCAAGTTCACTTTTTGCCCGTTTAACTATCAACTTATCACCATTTGCATTCGAACTCCCTTCACGATACTCACCATTCATCAAAATCCTCAAAGAATTAGGGCTCCAAGATACCTTATCCATTTCTTGTGCAATGGATCTTCTTTTAAATCTACAAAAATCTTGCGGGTATCAACGGCTTAACCCAAACGAGCTTCGTGCAGTTATGGAAACCCTAATTTTTCTCGGGAATGAAACCCTAGATTCCAAATGGGAATCGGAATTGATTGTTCCTGATGATGGTTGCAGACTTGTTCATGCACGTTCGTGTGTATATATAGACCCGTATGGATCGAGATATGTGAAGCATATTGATTCTTCAAGATTGAGATTTGTTCATCATGATGTTTCAGAGAAATTGTGTTTGGCTTTTCATATAAGAAAGCTTTCTGATGTTGTTGTGGAGGTATTACTTAAATCTCACCTTTCTTTAATATTATATTTAAATTCAAATGATTCTGTTACTATGTCTACTAATTAGAGGTGGGTCAAAACGGGCTCGGGTCAAAATGATTAATACTTTCTGCTTAAAAAGCTATATTTTTTTTTTAATAAACATTAGTGCGTCAGATATGATTAAGATTATATAATTATTTTAATATAACATTAATAAATGAGAAATAACATCAATTATTTTCCAGGAGCTTGACCAAGAAGACCATCTGCAGACTCTTGAAGATTTAGGGCCCGTTTCATTATCAACCATCAGACAAAAATTATTAAGCAAATCATTTCAAGTTGCTGTATCAAATGTTCTCTACACTGTACCCAACACTAACCCCAAATCCAAACACCCCGATTCCCAAACCCTAGAAAAATCACTCGAATCAATTGCTCAAAAACTGCAATTTGTGCACTCCCTCTACACCAAGTTCTTACTCCTCCCAAAATCACTAGACATAACACGCGCATCTAAAGATTCCATTATTCCCGAATGGGAAAGCGGGTCCCGCCACCGAGCTTTGTACTATGTTGACCGGTCAAACACCCGTATGCTAATCGCCAAACCACCAACTTACGTGTCGGTTATCGATCTTGTTACAATTGTTGTAAGCCGTGTTTTGGGTTCTGAAATCCCGTTACCGATCGGTTCGTTGTTTATCTGTCCGGATGACTCTGAACCCGCACTTACAAACATCCTTAAACTCTCGTCCAATGAGAGGTCGCCAGGTGGCATCATGGGCAGTGGGGCCGGGTTTCTTGGGAGTGATATTCTCCCACAAGATGCAATGCAGGTGCAACTGCACCCGTTGAGACCGTTTTATAAAGGGGAAATAGTGGCATGGAGAAATCAAAATGGAGAGAAATTGAAATATGGGAGAATTCCTGAAGATGTGAGACCGTCTGCGGGTCAAGCACTTTATAGATTTAATCTTGAAATTTCTCCCGGGAAAACCGCAACGGTTCTTTCTTCACATGTTTTCTCGTTTAGAAGTCTGTCAATTGGAAATGAGTCTTCTTCTTCATCACATGAAGAGAGCCATAATGTGGTTGACCATGTTGTTGACCAACCAGAAACTTCTGGAGTAGTGAAGTCGAAAAATCAGGTTACATTTTATTTTATTTTTTGCATGATTTAGATCCTTAACTTTGGTTAACTTGTTAAAAAAGCCATTACGACGGTTACTCACAAGTTAATACTTACAAAAACCATTTTTTCACATCATGGTTACTTCCCTTAGCTTTTATATAAAATTTTACATCAATTTTTATAACAATATTAAGTAGTAATAATAATAAAATTTTAAAGGCAAATATATTAAAGAAAAATACCTAGCGAGACATTGCAAAAAACGTTTGTGGGTTTAGACTATCAAACATGTGAGTTTTTAGGATTAAACCATATTTAATCCTAATAAAAGTCACATCTCAACATAAAATGACGTCTACAAAAGGGTTAAAAACAAGTCAACAAAAGTCTAGGGTTTAAATAGCAAGTCAGCCAAAGCTTAGGATAAAACCTTTGTTAAAAAGATCTAAGCTTTAGAATACCAAATGATTAAAAGTTTGGGAATTAAAACATAATTCATCCTATAACCAAAAGCAAGTTTTATTAGTTCATGGGGTAGCATTTAAGTTTTATATATATTATAATATTTATATATATATTCTCTTTTTCTTTTAACAGAAACAACCGATTAAAGAACTTCAACATGGTCGTGTATCACCTGAAGAATTGGTTCAAGCGGTTCAAGAAATGTTGTCGGCTGCTGGAATCCGAATGGACACAGAGAAACAGTCACTCCTTCAATCCACGTTGTCTATGCAAGAACGGTTAAAGGAATCTCAGGCAGCACTTTTGCTTGAGCAGGTTCGTCTCTTCACTAATTTAAGATCTATAATACATGTCTGGGTCAAAACGGGTCAACCGACAAAAACTACACTTTTTTATTATCGTGTTGTAAAACTTATATTTTGATGTACTAAACATCCAAAACTTACCTTTGAATATATGTGTATATTTAGCTTAGGTGGCACTGACGTGGAAGACACTGATTAATTAATTAATATTTTGATGGCAGGAAAAATCAGAGATTGCAGCAAAAGAAGCTGACACAGCTAAGCAAGCATGGTTATGCCGAATTTGTTTGACTAATGAAATAGATATAACTGTTGTTCCATGTGGTCATGTGTTGTGTCGCCGATGTTCCTCTGCTGTTTCTCGTTGCCCGTTTTGTCGGCTGCAAGTGTCAAAAACTATTAAGATTTATCGGCCGTAAGTAGAATTTGTATTTCTTTTGATTATAGTCACGAGTACATATATTTCATTTATATTTATATTTTTGGCCATACAAGTCGTTTTGCATAGTGAAACTGTATCATGTAACAAACAATTAAATACACAATTTGTATAGATGGATATTTGTTTTATCAATGGAAGAAATGGTCAAGTTTTATCCCAGATCATAACTAGGCTAGAGCTTGGATCGACCACTTTAAGGGTCTCGAGCTCAACTCGACTTAAATCTAATCAACATCTAATCACCTCCTATTTATCCACGACGAGATTTGAACTCATGACCTAGATTATAGGTAACATCTTATACCAATATCACTAGGTTACAAGTTTTGAGTCCTTTACATTCTTTATAAAAAAATGATATTTAGTCCTACATTTTCTTTCTATTCATCTTCATATCCATTTCTAAGCTTGAATTTCATTAATTATCTTTTCTCATACCATCCATTGATTTTAACATTTATCATGATCAAATTAATAGACACGATAAAACCAATATCATTTCTCTTCTTTAAAATATGGATTTAGTAGTATTATGTTCAGGTACACGTGTCAATAATTTTTTTACCAAAGTACAAAATATACTTACCAAATTTTTTTCAATGTATGCGTACCTGCATCAAAAAATGAAAATCATCAACCCGTCCCTTCACATCTCTTCCTCACGTTTCCCGCCATTAAAATACTCCACAAACAACCAGTGATTCCGACCAAAATCTTACCCAAAAAATGGCTTCCTCAAAAGCCATAACTGATTTCTTCCCACCATCAAAACGCTCCAAAGTTGTAGCGGAAGCATCGCCATCCTTCAAAAAAACCTTCATCTCCGTTTCCCAAAAACTCACCACCGGCCCGGAATCTATCAACGACGATGAACCAGAACCAACCGCAGCTCAGCCTTCACCTTCTTCGAGTCTCAACGCCGAACAGAAACTTAGGGTTCAACTCAATCAATCACTAGCGAAAGCTAAACGTAATCTCAGAATTTGTACGGAAAGAGTCTCGAAATCCACTTCAGGTTTTCCATTTTTTTCCACCTAATCGATTGTTCTCACTATGAATTTAACAGTTAATGATTCTAACTATAGCTTAATCAAATGTTTAGGTGAGGGTTTGGGGTTAGGGTTTCTGAAATTGGAAGAACTGTTGGTGGAAGAAACATGGTTAGAAGCCCTACCTGGGGAGTTCCAGAAACCCTATGCTAAAAAATTGAATGAATTTGTGGAGAGCGAAATACAAGGCTCTGTACCAATTTATCCTCCACAACATTTGATCTTCAATGCTCTGAATTCTACCCCATTTGACAATGTTAAAGCTGTCATTATTGGTCAGGTGTGTACTTGAATCTTATAACTTCTTTACACCTCAATATATGCTGATTAAAATTCTCATAATGATGCCAAAGTGGCTACTTTTATTGGGATTTTATAATAGTTTCCTATATTAATCATGTTTGAAGTATGAAAGATAATGACATTTTGGGATTTTGTTGTATTAGGACCCGTATCATGGACCGGGTCAAGCTATGGGTCTTTCTTTCTCTGTTCCACAAGGAATAAAAGTACCTTCAAGTTTGATAAACATTTACAAGGAACTTAATCAGGACTTGAAGTGTTCAATACCATCTCATGGGAATTTGGAATGTTGGGCTGTTCAGGTGATTTTGGGGTTGTTTTATTAATTCTGAAATCTAAAAACCATATGATACGGATCCTACCCATACACCGGCCACGTCATCACCCGACCCAACATCTCGTGGCTAGAAGGATTCACCAAGTTTATCTTCAACAACCATCCAACTTATTAGGACTTATCTTTTTGTTAGCATTATCTATTAGTTTCCTTATTCAAGTATAATTAGGATTTATCTTATTAGCTTATATATATAGGATATTATTGTAACGTTGGATGGCACGTTTTAATAAAGAATATTGTTGATTCTTGAACTTCTTGTTCATCTATTCGGTTGGCCGAGTAGGGTTTTATTCAGGCTAGGGTTTCTAGCCTCCACTTATACGAATCCGTATCAAGTGGTATCAGAGCATCAGGTTGTTTTTTTTCTCAAGCATGTCGGGACGTGAGGAAGATCGTCGTCACCACCGTAGAGACGCCGCCAGAGGCAACGGTTATGAACAACGTGGCCCACTAGATGTTGTTGAGATCGAACGCCTACAACAACGGATTCGCGAGCTCGAACTTAATCAGTTCGGTCACGATGATTCCGCCACAGAATCAGTCGCATGGAACCACGATCACGACCAGAATATTTTTGGTCGGCGACCAAACCGCAGACCGTCACCACCACCGCAAGACCCTTTGCGCGCCTTGGGGATCCAACCTCAAATTCCAGAATTCGAAGGACGCATGCAGGCCGACGACTTTATCGACTGGATTCAGACCGTGGAGCGAATCTTTGATCTCCAACGCATTCCAGACGACCTTAAGGTAAAAATCGTTGCTATTCGTTTAAGAAAATATGCCTCGTTATGGTGGGAGCACGTACAACAACAACGATACCGTCAAGGTAAACGTAAAGTTGCGACGTGGGATAAGATGAAACGACTTATGCAAGACAAATTCCTTCCGGTAAATCACAAACAAGACTCGTTCTTGGACTACCACAACTTGAAACAAAATCAATTGTCCATTGAAGACTTTATCATGGAATTCGAACGCCTACGTATGCGTTGTGGCGTCGAGGAAGACGACGAACAGATCATCGCCCGATTTCTAGGGGCAATCCGATCCGAGATATCGGACATCGTAATGTTACAACAATATTGGTCGTTTTCTGATGTGTGCAGGTTATCTCAACGCGTTGAAAAACAATTGGCCACCAGAACTCGCTCCGCACCACCACGGTTCACAAACCGACCCGTACCATGATCGAGTAACCAGACACGCACCGGATCCACCAAACCCGACCCACCCGCCCCCACTGTTTCTACCGGGTCAAATTCCAGTGCACTTCGCTGTTATAAGTGCCAAGGTCTGGGCCACTTAAAACGAGACTGCCCAAACAAACAAGTAGTCGCGTTTGTCGATGATCCGGTACCCACGTATGATACCGACGAGGAAGATGATACCGACCAGTCCGAAGTTTTGCTTCCTGATCGGGGCGAAGCCCTCGTGATTCAAAGAATCCTTAACACAGCCCTACACACACCGGAGGACGACACACAATGGCTCCGTAATAACATTTTTCGCACCAAGTGTACCTCTAAAGGCAAAGTTTGCAGTGTTGTTATCGATGGCGGAAGTTGCGAGAACATCGTCGCCACTTCCATGGTAGAAAAGCTTAATTTACCACTACAACCACATCCCGAACCGTACCAACTTACGTGGTTAAAAAAGGGTAACATCATCAAGGTCACTCATCGATGTTTGATCCAATTTTCTATAGGGAACAAATACACGGATGAATTGTGGTGTGAAGTCCTCCCTATGGACGCGTGTCACATCTTGTTAGGGCGACCATGGCCATATGACCGCCGTGCCAAACACGACGGTTTCAGAAATACATACACTTTTAAAAAAGATGGTCTCAATATCACCCTCGCACCACTCGACCCACGTGAACAAGGGGCCGAATCTATGCTAGTCTCGGGTTCGGCTTTCTGCAGCCTGAATAAAGTCCCGCCCACTGCTCCGGGTCACATAATTTTTGGTCTTCTCATCGCCGAGGAAAACCCCGTCACACCACATGTGCCGAAGTCACCCACTTGATCACTGAATTCTGTGATATTTTTCCCGATGATATTCCCCCGGGACTACCACTCGAAAGAGAAATCCAACACTGCATCGACTTCCTTCCGGGCGCTAGTATTCCGAATAAACCCGCATATCGGATGAACCCGAAGGAGTTCTCGGAATTACACCGCCAAGTCACCGAGTTATTGGAGAAAGGCCTCATCCGGGAGAGCATGAGCCCATGTGCCGTCCCCGCCCTCCTTGTTCCCAAACCAGGAGGCAAATTCAGAATGTGCGTTGATAGTCGGGCCGTTAACAAAATCACAATCAAATATCGGTTCCCTATCCCTCGGTTCGATGATTTACTAGATCATTTACATGGTGCATCCGTTTTTTCCAAGATAGATTTACGCAGCGGCTACCATCAAATCCGCATGCGTCCCGACGATGAGTGGAAAACGGCGTTTAAAACACGTGACGGTCTATATGAATGGATGGTGATGCCATTCGGGTTGTCAAATGCACCTAGTACGTTCATGCGGTTGATGAATCATATATTTAAACCCTTTATTGGTCGGTGTGTTGTTGTGTACTTTGATGATATCTTGGTGTTTAGTACCGATATCGCACAACACTTGATTCATCTTCGCGACATTTTCACCGTATTACGCGACCAAAAGCTATATGCCAACGCCGCTAAGTGCCACTTCCTTACCTCGGAGGTCATATTTTTGGGCTATTTAGTTTCTGGACACGGTATTCGGATGGATGAGTCCAAAATTTCCGCAATCACGACGTGGCCACCACCTACATCTCTCCACGATGTTCGTAGTTTTCATGGCTTAGCGTCTTTCTATCGGCGTTTTATCCGAAATTTTAGTACCATTGTTGCCCCTCTTACTGAAGGGTTAAAGAACACCAAATTTACTTGGTCTCCCTCCGCACAAAAAGCCTTTGACACCCTCAAAGAAGCAGTCACACACGCGCCCGTTCTCGCGCTCCCCAATTTCAACCTCGTTTTTCAAGTTGAGTGCGATGCATCAGGCGTCGGGATAGGCGGTGTTTTGAGTCAAGCTAACCGGCCCATAGCATTTTTTAGTGAAAAACTCAGTGATACCCGGCGTCGATATAGTACCTATGATAAAGAATTCTACGCCATTATCCGTAGTCTTGAGTATTGGCGCCACTATCTCCTACCCGGCGAATTTGTTTTATTTTCCGATCATCAGGCGTTAAAGTTTATACAAGGGCAATCAAAACTTAATCCAAGACATGCAAAGTGGGTCGAATTATTACTAGACTTTAATTTCGTTATTAAACACAAGGCAGGGTCCGCTAACACGGTAGCCGACGCGTTGAGCCGTCGCCCAGCACTCACCACTGCCGTCGCATTTGAGGTAATCGGGTTTCAATCTTTCACTAATTTATATCAGGATGACCCGATTTCTCCACCATTTGGACCAACAGCACCACCACCCCGTATCGTGATTTTAGTCAACGAAATGGTTTACTCTACAAAGGAAACCGATTGTGTGTGCCACTTTCTTCGTTCCGTGACGCCATCATTCTTGAGTGTCACCAAGGTGCGTTAGCGGGACATTTCGGACGTGATAAAACCATTGCCCTGGTCCAAGACCGTTTCTTTTGGCCGAAACTCGGCCGTGATGTATCCAAAATCCTTAAACGGTGTAGAGTTTGTCACATTGCTAAAACACATCATACAAATCAAGGCCTGTACACCCCTTTACCAACTCCTGCACGTCCGTGGGAGGATGTCAGTCTTGATTTCGTACTGGGTCTACCGTTGACACAACGCAAGAAAGACTCGATCATGGTTGTCGTTGATCGATTTTCGAAGATGGCTCACTTTATTCCTTGCGTTAAAACCTATGATGCATCTCAAATCGCACGCCTTTATTTTGATGAGATAGTTCGTTTACATGGTGTTCCAAAAACTATCACCTCCGATCGGGATGTTAAATTTGTTAGTCATTTTTGGCGTACATTGTGGAAACGGTTGGGTGCAAAATTACAATTTAGTAGTTCCCACCATCCTCAAACGGATGGACAAACTGAAGTTACCAATAGGAGTTTGGGAAATTTACTGCGAAGCTTGGTTGGCGACAACCCAAAGAAATGGGATCTCGTTCAACCTCAGGCTGAGTTTGCTTATAATCGCTCGAACCACAGTGCCACAGGCCGCAGTCCATTCTTTGTTGTTTATGGCCGCAACCCATTTACTCCCCTAGACTTGACACCATCACTCGATAACCAACATTTTAGCGCGGATGGTGAAGAACAGGCGGTACAAATTCAAAAGTTGCATGAGCTAGTACGTGAGCAAATCATCAAACACAATTTACAGTATCAGTCACGTGCGAATAAACATCGTCGCAAAACCGTGTTTAACGAAGGGGATCTCGTGTGGATTTACTTACGACGAGAACGTTTTCCTCTAGGTCGGTTTGGCAAGCTGCAACCTCGGGCTGATGGACCGTTTCGTGTGCTTCAAAAGATTAATGACAATGCGTACAAGATTGATCTACCCGGTCATTATAAGGTCTCGGCTACCTTCAATGTTGCCGATCTCTCTCCTTACGAACCCGAAGACGATGATGACTCGAGGACGAGTCCTTTTTTAGAGGGGGAGGATGATACGGATCCTACCCATACACCGGCCACGTCATCACCCGACCCAACATCTCGTGGCTAGAAGGATTCACCAAGTTTATCTTCAACAACCATCCAACTTATTAGGACTTATCTTTTTGTTAGCATTATCTATTAGTTTCCTTATTCAAGTATAATTAGGATTTATCTTATTAGCTTATATATATAGGATATTATTGTAACGTTGGATGGCACGTTTTAATAAAGAATATTGTTGATTCTTGAACTTCTTGTTCATCTATTCGGTTGGCCGAGTAGGGTTTTATTCAGGCTAGGGTTTCTAGCCTCCACTTATACGAATCCGTATCACCATATATTAAATTTAATCCAACATTAATTATATAAAAGTATTATGTAACAAAATCGTTATTACGTGCAGGGCGTTCTGCTGCTCAATGCTGTTCTTACTGGTGAGACACTTTATTTCATTAGTTGGATAAAATTATATTAAATGATGCATAGATATCCTGATTAACAGTTGGATAAAATTATGTTATGATATTTAAATTTCACATTTTCTTTTTTGATGTTGTTTTCAGTTAGGCAGCATCAGGCGAATTCTCATGCAAAGAAAGGATGGGAACAATTCACTGATTCTGTAATTGAGACAATTTCTAAAAAGAAAACGGGGATTGTTTTCCTTCTTTGGGGCAACTATGCTCAAGCAAAATCCAGGTACTTATAACCAAATTAATTTTATATAATTAAATTTGTTAAACATGATTACAGAAAGTGCATTACAACAACAATGATCAATTTATATGTAATAAAGTGACCTTTTTAGCTATTTTTTTAATTTTACAAAGTTGACCTCTTAAAGATAAAATCTAACCTAAATTGACCCGTTAGCATATTGTTGAACGGGTCGATTTTGTCACATCTAGAATTCTTATCAGAATTGTGGAAGCATTTTACAGGTTAATTGATGGAAAGAAGCACCATATTCTTAAGGCGGCACATCCTTCTGGTTTATCTGCTCATAGAGGATTCTTTGGATGCAGGTTAGTTACTGTTTTTATTTTTTAAGATGTTTTTTTTTTCTTAATTATAATACATATTATTAGTGATGTTTAATCTATGAAAATGAATTCATATAATCATGTATTTACATCACATCACAAAACTAATATATTTAGTGACGAATTATTGATTTGCAGGCATTTTTCTCGCACCAATCGGATCTTGGAGGAAGCAGACAATTTGCCTATCGACTGGCAACTATAATATGAATGTTAATTACTTTTTGTCTAAATTAATTTAACGGGTTCTACTTGTTTTTTTGCATATTAGCACATGATTATGTGACTTACGAAAAAGGCCTGCAATTTTGGTGGCATTAATCAAAATGTCTATATGTTTTTCTTTTTGTCTAGTTTAACTGTTGATTTGCTTATCTATGTTTCTTTGAGCTTTTTATAAGTAAAACAATTATTGGTGCAACTAACGTATTAATCGAGTACAATTATTTGAGTCCAAATTTATATGAATTGCTAAACAAAAATCATGGTAGTTGCATCAAGACTTTCAATGTTTTAAATTATGTAAGAAAAATGATCAAATTAATAAATTACTGTATTAAATTGACTTATTTGACAAGTTTATAATGTTATACTGTACATTTAATAGTTTTATAGAAAAAACTTTAGTCTGACAACTTTCAAAGTATTAAAATACATTTTTCCTCAAAAATATATTATTTGATGGGATGTGAATTTTTCTCTTGAGATTACTGGGTTAGATGGGTGGCAGTCAGTGACTTTATGTTGCAGGCCCGTGGAAGTATTATAATTACTGTTTATTATTATTAATTAAATCAATTTAAATCTCCCAAACACGAACGGTCCTCTCTCTTGGTATTCGGAAATCTGGTTGCTGTTCACACTTGCTATTTTGTCTTATCTGAAAACTATTGTTTATATTTGATCGAAAAACTTTACATAATCCTATTAGAAAACGTGTATTCTTTTATGTTAAATTTTTATATTTATCTTGTTACCTATTTGATAAATATAAGTATCTAAATTAAAAGATGAGATTAGAAAAGATAACTATTAAATTCTAAATGTCAATCAACATATAAGTAGAAAAAAAAATAAAAAAAAATTTAATATGAATTAATATAATTTTTCATTATATTTTTTTTTCGAATGACATTTATACAAAACGAGAGTCTAGCGAAAAGTTAAACGTCAACAAAACAAAAAAAAAATTAATTTTTCATATATTAATCGTATATCAATAGAAATGTTGCACTAGTTAGAAAAATATATATTTTCTCATTTTTAAAATAAGTGATGCATTTTCTATTTTGGGGTGTTTTCAAAATAAGTGATACACTTTGAAAGTTTTCTAATTTGGTAAAAAATAGTGGGACTCATACCCATTAACTATCTCTTTTAGTAAAGCGAAATGACTTATTTACCCTTACTTTTACTTTTAAACATCATTAAAATCACTTTAATCATAATATGTGGAACTTATCACTCATTAATTATCTAATTTAATTTTATTTAACATTTATTAATATCTTTTACCTAAAAAACGTGAGTATCACTTAGAGCATCCCCAATGGTTAACCTCACAAAAGTTTAAAACTATTGCCACATCAATATTACACTAAGCAAAAAACTATTCCTAAATCACATCTCCAATGGTTAACCTTTTACAAAAAAAATGTCTTTTACAATATTTATAATTTATCTTTATCTATTTTAAATGTTTCATAAATACCCCTTATATATAAATTGATAATTTTTTTAACATCTTATAAAACTTAATATTTTTTAAAATATTTCATACAATTTAGAATATTAGTCGATATTATTTCGAATGTAATTTCATATTTATTTATAACTAATAAAAATATAATAAAGAATTTATATATAACATATATCTAAAGTTTAAAATGAAAATTTATTAAATATAGGAGGACTAAAAAAGATAAATATGAAAACTCCATTAAAAGGTTAGTTGAAAAAAAGTCATTGCAATAAGCCTTTAAAAATGTTAGCTTTTCCAGTGGTAAGTCATTTAAAGACTTATTGTAATAGTAATAAACTTTTAAAAAAGTTACCATTGAAGATGCTCTTATTTTGAAACCTAGGATAGGAAATATAAATTTGAGATCTCCCCCTCATGTTGTATATGATGGGCACTCGTGGATTCAATATTTTATAAAACTTTTTCTACTCAAGTGCGACGTTTCTGTATTCAATTGAATAAGTTAGTAAATGATGTCTAGTTCAACTGGATTGATGCATGTGTTTTACTCTCATATGATGCGTGATGTATGGAGTTTGAATCCTGTAAACACCTCTTTGTGGTGCCAAATTTTGGGGATTTTTTCCTGCAGATCCTTATGGGGACTGAGTTTTCCCCGTAAAGGAAGTCGAACTCAGGGTGCTCACTAGAATAATGCGTGTAGACTTTCATTGTATCATTTTCCGTTTCAAAAAAATTGAATAAGTTAGAAAACATTAATCATATAAGTCACTATTAAGTATCTATAAAATTAATTGTCTTTTAATTAAATATGTAACTGAATTCTATTTTTAATTTAAATGATATTCAAGTATAAAGCAGAAATAATCCTTGTAGACTTAAATATATATTTTTTGAGATTTTATTTATACCGAACCAGAGGAATGTACCATCGAGGAAAATATATAATTTTTTTTTATTGCGTGTTGAGATATTTGTACAAGAATTGACTAATTGTGGAAATTAATATATGAAATCCCTGTTGAAAAATATAGTTTCATGTCGAAATGTAAAGTATATAAAAATTTACCAAATTTAAGTGGATTTTGGAAATATTTGAACACAGATTCAATAATGCAAAGATTAGAAACCAAATTAGAAAAAGAAAGTTACTATGAATTTAATTAAGGTTGACGGATAATAAATATTGAAATTTAAAATGGTAAAAGATTAATTTGAAGTGATTTAAATTTAAGTATTTAAAATAGTGATTTACTCTCAACCTTGAGGTCAGGAGTTCGAGTCCCGTTGTGGACATATGTGGTTATTAGGAGTAGATTAGATTTGCCGTTTAAAAAGAAAAGAGAGAGAAAAGTATTTAAAATGGTAAAATATTACGCTATTCGTCCTAATTTTATTGTCCTAAAATATTCGTTTCAGTTTTATTGCCAACCAAATGATGACATGTATGACGGGAAAATACGCGTCTAAAGAAGAAGCTAAAATGAAAGGGAATATGATTAACAGCGTCGGTTGGTGGTTTAAACCTTGGTTTTATCAACATGCCGAAACCGCATTGAAAAAAGGCGAATTTGTGGAATATATTCCAACTCGGCAATACTATCATCGACACACACGGTGTTTATATTGGGAAGGAAAACTTATTCTTCCGTTTGGTGATCAATTTTGGTTTCGGTATTTATTCGGGTGGTTAATGCCACCAAAGGTTTAGTTGCTAAAAGCTACTCAAGGTGAAGCAATTAGAAATTATTATCATCAAATGCATGTCATTCAAGATATGCTTTTCCCGCTTTATAAGGTGCCCGATGCACTCGAATGGGTTGATCGTGAAATGGAGGTACAAAACTTCATTATTTTTTTATGAAAATTTGATCTCCGTTTTTAAAACTGATTATCTGATTATTTTGATTCTGATTATGTTACAGATATACCCCCTATGGCTATGCCCACACAGACTCTACAAATTCCCATGCAAAACCATGATCTACCCCGAGCCTGGTTTCGAGCATGAACTCAGACAAGGTGACACCTCATACGCCCAAATGTACACCGATGTTGGGGTCTACTATACACCGGGCCCCGTTTTTCGGGGTGAAGTTTTTGATGGTGTTGAAGCTGTTAAACGGTTAGAAACATGGTTAATTGAAAACCACGGGTTCCAACCACAATATGCGGTTTCCGAACTCGATGAAAAGAAGTTTTGGAGAATGTTTGATGCAGGACTTTATGAACAATGTAGGAACAAATATGGAGCGGTTGGAATGTTTATGAGTGTTTATTTGTAACATACGTGATTTCATTTGCCCTAAAATATATTATTACGCTTAAGTAACTTGAATAAATATGATAAGTATAGAATGATTAAGAAGAGCATGCGTGAGCGAACGATACGTAAATAAGTGGTAATTGCTTAAATGCACACAATAAGGTATATAAAAACGTCATTTTTTTGGAATGTTTTCTGAAATATTTTCATTGAGGATTATAGATAATTTCGTTACGAACGCGTAGGCGAAAACCTCATCGAAAACAAAGGCCCCAGTGAAAAGTTATGGGGTTTTAAGTATTTAGTGGTCAAAATGGATACCTAACTGGGTCAAACCCGACCCAACTCGGATTTAACCCATTAAACCCACGATTTTTCTCACTTTTCTTCCCCAATTCTTCCCCAAAACCTCTCCCAACTTCTGCAAATTTCAAGAACACAACATGCATGGTAGATTTCACAAGAAATTGGTGAAATCCTTACAAGATTATTGAAGATCTCAAAGGTATACTTCATTCTTGACTTGGATTTTCATTTGAATTCAAGAAACCACGAATTAGGGTTAAATTTCTGCTAAAAACATTCTAATATCTTGATATTATGAATAACTTATGTTAGATATCAAGTTATTTAGCTAAAATCATGTGTAAATTGTAAGAAATTAGAAATTTTCGAGTTAAAAGTTGTGTTGCAGCACTGTTTTGTAAAAATCATAGAGAATTGTAGAAAAATCGTTTAGGGGTGAATCCAGTGGCATTTGAACCGTATTGATTTCTTCTTTGTTTCTTATTTTGGTCAAGAAAGTAAGTTCTGGCTCTAAGATAGGTGAAAATCGCATTTTGTACAGTGCTGCTAAGCTGATTTCTGACAGCATGACGTTGCTGTATTGTAAAATTCATAGAAAATCATAAAAATATCATAAAAATATGAGGTCAGGGGCATTGGAAACCTATTAAATAGTACAATGAACGCTCCAAATTTCATCAGGTAACTTTGAGATTAAGTAGGTCAGAACTGAGTAAACAGAAGGGTGTTTAACATGTAAAAACAAATTGTCAATTGAAAAGATCATAGATAGGGCTGTCAAATCGTGTTATCGTTTCGTGTTGCTGGATAACACGACACGACACGAATTCGTTCAACACGAAAACGACACGACACGAAGTCGTGTTTTATTTTACTAACACGAACACGACACGATTAAAAAACGATAAACACGACAAACACGACAACACAAAATAAATAACAAATTTCTTACTTATTACATGTTAAAAACACGACAAACACGATAAACACGACAAAATCATAACTATCGTGTCAATTTCGTGTTAATCTCTGAACACGAACACGACACGACTTCGTGTTTGTTTTACACAACACGAACACGACACGAACACGAATTCAAATTTCAGTTTCGTCCCAATTTCGTTTCGTTTCGTGTATTTTTGTCGTGTCGTGTCAAGTTTTGACAGCCCTAATCATAGATAGGGTTAATGGTAATATTTGCTTATGAAATTTCGTATGTATACTCCAGGGGTTATATAGAACATATTGGGAGCTTGTGACAAATGTCTACATCTTGGAAACTCAATATTTTAATTAAGGCTTTCGGTTTGAGTTCGCACGCGATTAAACAACACTGTGAGTTCACTATGTGCAATGTGTATACTTTTAATTATATATGTGCAATGTGGTTAATTAGTATTCGTTTCCATTGGATGTCGTGTGTTTTGCCTTGGACATTGAGACTACCTTTTTGAACTGTAACATTGCCTTGACCCGTTTGAGTGGAATGCCTTGAGTGATATTTCGTTTCGTGAGGACCCATGGCGGCTCAAGTATTACTTTGTGTAATATGTTGGGCGGTGGACGCGGGAGTACCCGGTGGATGAGTGGTATGGACCGTGGTGGTGAAGCTGGATCTTGGACTCATTTAGGGGTGCCTTTATCACCTTCATCGACCTCATTCCCTAATGGCCTAAGAGGGAATGACGCACTTTGTTGAATCCGGAATTGTACATTGTTCGTTGGTGACCCGGTATTGATATGTGATGTTTTATTATGACATGATTGTGTTAACCCGGTACTTTGACCCGTTGACATTGGTTTGATTATTTATTTTGATTTATATAGTTATTTAGTATAACATTGTGGAACTCACTAAGCTTTTATAGCTTACCCGTTTAGTTGTCACCATTTTCAGGAAAAGATAAAGGCAAAGGGCAAGTTAGTTGATAATTGAAGATTAGTGGTACTTGAAGTTGATCTTGAAGCCTAGAAGTGCTTCTCTTTTGGTATAGATTTGTAGTGTTTTGATACTTATATATTTTGGGTTGGTTTAGTTGGTTTGTATACAAATTAGTTAGTTGGCATAAAATAAGTATGTACTCCCTCTGTCCCACAAAAAACTTCCCATTTGACCTTAACTTTTTGTCCCACAAAAAACTTCCCATTTCATTTAATTGATGGGCTCCACATAATAAAATATTATTATTACTAAGGACCCCACCACTAACTATCCACTAACCATCTTTCTCTCTCCAAACCAATCTTATATTTTAATCAAAATTATTACCAATGACCCCACCACTAACTATCCCTTTAGACTCTCCGTAATGCACGACCGATCGTTTGGTCGCGACCGGCCAAATCAGCAACGGCGACGCGTCCCCCGCGTTACGCCTCCTCTCCGGCGACGCGTCGAGGACCACCAACGGTCGAGTAATCGACCGTTCAACACGACCGTTGAACGGCTATATCCTCCCCTCTCCAACGGCAAAAAAACACCCCTTTTTACCTTATAAATACCCAATTCTTTTACCAAATAATTCACAACTCTCATTTCTTTCTCCACTCAAACACACACTCAAATCTCTCAATCACCCTCTCTAAAAAATTTCACACTTCTCATTTCTTTATCACACACACTATAATAAAAATGAGTTCCGACGATGAAATGAATGTCGCTAATTTCATTTTTGGCGACGAGGAAGAGGACAGGGTTATACATCTTGGTTTTTTACAAACGGCGGCCGCGTTTCTTGAAGGTTCTAGTTCTAATATCCCTAGAACTCCTAGAAGATACGTGAATAGGGACCGTGGCGGTGTGAATGACCGTCTCGTGGCAGCCTACTTCGCTGAAAATCCGACGTATAACGAGCATGATTTTCGCAAACGTTTCAGGATGAGTCGTGATCTTTTCACACGCATTGTTCGCGATCTCACTAATACCGTCCCATTATTTTCGCAAAGTATTGCAAGTTATCAGGGAGATCAATGATAAACAAACTCATCTTAATCTTAGATCTGATTTGGTGGAACACGTTTGGAATCGACGACCCCACCAGTAGTTTTTTTAATTTTTTTTAGTTATGTTTAATGTAATGTTTTAAATTATTTTTAATGTAATGTTTTAATTATTAATGAAATTTAAATTAAAAAAAAAAAAATCCGAACGGTCACCCATTACGGGCATTTGGTCGCTGTCTGGTCGTGTGTTTGATCAGGAGAGAGAAAGCTGATGTGGCGCAGATGTGGCAGGGGTGACCAAACTGCGAACGGTCATGCGTTACGTCCAGTCTTAAAACTTGTGCTCATATCAAATGAGAAGTTTTTTGTGGGACGGAGGGAGTATTTTGTAATTATGTCTTTAAAAGTTATATTTTGGTCTAGAAATCGGTTTTTATGGTAAATGGTGTAAAAATGGTTATTTTCGGAGTTCGGTCCTTACATTATTATAAATGTAAGAAACGTAGGAAGACCGAGAAAGAAGTTCAGGAAGCTGAAAAGGCACAATTGGAGACACCGTATGCTGAGGTGGATCAAGCCGAATTGGTTCTTCTTGTTAAGGTTTTAGGGTTTTGTTTGGCTTGTGTTTTTATGTTGTTTGATTTCATCATTTCATGTGTACCTTCACATAATTTGGATTCTGTAGTGTATCAGAAATTGACCTTAGATGCATTTGATTGTTGATTTTTAGGGTTTTTAGTGCCGAAGTTCTCTCTGGGAAACAATCTCTCTACTAGGGGTGAGTATGGTCTTGAAACATAACCAAAACAAAAAATTATAAAATTTCAAAACCGAACTGATTGCATGTCTTCGGTTTTGGTTTGGTTTGCTTTCGGTTCAATTTTTTTAGCCCAAATGTCCATCCCTATCCGAGGACCAGACTGAATCGAACCGAAACCGATATAACCTAAACCAAATATGATGAATTTTCAAAACCGATAACCGAACAGATTACATGTTTCGGTTCGGTTTCGATTGGTTTTCGGTTCCAACGGTTTTTTAGGCCCAAATGCTCATCCCTATTCTCTACCCTCATTTGAAGGGATTCTTATAAACCCCATAACTTATAATATAGTAACTGAAACCTATTTTACTCGATCATAAACAACCAAAATGAATCTCTAACAACGAAGAACAAATCTTAAACAAAAACGTTCTCGTTTTTACAACATAATCAAGTACAACGTGGTTATGACTTCTTATGAGTCTTCCTAGAATTCCAAAAACCTAACAAATATCTAGTTGCAGAATACGGACACCCGAAGAACCGAACAATATTTTGGCAATCTTTTTTACTATTTCGGTTGGTCCCACGAGAACTTAAATGACTTAAATACGTCTTCCCTTCATATATATACGACATTTGTTGCCACAAAAGCACACATAACCCGATTTCCACTGAAACACTTGCAATAAATAGGTAAATAAGAACAAAACCTCTGAGTGGTAAAGATTCTACAGATGTGACAAAGAATGAGTAAGCACTTTCTTTGAGTAATCCATAAAGCAACATGAAGTCAGTGGGCCCACTTGAAAAAACTGATATAGGAATGTTTTTAAATGGCGGCCAAATACGAAATGCTGCAAATGAAGAAATGAGTGATACGTAAAAATTACTTATTACTCCTGAAATTAGAAACAGGATGAAGACTCGATGATTTGCTGCACCTACACAATTCCCAATCTGGATATTTACAACAATTAGTATTCACGTTCTTGTATATATGCATACTGCATAGATATATGTATATCTATCTGTATATATATATATATATCTACATCTATATGCACACTGTGAAATTGTGCATATATGTATGTAGAGGTGCACAAATGGGCCTGGGTCCGTTTTGGAAAGCCGGTTGAGCCCAAAACAGAAAAAAAACATAAAAGCGCGGTACTTTTTTGAGAGAAAAAAGTCAAAATGGCTATTGTTTATTTAATTTAGGTGAAGTTATCAAATTTTAAACTTATTTGAGCTATTTATATAAAAATCTTTGTCTGGTTGTTAATTGTTTATATTATAGAATAAAAATATAAAATTGAGAGTTACAAAATAGAATTTGGTCAAATGTAATAAAATAACAATATACTTTAGGAGGTGGTCTGTTTTGCAGGGTTTTTGGTAACTATAACAATTTAAGGTCCATATTGGTAATTACAAGTTTTTGAACAGGTCTACTTTGGTAATTACCGTGAAAAAAAAAACGTAAAATTTTATAACCAAATATGGCCAAAAAAAACCTAAAATTTAATAACCAAATATGGCCAAAAAGGCCTTTCTTTGATTACCAGATTGGGACAAAATCCCGAGAAAGTCCATGTTAGGACCGTTTGGGACCAACCAGGCCTAACATTTCTGGGGTAAGGACCATGAAAATTTAGGGCGGGCCCTTTGTGCACCTCTACATGTATGTATATATACGTATACACATGTGAATGTATGTATCTATACACAAAATTAGGGGTGAGCATAAAAACCGAAAAACCGAACCGAACCCGAAAAACCCGAAAAAACCGAACCGAAAAAACCGAACCATTTGAAAAACCGACATCAACGGTTTTGATTTTTGGAAAACCCGAATGTTTGGGGCGGTTTTCGGGGGCATATGAAAAACCAAACCGAAAAACCCGCCCCGCCACGCCTTTATATATATTTCAAGTTTTATAAAAATATTCTTATATTTCTAAAAGATTTGATATAAATTTGTTTGCAAAAGGAAAGCAACCATGCAATGAAACTTCTATGGATGAAGACATTGACTAAGATTATTGCGAAAAATGGTTGGATGTTATTCTACTATTAATTTTTTTCAAATTATATTAGTTGAATTTATTATTACATTATATTAAACTTACTAGTTGTTTTTTATTTATAATGAAATGAGTTAAGGTTTGGAAGTTTGAATCATGATATTAGTTTTTAAGGTAATAAATTGGTAAATTTAAGGGAAACTAAAAAAACGAAAAAACCCGAAACCGAACCGAAAAACCCGAAACCGAACCGAAAAACCCGAAAAACCGAAACCGAAAAACCCGAAACAGAACGGGGTGTAATTCTCAAAACCCGAACATTCGGGACGGGGTTTGGTTTTAGTTAAAAACCGCCCCAAACCGCCCCAAACCGCCCCATGCTCACCCCTACACAAAATTATAATATGAAAGGTGAATGAATGCTTACAAAGGGACAATGATGATCCATATCCAATACACACATTCCACATGAACGACAATGATGAGTATTTGATGACTTTGGCTTTGAACAATACTTACAAAATGTATATCCTTCAAGACCACCTTTTCCCACAGCCGGGTAGCTGCCCCAGGGTATGAGAGGGGGTGCCCCAGGTGACCGGGATGCCGAAAGTGTGTAAGTAGAAATTGTTGTAACTGATAACAGAACTGATACAGTCATATGAAATATCCCACAAAAATAACTTACAGAAAATACAATAGGATAAATAGCCCAAATACCGCCACCTGTCATGAAATTGGAAGTTATAGTTAACCGATTATATTGAATAGGAGCTCAAATACATTGTTTGAAACTTTTTACCTATAATGAAGAGCATAAATAGCAGTAGAATACAAACGAAACACTTGTCTCGAAAACGTCTCCACCAAAAGTAGTTATTATCACCTTTAATCGCGTTATGGTTAGTTATTGCTCCACACCAACCACATTTGAAAAGGGGCGTATATGGTGAAAGAATAAGGACTAATCCACATCCCCAACATGTTACTTCATGTTCTTCTGTTATTGATGCTACACAATGATCTTCCTACAAAAAATTGAAATTAAAAACTACAGAAATGATGGAATTGAATGTGCAGCTTTTGAGTAGTAGCATTATGCATTGAGTTCTAGATGTAATCGAGTTTAAATATATAAAATTGATACATAATCAAGCAGAAATCGGTGCAAATAGCATTAGAGGAGACTGATAATTGAAAAACAAACTTGCAACTGCTACTCTTTTTATTATTATTCTTACATTTTGTTATCATCAATTTTGTGTTTCAATTGATAAAAAATAACATTGTTATTTTGATTAATTGTATACAAATTTGTTTCACATTGACCATATGCAATGTAAGGAACTCAAAACTGAAAACTGAAAACCTAAACACAAAATAGAATTAATGAGCGCGTAACCTAATCAAATTTTCGAATAATTAGCCAAATTGTTGATCTTATATCATCATCGAGATCGGTGGAAGTACCTGGGAGGTGGCGGCGGAGAGGAGAGGGTCGGATTCAGACGGTTGTGCTGGTGGTGGCGGAGGGAGAGTGGCGGTGGAGGTGGTGGATTCCGTTGAATCCATCGGAAATGCAGAAATGTATGATTTGAGGAGAATCCTCTTGTACGGATTCAGATCATTAGGAAAGAGAATTCGAAATTTCCCTCCTTGAGATCAAATGCAAATGTACTACGAAAAATTAAACCCAAATTCTGTAGAAATCTGCATTGATTCAACGGCTTGGCTAGAATCATAAAGAACCTAGTTCAAAGAGGTTAATTTATTGCTGCATTGATGGTGATTTTATACATTTCTCTTTGGCAAAATAATACCAAAAGAAATATAAAAAAAATCATTTTATACTAACATTTTTAGTGTAATTAATAACATAAAATTACTATTTAAATTAAAAATCATATTTAATATTCTTCTAGAAATTAGAATTTATTAATGTTATTACTCCTATTATACAAATGTGATAGGTTTTTACTGTTCACTATATAGCTATTGGTTGAAAAACTAAGAAGGCTTGGCTATTGGTTAAAAAAACTAAGGTTATTGGTTGAAATAAGGGTGAAAGAAATCCATTATCATAAAACTGGTGGAAATGGTTTATTAAAAAGCTAAATGGCGTAGACCTGATTTCAATTACACACGGCACGTAGTACCACTCTCCTTTTTTCTATTACCCCTAATAGAGGTAAATCCTTTGTTTTTTTTCCGAAGGTTACAAGGAGTTATGTGTTTTTGGATTTTTGCTATGTATTTTTATAATTTATATTTAACACCTAAGAATAAATTTTTATATATATACATATACTTCCTACGACTTAAAATAAGTGATACACTTAAGGATGATTCAAAATAAGTGATACACTTTAAAAAATTACCTTATTTGGCAAAAAATAGTGGGACACACATTCACTAAATATCTACTTTAATAAAGTGAAATTATTCAATTACCCTTATTTTTTTTACTTTTAAACATCATTAACCACACTTTATTCAAAATATATGGGACTCATTCTCCACTAACCATCCAATTAATCCAATTTAAAATCATTATAATCTTTTGCCTCAAACACGTGATAAACTCCGACCAAACTCACATAGCATGAGATCAAACCCCTCCCCTTTTAAAATTAACCATTTCCCATTTGAAAAGAGGCGACCTATTTTTAAAATACTACCTTAATCAATTTATTTAATCATTATAATCTATCATCATCTTTGAAATTACATGTACATCTTCAAAGGTAGCAAATGAGTCTGCAAAAGCTCAAATAGTTTTATTGTGTGCCGATTTGTATCATTTTTACAACATACAGATACATTGAAAAACTATAAAAAAAATTGAAAACAAAGTATTCCCGCAGCAACGCGCGGACTTTACAATGCTCGTTCAATACATATATATAATAATAATCACTATACTAATTGCATGTTAATGTGTATCCTAGAACCCAAGACTTATAGACTAGTGGTATTGGTGTATATGGTGTTGCTCATAGACCTAATGGTCATAGGTTCAAGCCCCAATAAGGACAACTAAAGTAGATTAACTGTCGTTAAAAAAAATGTATCCTAGATCATATACATTAGAAAGACCCCTCTTTAAAAATGTAAAATATTTTTTATTCAATGCAGTTGTCCTTTGAAGTTTTAACTTAATCATGTATGTTATCTAGGGGTGGCAATTCAGGTCGGGTTCGGGTTGACGGGTTCGGGTTCGCGGGTTGGCGGGTCAGAAACGTTCAACCCGAAACCGACCTGTTTATATAAACGGGTCAGATATCTCAACCCTAACCTGTTTAACTTCAACCCAAACCTAACCCATATAACCCATTTAATAAAACGGGTTAAACAGATTATCAGGTCAAACAAGTTAAACGGGTCAAACATGTCAAAATGATGTTATTATTACACAAATTCATAAGAAAATACTAAACACCAAATTACTAGATAACAATATTAATTTTTATCTAAGTGTTAATTACGTTTTAACTAGTAAACTATAAATTAAGTATAAATATATATTTTTTTAAATATATTTTAATAATTAAATGTAACGACCCGAATTTTGAATCAAATAAATTATGGAAAAATATGATAAATAAGGATAAATTGTTTAAAAGACGTGAGAATTGGTTTCGTGTCATTTGGACACCGTTTGATATGGTTAAGGACGAAACCGGGTCGGATTTAACAACAAAAAGTGCAGCCTTAGCTGCACTAGGCAGTTCGCGACGCGGACAATAGTTCGCGGTCGTGAACTTTGGACAGAGGTTTTGGAGTTTTTGATCTTGGAGTTCCCGACCAGTTCCCAATCGCGAAGAGTTCCCGACGCGAACTTCTTCTTCACGGCGCGAACTCGTGTCTGGGTATATAAAAACGTGAAAAGCTAGGGTTTTCTCATTCTTGAAACCCTTGAAGTGTGCAGCCGATTTAGAGAGAGAAAGGGGGCGATTTTGGAGTTCTTGAGCTCAAATCTTCACCATCTTGAAGGATCTAAACATCAAAGGTAAGATTTCTTGATTGTTGATGTTATCTATCTAGTTATGAACTTTATTTTGGGGTAGATGGTGGTTTGGGTAACCTACCATGTCATCTTTGGGGAAGATGACTGCACATGAGTGTAGAACACTCATTGTAAGCTTGTAATCATTGTGTACAAGTTAGATTTGGGAATTTGTGATGGAATCATGAACTAGGGTTTGAGATTTCACCAAGTTGGATGAACTTGGTGGTTAGGAATGTTATGGATTGATTAGTGATTGGTTATGGATAATAACTAGATTGTATGATGATATTGATGGTAGGTCAAGAAGACCTAAAGATTGGTGACATTTCACAAGTTGGAAAGCAAGGATTCGTGTTGTCAGACACGATTTGGAGTTAGCTTGGCTAAGGTGAGTACATGAGACTTTTATTGAGTACATAACAAATGATTTTGAAAACTATGATGTTTTATGAGTCTTTATTAATAAATGTTTTTAATAAAGATATGATTAAAGAGATAAAAGAATGCAAGTAATAGACTAGTTAAGTATGTCTAAATGACTAATGATTTTTGAAAGAGATATGATAATGAAAAGTAATTAATAATTCCTTACTAATACGATGTTTGACTAAGAGTAATGATTAAGAAAGTATGACATTTGGCTTATTAATAATATGTATTAATAAAGCTAATAACAATGATTTTCAAGTATCAAGTATTGATTAGTATATTATACTAGTAAGAGTAGTGATTGAATTGCTAGGGGAAATAAATATAAAGTGACTAGAAATAGATTTATATTCTAGTCAAGGAGAAGTTAAAGTGTTATGTTTTGATAAATGATAAATATGTTTTATTTAATAAAGGACTCGGTTAAGTCAATATTGAAATTGAATAAGAAACGAGCATAATATGATAATTAGAATAGATGTATTCTAATTTATGTTTGAGTATGTATTATTGGGGCATAGGCCCGTATTTGGTGATTTCAATATGTGTTGAGAAAAGGATCTGAATCATAGTTAACCCACACAAGTTGGGGGAGTTAGTGACACCTACTTGGGGAGGTACCACCCTGCGCAAGAGTAGCCAGTCGAGAAATAGTTAACCCGGAAACGGGGGCGTTTTAGTTAACCCGGCAACGGGGGAGTTTCAGTTAACCCGGAAACGGGGGAGTTTTAGTTAACCCGGCAACGGGGGAGTTTCAGTTAACCGGGAAACAGGGGAGTTTACCTAGTTAACCCACATCGGGGGAGTTTGCTTCGGAGAGGTCTGTAGCGTATGTGATAAAGATTTGGTAAGAGCAAGGGGTGTGGTGGCTTAAGCCACTTCGCCACCTCTGCGCCACCTATGCGCCACATCACCATTTCACATTTCACATTCAAAACCCCCAAATACCCCCTCTACCATCACTTAAGCCATTTGGGCCCCACCACCCTTTTTTTCTTTTTTCTTTATTTAAAAACATAATACTTCATTAAAATAAATATTACACAATACAAAATAAAAATACCTAAAAAATAAAAAAAATTACCGAAAATAAAAAAAAATTACCGAAAAATAAAAGAAAAGACCGAAAATTAGGAAAAAAATTACACACGATTTTCTTGATATCGTTGCCAAATATGGTCCATAATATTTCGTTGGAGCGATTCGTGTGTACGTTTATCACGTAATTCCCGTGATCTCAGTCGTTGTATTTCGGCTCTCTCGACCCAAGTACGTTCTAAATTAAGTTGTGGAGTCACATACAACTCGTTCATATCGCTTATGGCAAAGTTTTGATCTTTTACAATCATGTTATGCAATATGATGCATGCGTACATGGTTCTACGTAGCTTGTTGACACCCCACGAACGAGCCGGTTGGCGAATAATCCCCCAACGCCCCTGTAAGACACCAAATGCACGTTCTACGTCTTTTCTTGCACTTTCTTGTCTTCTTTTGAAGTAAGCACGTTTTTCGTCTCGTGCAACAGTAAATGATTTGACAAAGCTTGCCCATTGTGGGTAAATACCATCAGCTAGGTAGTACCCGTTCTGATAAGTCACTCCATTTACAACAAAAGGGACCGAAGGAGCAATATCGTCAAGAAGGTTATCAAACAAGGGTGAGTTATTTAACACAGTGAGGTCGTTATTGGCACCCGCAACCCCAAAAAATGCGTGCCAAATCCACAAATCTTGCGAGGCGACAACCTCTAGTATTATAGTTGGGTATTTTTTATCACCCCTACCATATTGGCCGTGCCATGCTTTTGGACAGTTGGTCCACTCCCAATGCATACAATCTATACTACCAAGCATTCCAGGAAACCCATGAGCGTTCTCGTGTTTTGTATATAGGTTTTGAACGTCATGGATGTCGGGTTTCTTTAAATACTCAGCGGTATATAAGTCGATAATACACTTGGCAAAATGATTTAGACAATCACGTGCATAATGTGCACCAATTTGTAAATATTCATCAAGTGAATCAGGTGTTATGCCATACGCCAATTGGCGAATGGCAGACGTGCATTTCATTATAACACTAAAACCCATTAAACCGGTGGCATCCGGTCGTACTTTAAAAAATTCAAAATGGTTAGGAAGAGGTTCAGCAGTATAGTTAGAAATACCTTCGACTATTTCTAAGAATAATCGCCTGCTCATACGAAATCGACGCCGGAAAACGTCTCAGGGTACTTTGTATTATCACCAAAGTAGTCGTCCAATAAACGTGCTCGGCAGCTTCACGATCTCGATAGACTGGCACGCGAGTCCGGGTTGGTTGAGCTTGTTGGCGTTGCATGTATTGATGTGCTTGAGTCATAAAAAAAATATCCGTCTCATCGTCGACATCGGACGAATAACTTCCAGGATCCATCAAATTTCGACGCATCTTGATCAAAGATTGTGTAGAAAATATTGTGTGAAAGGGTTTATTTTGAGAAATGGTGAGAAATGGTGTGTGAAAATCTTCTCCTATATATGAGGCTACATTTGATTTATGTTTGCCAACTAGGCAGTTTGGAGCAATCTCATTCGCTAACAATGTCATGTGTAATTTTAGGATTGGCCAACATGTCATGTCTCTCTTTCCATTAATTCGGATTTAAAATTAGAATTAATTGAATTTTCCTTAATTAACAACTTTATTATCGGAAATGATTTAAGAGTAATACAAACAAAAAATCCGAATTTGCTGCTAACATCATGCTATTACCTATTTTAAAAGTTTAATTTAATATTAATTTATAGAACTCCATAAATGTGAACTAAGATTTCCGAGCAATATTTCATATATCAAATACGTATATTTAAACCATTTAGTATTTTAGGTTTTAGTTATAAAAACTTTTGAAGGCTTCCTATGTATCAAGAACACCACTTTAAAAGTTCAATAAATTCAACCATGTAATTCTTACGCTTATTTTCTATAAAATTATTTACAAAAAAGTTTTATTGCGCCTCTAAGTTTCTTATACCATTTATTCATGTATCAAAAATTGTTTCTCATCATTTCAATTATGGTTTGTTATGTTTGTTATGTTATTTTAACCGTATCACTACATTTTCTTATATATTTTTTTTGAAGAATGGGCGGGCTTTGAAAATGCAATGCTACGTAAAGCTGCATGCTTGTATTTCTTAACCTCCAAATGAGCCAATCCAGCAGCACATTGTAGTTTTGCAACTACGATAGGCTCTAAATCAATTTTGCAACTACGTAAAGCTAATGTCGTAGCTGATGCCTCACGTTTTGTTTGATGGTGATTTTCGGCAAATTCTTCATGTTATTCCAAACGGCTGTAGGCAAGACGTGGTTCATGCGACGATCAATGCTTCATATCTTTGGGACCACTGCATTGTCTTGAATTTAACAGTAAACATGAGGCTGGGTTCGGGAGCATCTGAGGTTGAAAGAAAAGAAATAAAGGAATTCGCAGATTGGGTACTCGATATTGGCAACGACACTATAAGTATGTATTTCATTTATTTGTAATATTTTATAAACCATTCCATGTTTTTTTGAATGATATCAACTTTTTTCTAATTATCTAAACACAGGTGCTGAAAATGATGTTGAATCGTCAATAGAGTTCCCGGACAACATGCTGATTCCAGAGTCTGATGATAACATTGGGGCTATTATTCAAGAAACATACCCTCAGTTGCTGGATAATCTATGGCAACGCATCTTGTTTCAAGATCGAGCCATTCTTGCTCCCACACACGAAATGGTTGACATCATAAACGAACGGATGCTTTCTTTAATTCCCGGAGAAGAAAAGTCATACGAGTCATCGGACTCGGTTTCTGCTGCAGATGAAGATGATACTATGTTTAACCTTGATCTTTACACCACTGATTTCTTGAACAGTATAAAAATGTCAGGCGTCCCGCAACATATCTTGAAGTTAAAGATCGGCGCTCCGGTAATGTGTATGCGGAATATTGATCAAAAAGCTGGATTGTGCAACGGAACGAGACTTCAGATATTACGATTGAGGGTAAATATAATCGAAGGTAAAATCATATCTGGCGGCAAGGTTGGTACAATTTGCGCTATTTCTCGAATGGTTATTAGTCCTTCCGACAACAAGATGCCTTTCAAATTGAATCGGAGGCAATTTCCTGTTCATGTCTGCTTTGCTATGACCATTAATAAAAGTCAAGGTCAGACGTTGTCTCAAGTTGGTTTGTTTCTGCAAAAACCGGTATTCTCACATGGCCGGCTTTATGTAGCTGTATCACGAGTTAAGAACAAGAACGGATTGAAGGTCATTTGTTGTGACAGAGATGACAATTACACTAATTCAACAACAAATGTCGTTTACAAAGAAGTCTTATTTCGTCTATAAATTTTATGTAACATTTGTCCATGTATCAAATTTTGTACAAACTTATCATTACAGCTATCGATTCTTATGTCATTTTTAAAATTATTAATATTTGTTGGTATTTTTTTTCTATAATATATCTCTTGAAGCATGCCCGCCCAGTCGGGCGGGCTATGAAGCTAGTATTGTATAAAAGGGTTGGTATTTATAAGGGTTAATGGTTTATTTAAAAAAAAAAAAAATTAAAAATTCTAGAAAATAGCCGTTGCCAACGGCTAGTGCCACGTGGCACTCGCTCATTGGCTCGTTGGAATCGTCGGTCGTCCGGCGAACACACCCGCTCACGTAACGAGCGGTGTGGTGGCGCGTCCGGCGCGCCGACGTGGCGTCCGGCGCCCACCACCCTTCGCCACCGTACTCCTTCCTCTAAGCTTATGGATAGCGTACATGTATGTGACTATGTGATGGGTAAGCTTACGGTTAGCTTACTAGTAAATACGAATAAGCAGTAGGAATATATATTGATAATTAATAAGTGATTAAAGAAAAGAAATGAATATTATGACTTTTATTATATTTGAGAATGAGTCGAAAAACCCATGTATCTCACGAGACTATTTTGTCTCACGTACTACTTTGTTTTTGTGGTATGTACTCAGGTTCAGGATCGTTGGATTAGAAGGTCCCGTTAGAAGTGGCCTAGAGTTGATCAGCTCGGGAGCTCGTAGGTAGATCCCGTTTATCCTATGGTTATGATATTGTATTGTAACACCAGTTTTAATACTCTGATAAACTTTTAAAAGGTTTTTGTTAAACCGTATTTTGAGATATTGGACTTTGTAATGTTTTTATTTAAAAATATGTTTTAAAAGATGTTTTGAAAAATTGAGGTGTTACATTAAACGGGTTGGCGGGTCGACCAATTTAAATTATCATTGACCCGAACCTAACCTATTTAATAAACGGGTCAACTGACTCAACCCGAGACTGGCCCAATTATTTTTTACCTCAACCCAAACCTGTTTATTTTCGTGTCGGTTTCAGGTCGGGTTTCGTGTCGGGTCAGGAATTGCCACCCCTAATGTTATCTTCATCCTTATTTTTTTTATATACTTAAGGCTACTCAATATGGGCCTCTCCCCATGTAGAAAAGCTGAGCTAGGTGTCTACACCGTGGAAGACTTCGAAACACCGTCCCTCTCACTTCGTGGGGTGGCCCGTGGAGGTGTGATGTTCGAGAAAAATTGGACCGTTGAACGGTAATTATATTTGGGTTGGAACTGTGCAGAAGAAAATAAAATGAAGAAGTGGTTGGAGGCTTGGAGGTGTGAGAAGAAAATGAAGGCATATGTTTGGATTTTAGGTTTTTTGGGATTTTGAGAAAAAAGTTTGGTTTTAAGTTTTTTTTTTTTGGGGGCTCTTGAGAGTGTTGGGTTCTAATTTAACCCCAATTACCAAAAAATTGAAAATTTACACAAAAATTTATAAGTTAATTAAAACTGGTATTAGAGTATCTCCAACCACACTCTATCTAATCCTCTATCTCTATATTTGAAGTTTTTTTTTTCTCTCACCAACCGAACTCTATCACCAACTTAAAATATAGAGTTAGGTAAAAATCTCTCTATATTTGAAGTGAGAGGAATTAACTCTATCCATGGGCCCCATATTTATTTGGGAGTATAATTGTTAGTGGAATATGAGTCACACTAGTTTTAAAGACTTTTGAAGGAAGAATAAAACATATGGTTAGAGTTGGTATATTGTTTAGAGTGAGTGGTCCTACTATTTATAGAGATAAGAGGGACTTTTATAGAGTTTATGGTTAGAGATGCTCTTATAAACTTTTGGCAATCTTATACTACTATTATAAATTAACAAGGATTGAATACCCGGGCTTCGCACCGGGATAAATTTCGAAGCGAATTTGATTTAATTATAATATTCACTTTTGTTATATCATTAAAATTATTTTGATAATAAATTGTTTTTTTCATTTTAATGCATAAATAATTAATAAACCTTGCTTTTAAACAAACATTATGTTTAAGAGCAAATAAATAAATAAAAACTATGTTTTTGTAATTATATACAATAATATAAACTTATTTGGTTATTATTTGCATGTTATTAGTTATAAAGTTTAAATCATGAAACCAACTTGCCTTCTATTCATTATTTAAAATTTAGTATATATATAAAAATTATTTAAAATTTAGTATATATATAAAATTATTTATTTAAATCTGTTTTAACATCGTCCATGATGGACTCAGTTAAATCACCATTTCCTTATTGCTACCTCATACGTTTTTTATATAATAAATTATTTGTTAACATAAATGCTTCCCCATCGTATTAAGGGAAAAATGCATAAAAGGGTAATGTACTTTGATTGAAAGTTCATTTAAGGGTATGTACTTTTGTTTTGATCACTAAAGGGTAACAAGCTTTTATATAAGTTTATAAAAAGGGTATCTATTTTTGTTTTTGATCACTAAAGGGTAATCAACTTCTATAAAAGTTTATAAGAAGAAAATCTACTTTTTTTCTTATCACTAAAGGGTAACCAACTTTCATGTACGATTAAAAAGAAAGAATACGTAACTTGTAAGTGAGAAATTTATGGATTATAGCACATATTCGTCAGATGAAAGATGTCAATTATGTATATGTTTTATAATTATATTCATTTGAGTCGTTTTTTCTATTATAGTTGAGAAACATCCAATGTATAATCCATCAATCTAGGCCTGTAAACGAACCGAACGTTAACGAAACGTTCGTGAACATTTCGGCGAGAGGTTAAAGAAGCCGGTCAAAGGTGAAGTGTACGAATTGTTTTGAAAGTTGGTTACCATTTGGTGACAAAATAAAAGTATATACCCTTATTATAAACCTGTATAAGAGTTGGTTACCCTTTTGGTGATCAAAACAAAAGTACATACCCTTTTTATAAACTTTTATAATAGTTGATTACCCTTTAATAGTTGGTTACCCCTTGTATTAATTGTGGAATCAACCACATCATATTCTAATTTCTTGTTAACAGTTCTCCTTGAATCACTATTGTATTGGTTACCCCTTGTATTAATTGTGGAATCAACCACATCATATTCTAATTTCTTGTTAACAGTTCTCCTTGAATCACTATTGTATATTATAGGAATTTCTTAGGCTATCTTTTTATAAAAGAAAGTAAAAATAAATGGTGACATGAAAATTAAAATGATGCATAGCGTTGTGGATATTTTCTCTAAAATGGTATGATATAATTATTAAAGTGACAGATAATGTGATTGAAAAATTGATGTGATTAATAGCACCCATACACATTAGCCTGAGTAAACTAAACTTAAAACATCTTTTTAACTAAAAAAAAATTTAATAGGCAACAAGCTTATTAGTTGATTATAAATATAACTGAAAGTTAACATTTAAAAATTTTAACCGATAAACATTTTATTTTCCCTATGCAACTTACTATCTTAAACATGTCTAAAATAGCTTAAACCTACAACATCTCGGTTGATGGTCTACTCACATAGATTAGAAACCCTTTAGTCAATAACTGAATATTGATCTCTTCGGTTAATCTTCATTTTGTAGCTTGCAAATTACCTCAAGCTTTTTCATTGTAGCTTCAAATGTGAAGCTTTTTTAGATCTCTATCAATACGATCACTTATTTTCCCAATCATAAGAAAACGAGAAAAAATAAATATGGCACAAAATAGTTTATATTGAAGCTATATCTATCTGTCCACAAAATGGAAGACACAAAACAGAAAATGTTGTACAAGGATCTGATAATCTTTCTATTAAGAGATTTATGTTTACTACTCTTTTGAAGTTATTACTAGCAGCCCCAAAGCACCAATTAGAATATACTGCATATCACAAGCACCAAAAACATCACTAATTGTCAGTTATGCTGTAAAAAGAGGGCAAACTGCATAAAAATGTACTAAACTTTTCAAAATTTCCATGTGAAATACAATTAATTTTTTTTTTTTTTAAGTATTTAACTTTTTCTTACAACCAAAGTGGGGAATTCTTTTTTTTTTTTTTTTACCATTTCTAGTAAGTTTCGGTTTCAGTTTGGCCAAAAAGTCCTCATGAAGCTCACAAAAAGAAAAGATTAATACCAAAGTGTGAGAGAAAAAAAAAAGTTTAGTACCTCAAGTGGAAAATTTCAAAAAATTCAGCACCTTTTTATGCAGTTTGCACCTAAAAAGATAAATATAAATATAACTGATTTACGAATCAAACCTTGATGATGGGCTGTTCGGTCATTATAATTGTCACCCAACCAACATAAGGCAAAAACCTGCAAAAAAGTACCAGATGCACAAATTTTGTTTAATAAAAATAAAATTTACATATTTTTTTGTTGGAATAACAAACAGTTTTGAGTTTAATTTACCCGACAGCTCTCCCCATAATATGATGTCTGTGCAACCACATTTGGCCTTGAGCATACAAAAGTCTGTCATCTCCAAAATTGTTGTCACCTGAAAGAACATTATGCCCGCCCAATATTCAAGACTTGTTTTCTAAACATTAAATGTAAATATAAATATAAGTTACCTTTTGTAAGGACATCAACTTCTCCATCTTCATGCTCATGAACCTAAATTAAAAATGAAAAATCACTCAATAAAACATGAAAAAATGGAAGTTAATATAAATATAAGTTACCTTAATTACTCGATGAACTATTGGAATTTCACGTCCCTACATACAAATAAGAGCAGAGACATAAAGTAGAAAAGTCAATTTTGTCAACTACTAACAAAAGAATCCACTGAATCAGTAAATGAAATAGAGAAAAACCTAAAAGCAATCTAATAATAATAGAGAAAAAGCATACATCAACATTGAACACCACGATTTCTCCAGCCCGAATTGGTTCCTTACTCATATGTAAAAACAGAATATCACCCTGCAAGACATTCAAATAGGGTTAAAGGCGAAAACCAAATATAATATCATTGAGAAATCCATGGAAATGAAGATGGAACACTAAACTTTGGTTACAAAAAGTTAGAACTTTAGATATAATTTCCCATCATATAATTAAAGTAAACATTAATCTAGACAGATATCTGCTCACTTACTCTTTTAAATCCAGGTTCCATGCTTCCAGATAACACAACAACAACAGGTGATTCACTACCAGTAACACACATAAGCCCTTTCCATATTATTAATGCTGATGTAACAATCATACCTAGAAAAGATAATGAAATGAACAAGAATTAAAATTACCACCTTGTTAAAAAAATTTCCAATATATATAACTCCCTGCACATAGTTTTAACTGTTTAAGTTTTCTGCAAAATTGGTTCATCGCAATTGGCAACAAGGGAGGGCACTAGATGATCATCAAAGGCATTTAATTGCAGAACATCAGTTGAAATACTATAAAAAACTAGCTTTTTGTAGTGTAAAATGAATACGTTACTGTAGTGCATCCAAAAAACCTGAAATGGAAGTCATAGCTGGTTCATAGAATGTCGAAATGTACGCAAATCCAAATAGTTAAGACGCTGCACAATTCAGTTATTATGAATGATTCCCTAATTTGAAAAACTAATTAAGATCTACAGAATTGATATCGAATTTACGAAGATGCAAATAATTCAAGCGATAATTTGCAATAACAAAGTGAAGAACTAAAAATTTAGAGTAAAATTTCCAAATTCTATCGACGGAAACAAAAATGTATGATCGAAAGGAAAATAATGAACCAAGGCTAATTGCTTGAGTGAAGAGTTGTCTGAACTGCATTGATTTCACCGAATCGATTTGCTCCCCGATCCATCCCATCTCTCTCTCCCCAAAATTCTCTCTGTGTGTAGCTTCGATTTAGCGGAGTAAAGAGCGGAGTGAAGAGAGTTTCAAGTAATTTTGCCCTAATTTGTTCATCCGTTACACAAATAAAACATATTTAATCAATTACAAAAATGGACCCTAAACTATGTGAAGTTGTATTCTTGTCCAAATTTGAACCTCATAAATATAGTTTTCTTCTAGATTAAAATTTTAAATGAATAGAGTTTTCAAATGACTTTTTAAAGGTTACGATTTTAATGTGTAAAAATTTCCAGTGACTTCTTAAATGTTACGATTTTGATCCGTACGAGTTTTTGAATGACTTCTTAAATGTTACGATTTTGATCCCTCCCTAAATAAACATTTATCAGATGATCATGGGTTGACTCGAAAACGGTCACGACAACAGTTAGATAACGCATATCTCGAACATGAGCTCGGTCAGAGGGCCACCCTGAGGGAACCCGTTATAAACGAGATCGTCCTTTAAAAAAACATGAAGCACACAAGTCATGCAAATAATGTTTCAACAAAAAGAAAAATCGGTTGAATGGGTCATGTAGAAATTAATGATACTCGATAATTTTGATATTAAGCCGCTTATATAACGTAATGTAGATCAAATAAGATTTTTGGGTTGCTATTGATTGAATCTTGTGCGCCTATATACTACCTCCGTATCAAAATAAGTGATACATTTGGGAAATTGCGGTTTTTGGGGCAAAAGATTGGAAAGTGATTTAAAATAGTATAAAGTGGATAGTTAGTGGATAATGGGACCCACTTCTTTTGGATGTAGTGAAATTAATGATGTTTAAAAGTAAAAGTAAGGGTAAAAGAGTAATTTTATTTTATTAAAGTAGATAGTTAGTGGAGAAGGGGTCCCACTTTTTTGCCAAATAAGGAAATATTTTGAAGTGTATCACTTATTTTGTTCCACCCCTTTTAGGAAAGTGTATCACTTATTTTGATACGGAGGTAGTATATGTTTGTATTTTTCTATGCGTCTCTTACTTAATTGTTTAATTTAAAAAATATGTCATCATGAATAGACTGATATCTATATTTGTTTAATAAATAAACAAATAAATTAACTAATGCTCATGTAAGTACAATTAATTGAATTTCAGAGTTCAAAATGCTATTCTCTCGTGGGGCACTATTTGAAGTTAGATTCATCCCTTATTCACATATGTCCATATTCTAGAGGTGATTTTATCCGCAAATTGTGTATAAAGAAAACCGTTGACTTTGTATATTGAAGTTTTGGTACTGCAACCATATTGAAGAAGATTGTGAAGAAAATAATGGGATCTATATGATTAGTAGAAGGTTAAATATTCGATTTATAAACCTTTTTGAGTTAGTCCAAATAAATAATTGTAGAAAATTTTAAACTCACTCGATAAATAATTGTGAGTCACATTGCTTCGCCAGCAGTGGTTAATGGGTTTGTTGGCGCAATTTTTTAGGTTCTAAATGGTTGGGTTGATGTTTGAGTTTTTTTTTTTTTTTTAATTTTTTCTTTTCTTTTCTGTTTAGGATTGTTAATTTCTTGTTGATTAATTCCTCTAGCATCTTGCTAGTATTATTTTAATATAGTGCAATTTTTAAGTGAGTATTTTGTCGGTTAATAATTAAATATACTTTATTTTATTAAAATTATGAATAAATTATTAAAGTTATATTTACAATCACGAAGTAATCTTCTTACATAAACTTATTAGCCCTTGGAGGATAAAAAAAATATCATAATCACATTAAGCACTAGGATACAATTCTTTACCGTTCAAATATCTAATAAAGAATTATTTAAAAATGTAATGAGTTTCTGTAAATGTTACCAAGAACAATTCACTTCTTTTGGTAGTTATTGCGATATATTTTCAAAGGTAAAAGTAGTCCAAGTAGTTTGGGCAAAGTGTTGACTAAAATAGCAATGAATATTGAATGCTAAATGCAAACCTTTGTGAAGAAAACCCATCATTATAAGCATCTTTAAATATCTTTCCATTTGTCACCATTCAAATTTCACATTCATACAAATACCTATTTGGATCCTCCGTTACAATCAACACTTGTTGATCTTTCCTAAGCAAACCATGGCGAAAAAACTCACCCGACAACCTTCTCTCAAAATCGCCAAAAAACAGCACACACATCAATTCAATAGTCAGATAAAAGCTTTAAAACCAAAAGTTTACATAACTAACTTTTCCGACTTCAAAACCTTGGTTCAAGAGCTTACGGGTAACGGTTTACAATCTCAAATAATATCCTCTTACTCCCTTCCTATTGGCATGCCCGTTGTATCATCGGAACCAACTCATGTGATCCAAATCGACGACCAGGATAGCCCTGATCTTAGCCTTGATTATAGCGTTGATCCTAGCCTTGATTATAACGTTGATCCTAGCCTCAATCGTAGCCCTGATTCTAGTTTAGATAATAGTTTCATGCCGTTCGATTACAATTATTGTTCATCTGAAAAATTAGGGTTGCAATGGCCACAAGATTGTGTTGTGGACTATGTGAATGAGATCGAGCTCAGGAACCTTGAGTCATGGCTCCTAGACTTTGATCCTTCAGCTTGTATTCATGATGCACCGTTTGTGCCCATGAATACATACGAGTATGACTACAACTTGGCGTCGATCATGTGATCCATGAATGTGTATGTATATATATCACTAGTGATCTTTTGTATATATATCTTGTTAATGTCAATTACTAGTATACTGTTGCATATATTTTCTCTTGTTATTTATTGTTGATGATTGTATTTATTTGTTCGCACGTACAAATTTAATGAACTATATAAATATAGAAGCCATTGTTCTGATTTTCTAGCATTGGCACTATTTAACTTTTGGGATATATATTTCTAGATATATCATTTTGATGACGCTCATAACGTATGAAAAAATCATCATATTTTTTAAATTTAAAAAAAGATATGATGGTTATAAAATAAATTATTATATATATATGCACGCCTACAAGTTATAGCTTCTATTTAGGGCGGTCCTTGCCATTGTCGGTCCACAATATTTAAGGACTCGTTTTATATAAAACACTGAAAAACGGTGAGTTAAAGAGCCTAGAAGAACAATATGACATATATAATTTGGGCATTAGGAGATATTTTTTTATGTACTCCATCCGTATCATAATAAATTTCTCATTTCCTTGAATTTTTTGTCCAAAATTTTTTTTATAGTTTTATACCAATGACAAACCACTCACTAACTATATATCTCTCTCTTTAGACTAACCTTATATTATTTGATAAAAACTATAATCAGTATGATCACCGATAACTATCTCCTAAAAATTTGTAAAAAATAGAAAGAAATTTCTTTATGGGGCGGAGGAGGTATTATTTTTTATATAAATTTGGTATATTAGCCTAGTTAAAGTTAGGGGTGCAATTTCTGACATGACCCGCAACCCAACACGAACCCAACACGAAAAAGGTCGGGTTTCGGTTGATCATAAATGGGTTCGGGTCAAAAACAGGTCCACTCATTCAACCTGTTTATAAATCAGGTTGGGTTCAGATTGTCTTGTGTAAAACCGGGTCGACCCGCCAACCCGTTTAAGTTTTAAAGATTTTCAAAAAAATATGTATGTAGTAAATATCATAAATAATATAACACACATCTTCAATTAGTTATCCTACCTAAAGTATTTCCCTTTCTTTTTGACCTTTCAAATTTGAATTTGTCCTTCAAATCTCACGCAATTAATTTCTAGCATGTTTTCCCTAACCAAAATGATACGGATCTAGAAGCTTCCTATCAAGTCTATCTTCAACCATCCAACATATTTAGAGTTTATCTTTTGTTTAGCCTTGTCTATTAGTTTTCCTTATTATAGTTTAATTAGTATTTATCTTTATTAGCTTATATATAGGATAATAATGTATGGTTGGATGGCAAGTATTGAATTAATAAGAAAAGGTTTCGTTTGAAACAAGAACTCGTGTTCTAGATTGTGAGTCGGTTGGCCGAACACAACCCTTAAGCTAGGGTTTAGCTTCCACTAATACGAATCCGTATCACAAAAGCTTGTAAATTTGGGAGACGAAAAATTTCTTATTTTACAATCTCAATTTTGAACTAAATTAGGTTGGTATAGGAGATGTAGTAAAGAGAAAACGTATAGGTGCGATTGGAAACAAATATAAGGTTTCGTTTCTCGGAGTTCAAGAAACGAGGGTGTCTAAAATTGATAACTTCATGATTAGACAGATTTGGGGTAATATGTCGTATAATTTTTCTATTTCTAGTGCAGTAGGGGATTCGGGTGGTATTATGTCTGTATGGGATCCCGCTCTTTTTAGGAGCACACGTATAGCTAGTTACCAAAATGTATTGTTTGTTCATGGGGAATGGAAGGTGAATAATATGTCTTGCATAATGGGAAACGTATATGCTCCACAAAGTAACGTGGACAAAAGAAATTTGTGGGAGTTGATTTCTAATTATATGCAAATGCATGATGGTAATTTTATTTTGTTCGGAGACTTTAATGCGGTTCGGGGAGAGGATGAAAGGTGGGGATGTTTAAAAGATGAAAGAGAGATAGCCGACTTTAATGGTTTCATTGGTACAAATAGTTTGGTGGAAGTACCAATGGGTGGGTCAGCTTTTTCTAGAATTAGTTCGGACGGGCGAAAAATGAGTAAATTAGATCGTTTTTTAGTTAATGAGGGGGTGTTTGCGGTTTGTATGGACTTAGTGGCGACGGTCATGACTGATATAATTTCTGATCATCGGCCCATTGTGTTATCACAACACACGGTTGATTATGGCCCTCGGGTATTTCGTTTTTTTAATTCTTGGATGGATGATGCTTCATTTGCGGATGTTGTTGCTAGAGCTTGGGTGTTACCGGTGAATAATGTAAATGATAGTAAATTTATTCAATTTAAAGACAAATTAAAAATGGTGAAAGATAAAGTCAAAGAGTGGTGGAAGGTAAAGAATTTGGAGATGAGTGAAAGAAGGAAGAATTTGGTGGCAAAAGTGTCAAATATCGAAAAGAAGATGGAGATGCATACGGTCTCGGATGAGGAGTTGGCGGATCGACATGCGGCAAAAGTAGAGCTCTATAAATTTGACGCTAAAGAATGGAAGGATTTATCACAAAAAGCCAAGATAAAATGGTGTATTGAGGGTGATGAAAATTCCAAATATTTTCATGGTATTATAAACAGCAAAAGAAGACATTCGATGCTGCGAGGAGTGAAGCATGAGGGTGTTTGGATTACGTCGCCTCAGGAGGTAAAACATGTATTCTTTAATTATTATTCTAACAAGTTTAAAAGTGTTGCAGGTGTTAAAGTTGCGAGGCGAAGCGATAAATTCAAAAGATTATCTGAGGCTGAGAACTTGATGTTGACGGCTCCTATTTCTATGGGGGAATTGAAGAATGAGGTGTGGAGTTGCGGAAACAACAAGGCGCCAGGACCCGACGGTTTCACGTTTGCTTTTATTAAAAAATTCTGGGATCTTATTAATGGTGATATTTTTAATTTTGTTGTTGAGTTTATTGATACAGGTTTCATGCCGACAGGATGTAACTCTTTGTTCATCACGTTAATTCCAAAAGTCATTAATCCGATGTCGGTGAACGATTATCGGCCCATCAGTCTCATCGGGGTACAATATAAAATTATTGCAAAAGTGCTAGCCTTAAGGTTAGCGGCGGTGGTGGACTCGGTGGTTAGCACCGTACAATCGGTGTTTGTGAAGGGGCGTCAAATTCTAGACGGGCCAATGATCGTGAATGAAATTATAGCTTGGTATAAGAAGAAAAAGAAAAAAGCCATGGTGTTAAAAATTGATTTTGAAAAAGCGTACGATTCTATTAGCTGGGATTTTTTAGACAGGATGATGGAGTTTATGCATTTCCCGGTTAAATGGCGGAAATGGATTAGCGTAATTTTGTGCTCATCTAGGGCTTCCGTTTTGTTGAATGGAAATGCTTCCAAAGAATTTCGTCTTGAAAGAGGCGTAAGGCAAGGCGACTCGTTATCGCCGTTCTTGTTTATTATTGCCATGGAGGGACTTCACGTGGCAATGGAAGACGCGATTTCTCTTCAATTATTTAAAGGTGTTAAGGTACGGGTCGATTCGGTTACTATTTCGCACTTACTTTATGCGGATGATGCTATTTTTATGGGAGAATGGTCTCTTGACAATATGGAAAAATTACTTATATTATTGCATCATTTTTATATGGCTTCCGGTTTAAAACTAAATCTCCACAAGTCTAATTTATATGGGGTGGGGGTATCGGACCGTGAGGTAGGGGAGATGGCGGGAAGACTTGGTGTTAGTAGAGGTAAGATTCCATTTACTTATCTTGGGTTACCGGTGGGTGCTTGTATGTCAAGACAAAAGAGTTGGGTGGGGGGGGGGGGTTTAATAGATAAATTCAAGAAAAAATTGTCTAGTTGGAAGGTCAATACGTTGTCAATCGGTGGTAGATCTATGCTCTTAAAATCGGTTCTGGGTGGAATGGGTATTTATTATATGTCGATTTTTGTTATGCCCAAAATCGTTGACAAAAGTCTTGAACGGTTGAGGGCCTCGTTCTTTTGGGGAGGTACGGAAGAAACTAAGAAGATTCATTGGGTAAATTGGGAGACGGTTTTAGCCTCGAAGCCGAATGGTGGGACTGATATTGGGAGCTTATTCTCGTTTAACATTGCTTTAGTATTGAAATGGGCGTGGCGATTCCTAAACGACAAAAATATGCAATGGGTCAAAGTGATTAAATCAATATATGGTGAGGAGGGGCATTGGTTTGGGAGGCTAACCGCCGAGGGACGGGTTCGTCTCCGTGGGCCTCTATTTTAAAACTTATAAAAAAATTTAAAGATCGGGGGATTGATTTTATGGGGCATATTAAAAAAAGGGTTGGTGATGGTCAAAATACCCGATTCTGGATAGATAATTGGATTGGGCCGAGACCTCTTCGAGTTGAGTACCCACGGATTTGGTTGATTGATAACGACAAGCAGTGTTCGGTGGCGGATAGAGTTGAAAATGGTGGGGTGGTTTGGTCGTGGAGCAGGGGTGTTAGGGGCGGAAGAGAGGAAGGCCAAATAGCGGAGCTCGGTCGCTTGATTGAAGGCAAGATATTAACAAATGAGTCGGATCGTTGGGTATGGGATATTGGGGATGACGGGGTGTATGAAGTCAAAGGTGCGAGAAGATGGCTTGATAATCTGTTTCTCCCGTCATCTCCGATTCATACTAGATGGAGTACTCTTGTCCCTCGGAAAGTGAACATTTTATTTTGGAAGGTCAACTTGAATAGGGTCTCGTCTAAACTCAATTTCTCTTTTAGAGGAGTCCCTTTAGACGATCTTCAATGTGTCATGTGTCGGGATGGTATTGAAGATACAGACCATATTTTTTGGAGTTGTCGGGTTGCAAAAGAAGTGTGGCGGGCTATTGGGCATTGGTTGCAAATCGTGGATACGGACGTTGAAGATTTGGACGAGTTTATGTATATGCTCGATAATATCTCGTTGACTTCCCGGTCTAAGTTGATTATAGAGGTGGTGTGTTTCACGGTGGTTTGGGTGTTGTGGCGGTTTCGTAATGCAATTACGTTTAATAATGGGGACATACGGAGGAGCACCATTGTGGATACAATTAAAGAGCTCGCGTTTCTTTGGATTTGTAATTGTAGAGATAAGTTTAAAGTTAGTTGGACCGAATTGCTTATTTTGCCTTGTAATAGATAGATTTATTGTTTTGGTTGCCTAGCCTTTTGCTAGGTTTTGTTTTTTAATGAAAGCCGTTTCCAAAAAAAATTAGGTTGGTTTATTATGTATTTGAAATTGAACTTTATTATTATTTTTTAAATGGATTGAGATTAGCCTTGTATTTGAGTTCATTTTATTTGTTCCTAACCCGCCAACCTGGTTCTGACCCGCTAACCCACTTGACCCTCCAACCTGATAAGTTTACAGGTTAAACAGGTTGGGTCTGGATTACCTTGGTTTATATGAGTCCGGGTTAAGGTTGCTTTTTCTGACCCAAAAATCTAACAGGTCGGGTTCGGGTTTAGAGATTCCAATCCGTCAACCCGCCAACCCGAACCCGCTAACCCAAACCCAACCCAATTACCACCCTAGTTAAAGTACACACCAAATGGAAGTTTCGCACCACCTTGACAAACTCACAAACTCAATTGAAACTTGTATGTGTGAATAAGTGTTGTGGTGCCTATAGTCCCATCAATAATTTGTTGCAACAAAAGCAACACGGTAAACATCGCTGTAACAGTAACGCATTCATATGGTTCATCTAATTAGCTACCCTCCAACCATGTCGCTGTTCCACCTATTTGGCAGTTAGTTGTCTCTGCTAATTTCATGCACAAAACGTGGCCGTGACGCTTTACGGCTAATATAAAATCACTTTCATACAAAATTAACCTACTCAAATTATTCTCGATCTTGGCTTATTTGAATGTATTTCACAAAAATTAAGAATTATAGCTTTGTATTAACAATACACTAGCAGGTACCTGCGCAATGCGGCGGCGGGTACCCTGTAACTATATTTTACGATGAAGATAATGATGGTAGTTAGTGGTGGTGCGTAGTGATGGTGGGTGGCGGCGGTAGTGATTGTGGTGATGGTAGATGATGGTGGTGGTAGTTGGTGGTGTGTCTTAGTGGTGAGTAATGATTGTGGTGGTGGATGGTTATAAATAGAATAATAGAAGTGTAAGGATTTCTAAAGGGATAACATGGTATATTAGTAATTGCAGTCAAATAATCAAAATCTGCATTAGTAGCTCAATTGATTAAATTCCCTTGCTAATAACATGAAGGTAGCAAGCAATTGATAATCATGTGATCACTAATATATGAATCTAATTTTTCTAGCATATATCATTATTCACCTAGCATCATATTTATACAAACAATCTTGTTATCTTTTTTTGAAAAGCAAATATTTACATACTCGTTTTATAAATTGTCTGCAAGATAAAAATTAGAAAATGATACAAAAGAATCTAACAACCAAAGCCAAAAACCCGAGAACAAGCCAAAGCAACCACCTCAAAACACTCACTAATCTACACATATTTATTTGAGATTTTCGAACATATTAATCACCAAAGCAACCACCTCAAAACTTGTACTTTCCAACACAAATATCAAGCATAAACAATATGAATACAGCAAGTAGGACTACAGTACAAAGATTGTAAACTTATTTCGAGATTGATTAATGGATAGACCCTTCTACACAATGACTTTTGGTGATCTAAAATTTTTAACATTTTCTCCAGAAGAACAGAAATAACCAAATGAAGGATTTTATTTACCCAAATCGACATAAACTTTCACAAGATTTCTAATCATGCCAACTGGAAAGGTAACCATTCCGATTCAGTGATTCACCTTATTCACGATCATCCACTGAAATTTCTGCTTTCCCACGCAAAACCTCAAGCACTTAGCAGAACCTTTCTACTTGTGCATCTAAAAAAATAATGCATAACTGATAAATATAAAATCTATAACTAAAAGAAATAAGAAAATGGAAAATGGAGAACCTTGACATTAGGCGACATCTGGTTCAGTTAATAACAATGAGTCATCACTTACTTTTTTCTTGCCTTTTGGTTTTTTAGATGCAGATGTATTAATATCCTGTAAATTCTATGTCACAAACATTAAACATATACAGATACACACATGTATGATGCATGTATGTATGTGTGTCAGTGTGTGTGTATGTAATAGGTGTACCTGGTGAAACAAAATTGAATGACAGAGAAAATCTGTATAGGAGTAAAATTTATTCCAGCTTTTATTAGGAGCATGGGTTTCAATTGCCTAATTCATACAATTTCAAAAAATTCCAAAAAAATATATATATAACTCCCCATGATTATTACTACATTTGACCAAAAAAAAAATTGAAAAAAAAAATTATGATCCACTTTTTTTTGTGGATCATAATAATGATCCATATTTTTTTTGGATCATTTTTTATATATATATTTTTTTTTGGATCTTATAGGCTACGATTTTTATGTTTAAAAAAGAAATTTTTTTGAAACTCTTATCATGAAGGTTAATGGTAAGAATTAGCCAATAATAATAATAACATTACCTCAAACAAATTTGTAAGTGAGGTTAACTACTCAGGAAAAAACGCTGCAACAGAATTGTATGAATCAGGCAAAAGCAACCCTAATAATTTGTTCCCAGCAACTTTTTTTTCCTGAATTTAAGACAAAAAATAATACATCAGAATTTGCAGCTTCAATGGCTCCTTCAAACCATTCATGGACACCAGGCGCTTCAAGAACTTGATTCAAGCTAACATCACCGGCGCTGCAATTTATATAATACAATAAGCTTCATTAGACAACTTACATTAAATGGTAGGTCAATAGCAAGCCCCCCCAATTATTAACTAAAATTCTTAATAGAATTCAGATTTAATCGATCCTTTAAATCATGAAATACCTTTTCAATCAATTGCAATATAACCACAACACCAGGCTCTTGAAGATAACAGTAGTTGTAAATTAATTAATATGTTCATAATCATTTCTTGATTTAATCTTCCTGATCGTGCAAGAGCTCTGTAAGCATGATTTCTAGTGTGTCACTTGTGTAATTGAACACATGAGTTCTAAAATGTATGTAACAGTTATCCTTAAATAGCTCAAAAAATACGAATTTGTTTGAATCTCTAATCTACAATGTCAAACACAGAAATAAAAATTAACTAATGAACTATAAACCTAGCAGAAATATCATACGAGTAATTGTTAAAATAAAAAATAGAAATATTCAAGATCTAACTAACCATCGGAGAGTTCATCATTCTCGGGGGTTCGTCATTATTTAAAATGATTGACAGCTATGAACAAGAAGAAGAGGCGGTAAAGGGATTGTCGCAACATTGTAATGAATTCAGTGAGGAACGTTGTTGACTTGTTGTAGTGATGAAATGGAGCAGTCACCAGCGGTGATCAAGGAAGAATCGACGATGGAGAGCGGTAGGGTATTGAAAGAGACGCTTTCTTCTCAAACGTCGTCGGGTTAATTTAAAGAGTCAGAGTTCCAAACCCTTCCACTTCTCTGAAAACCGTTCACAAACCAAGAAGAAATAACACGTTGGGAGATGAATAGATGATACGCTTGTATTGGTCAATTGGGAGGTGAGTTTGCTAATTTTTTTACGGTGAGTATGGGATATATTAAAACTTGTTCAAGGAAAATAGTATATGGTCTTGTAGCTCACTTGTTTGAGCCTCTTGCTAGTAACCAATACGTCGCAGGTTCGACTCCCGCCACCTCATTTTTTATATAAGCCCAAATAAATCCCAAATTAGCAAGTGTGTTGGCTGAATTTTCAGCCTTGCTAAATAAGGAAGAGGTAAATGCTTTATAATATAGTAAAGATAAGTGTTGAGAATATAAGTTGAACTTTTGGATGTAATGTGTTTAGTGCACAATTTGTAATTAGTTTAAGGATGGGTAGTTAATTAACTGCCATTGTCTGCAGTACTAGCCCTGGAGGGATATATGATAGGCCTAGGCCTACAACAACAACAAACATGGGGCCCATTTTTGTACACCCTTCGTATATTCAAACCCAAAAGTGTATACCCTTATTTATCTCCTCTTCCCAATTCCCAGCTGCCCAGAAAGTGACTACCTTAGTTACCAATATCATCTTTAATATTCGTTGTTAATTTCACAACTCGGAGGTTCACAATTTTAATTTTTCGAAATTTTTTTAATCAAATTATATTTTGATTTTTAAACCATTTATATAGTATTACAATTATGATAGGGGCCTATGTTCGCCTAAGGCCCTAAAGAACTCAGGGCAGACCCTAACGAACTCATGGTCGGCTCTGATTGTCTGAAGGGTTGCAACTTTTCGTATGAATGGCTGCAATGGTTCATTATGTATATATACAACTCATATAAATATGTAAAAGTAGGGATGAGAACGTGACCAGAATTGAACCGAATTGACCCATAATTTCAAATGATTAGTAGACTCGGGAATCAAACTGTTTTACAAAATACATTTATGAGCATGGTTATATAATACTCTCTCCGTCCCTAAATAAAGTTCTCATTTCTCTTGGGCACAACTTTTTTAGGAGATAGTTAGTGGTGAGGTATTTGGTATTACTTTTGATTAAAATATAAGGTTTGATTGGAGAGAGAAAGTATTTTAGGAGATAGTTAGTGGTGAAAGTATTGATAATAATATTATTATATTAAGTGGGCCCTTAAGTTTGAGAAATGAGAACTTTATTTAGGGACAAATGAAACTCATAATATGACCCGATACGACAACGTTACTGAAAATAACATATCTCCTAAACCATTCATTATCTTCCCTCCAAATTGTTATCACAGAAACTAGACTCCGAGAACTACAAAACATTATGAGACGGCTTCTTCCCAAAACAGACCCGAAGGTCCCTGAAACAGCCTCACAACACGGCTTACCTGTACAGTGAAATCAGCACTGCATCACCTTACGAAAATGACCGTAACTTTCAAATCGTGATCCCGTTTAACGAGCGGTTTGCAGCCATGGAAACGTAACTCAGATATCTAGACTCCAACACGGGCCGAGAAGCAAAATTCCAGTTCTAAGCAGACCAAAAACAGCTGTGAACTCGGTGAATAAAATTTGTCAAAATTGAATTTTATAAAATAATATAATTATTATAAACAAGTCCCAACCTCATTATCCCGAACAATACCGAGATGCCTAGACCTGATTTCTGGGTGTTTCCTCTAGTCTTGACTCGGTAACCAATTAAAGACTCGATTATGAAACTGATGCAATATGGCCATGGATTATTGCATGGAATTAAGTAGATGATTAACTCATAGTAACTAAGAAAACAAGTTACAAATAAGTCCATTAGTGACATTTTAATTCATGTTTTAAGAAGGCTTAAAGCCATTAGTCTTTTCATTTTCTATAACCATTTTGAAGTAATTGTTAGGATGTTTCTTTAGACTTATTTAAGTCATTTCTTTTGTAATAGGAAAGGTTGAATGTTTATGAAAAAGTTGAAGCTTTTAAGAAAATAGTTTTTCTCTCCTAAAATTGTTCTTTGTGTTGAAGACATTTTGAAGGTCAATCCACGGTATTCTTTGAATCAACGTGTTTTTGGTTAGATTATCCGGTATTCTTTTGAATCAACGGTTCAATCTATTCTATCGTCCTTTTTACAACAACAATGAATTCATATGGCTAGTGAATACCATTTTTTGGAACATATATAGCCACGCAAGCAAAATAAAAATATCTATATAAATTACTCTTTACACTGTAAAATTAAGTTAATATATTTAAGAGTAAATTACACGAATGGTCCCTGTGGTTTACACAATGTTTTGGATTTGGTCCCTAAGTCTCAGTAATTACACCCGTAGTCACTGTGGTTTACACTTCGTATTGGTTTTGGTCCAAAATCCTAACAGACGTCATATTTGGCTGTTAGGGCATCTACATCGGAGGTTTCAAATGGCTTGCATAGGCTTGCAAACTCAAATATGCAAGCCACGTAATCACTGCAATTTCAAAATATGAAACCCAATTAGCAATTGCATAGTGGGCTCTCTTGAATATATATTATTTATTTTATTTTTCTAGTATTTATTTTGTTTATATATAATTGGAATTTGATATGTGGGGATCACTTTTAAATATGTGTAGTAATTGCAGTGATGTGGAAAGTATGTGTAGTAATTGCAGTGATGTGGAAAGTAGTTGCAAAGCTGATGTGACACAATTGAAAATTAAATGAAATTTCACTGATATGGATGGCCTTATATTTTTTCAAATGGCCAAAATACCCTTCACTTTAAAAAAAAACCCCAACAATCAAACCCCTTATACGAAGTAATTGATTTTTTATCCTCTATTTGCAGGTTCTATGAATCAAGGAAAATTCCACAACGAATCATGATTTCAATTTAGAACAAATCAGTCAACCACGACACCCTTTCAACGAATCAGGTTCTATGAATCAGCCAGCACCACCACATCCTTTTTATTCAATTCCGTCGACGACAACCATCACCACCGCACCCTTCTTAATGGATTCCGGTGACCACGACAGCCATCACCACCGCACCCTTCTTAATCGATTCCGGCGACCACGAACAGTGATCGAGATTGTTCTTGATCTCGGTTAGAGCCTTATTCCTCCCCATTCAGACTAAAGATTTCGACTCTGTGTGGTCGGCCACATCAACTCCAGGCGTCGGCCATATGCCAAACTTCGATTGACGGTGACGGCTTACCCCGCCGGAAAACCTAATAAGGTTGATGAGCATAAATAGGATTAATTTTGCAAATGAAATTTAGGCTTTTTTTTTTTGCATCTTTCACCATACATATATGCAGATTCATCATGAATCTAAGCATCTGAAGCTTCCATACGATGAATTAAATATTACTAACCTCCATTTTGTTTCAAGAACTTGTGATAGTTACCGTTGCATCCACGAATACTAACTAAATTCTGTTGATTCTCCCTAAATGGTTCGTATCAGATTGTGATTTAGGGTTAGTTGATTTGGGGATTATGATTTAGGGTTAGTTGATTTGAGGGATGACATTGTACAAGTAGTACATGGAAGAAGAGAAGAGAAGAGAAGTGAAGATAGAGTATAAGTCTAAGGGGTATTTTAGTCGGTTCAAAAAATTTAACAGCTATATTTGACGTCTGTTAGGATTTTGGACCAAAAGCAATACGAAGTGTAAACCACAGTGACCACGGGTGTAATTACTGAGACTTAGGGACCAAATCCAAAACATTGTGTAAACCACAGGGACCATGTAATTTACTCTATATTTAATGATTTTAAAAGTTTGGCAAAGAGGGCAGACTAAAGAAAATGTATAGTGGCACTTTTGTGAAAACGAAGATTAATACGACAGGCTAAGTACACGGTTTTGTCCATTAAATTACTTGGAAACTTCGGCCCAACGACTAAGTCAACTTTAAGACTCATTTTTTTTTTAACAGCAAAAACAACTTGAAGACTCACTCATATAGTCATAAAGACATAGTAGATCTTATGTTTAAATCATGAAAGCATTTTCAAAGGCTCATATTTGTGTTCATCATCAATCAATGATGAGTGCACTTCCATGGATCTCTTGTTATTGTTTTGCGTTATTACTCATCTTAGGTCGCAATTCAGTAATCTCCCAGCCCCTTGACTACCCAACTGCCAATCTTTCAACCACATGGACCAACGTTGAATCCGCACCCCATTCGGTTAATTTCACAGATGGCTCAACGGTTCGAGCCATCCTCCTTAGAGGGTCCTTCGGGCCCAAATTCGCCTGTGGTTTCTACTGCAACGGGGCTTGCACATCTTACCTATTTGCCGTATTCATTGTCCAAACCAACAGTGGGGGTGGAATCGTTCAACCGGCTATCGGGTTTCCTCAAGTTGTTTGGTCAGCAAACCGCAATTCTCCAGTTAGTTATGGTGCGATATTGAATCTCACTGCAACCGGATTATTGGTCCTTCAAGATGCTGATGGAAGTATAGTTTGGTCAACTGTCACCAACGGGAAATCAGTCGTTGGTATGAATTTAACCGATACTGGAAATCTCATACTATTTGATGTTAATAGATCTATAGTTTGGCAATCTTTTGTCTTTGGTACCTGGACAAAGATTGTTTCAAGGACAGAAACTGATACCGAGTGTGTCGTCAACTGATTGGACGGCTCAACAAGGTTTGTTTTCACTTCAAGTCGTTAAAAATGGTTTGTTTGGTTATGTTGAATCAAACCCACCTCAAGTCTATTATAGTAACACGGTTCGTCACACAAATATAATTACAGAAATGGGTTATGTTAAGTTATTGAATGGAAGTCTGTCTATTTTCATTAATTCTGCCGAGCCAAGGGGCCCCGATGAAGAAATTTCCATACCTCCAGCATCATCGGCTCAATATATGAAACTCATGTCAAACGGGCATTTAAAAGTGTTCGAATGGCAAAACGAGTGGACCGAAGTGAGTGATCTATTTAGTAATTCTCTTGATGAGTGTGATTATCCTATGACTTGCGGGAGAAACGGTATTTGTTGGACTAATCAACAATGTAGTTGTCCCGTATCAAATTCTCAGCGGATTGACTATTTTCGGGCGATAGATGATCGGCAACCCAACCTTGGATGCTCGGAAATTACTAACATCACGTGTAATAGTAATATGACCCGAGATCAAGTTTTTATTGAACTTGAGAATGTAAAGTACTTCAACATTATAATAGACTTGAAGAGGGTGAATATGGAGACTTGTAAACAAGCATGTCTCAACAATTGCTCGTGTAAAGCGGCTATGTTTCAATATGGCTCGAATACTTCAGAGGGGGATTGTTATTTACCGTCTGATCTCTTTACAATGATGAACGTTGATCCAGATGTAATTCATCACAATGCTTCTGCTTTTATAAAAGTTCAAAATGTAAGATCGCCATCTTCCTCTACGCCCCGAAAACCAGTTATTATGGGTTCCATTATTGGAGGTTTTTCGGTTATTATTGTGATTGTAGGTTTTGTTATATTCATAGTTCGCAAGCTAAGATTGCATGCTAAAATGGAGGAAGAGTATATAAATGATGTACCAGGATTGCCCACCAGGTTTTTATGCGAAGATTTAAAAAAATCAACCGAGAATTTCAATAAAAAGCTTGGCCAAGGAGGATTTGGGTCGGTTTTTGAAGGGACTCTTGAAGATGGCTCCAAGATTGCAGTCAAATGTCTTGACGGTTTCGGGCAGGTCAACAAATCATTCTTAGCCGAGGTTGAATCGATTGGAAGCATTCATCATGTGAATTTGGTTAGACTTAGAGGATTTTGTGCATGGAAATCACAACGGTTTCTCGTGTATGATTTCATGAGTAACGGTTCATTAGATCAGGGGATCTACCATAAGGATCAAGAGCACGTGCTAGAATGGGGTGTAGAAAAAGAATAATTCTTGATATAGCTAAAGGTTTGGCATATCTCCATGAAGATTGTAGGCAAAAGATCATTCACCTCGATATCAAGCCTCAAAACATACTCCTGGACGACGATTTCAACGCCAAAGTTTCTGATTTTGGTTTGTCAAAACTCATTGATAGAAACGAAACCCAAGTGATGAGAGGGACCCCGGGATATTTGGCTCCAGAGTGGCTGAGCTCGGTTATAACAGAAAAAGTTGATGTTTACAGCTTCGGGATCGTTCTTTTGGAGATCTTGTGTGGGAGGAAAAACTTTGACAAATCTCACCCGGAAGAAAGTTGGCATTTGCTTCGTGTTTTCCAAAAAAGTTGGGAAGAAAAGAGGTTGTTGGATATGGTTGATAAGTATAGTGAGGATATGCAAATACACGGTTTAGAAGTTGTGGAGATGATGAAAGTGGCTTCATGGTGTTTGCAAACTCATTTCACAAGAAGGCCTTCAATGTCAACTGTGGTTAAGGTGTTAGAAGGGGTGTTGGAAGTTGAATCAAATTTGGATTACAATTTCACAGATCCAAGATTGCATAAAACAATAGTTGAACATGAGAATGATATGACTCCATTCTTGGCTTCTGTTCTATCTGGGCCTAGATGAGTAAGACTGCCAAAAATACTAATACCCAAAAGAGGGAAATAAAAGTGGGTATCTTATGTGAGTATTAGTATTTTTGTGTGTATTCTATAATGTTTGGGTTCCAATGATATTAAACAAAAGTGTATTATTGGCCCGGATGCGTTAGTTTGTGTCAGTTGTAATGTTAGTTGATATAACGTTGGCAAAACCAGATGCGTCTCAAAAATGTTACTAGGCAATATATGAGATATCAGTGAATTTTAGCCCGATTAAAACGGTGTTGTCTCAAAATCCAAACCATGATAATCAAATACAAACTTTCATTTTTAATTTTAAACCATGATGTAACATTCTACAATGCATAAAGTTAGCCACCCTACACAACATAACATAAGTTTTCATTTATGAAATTAATAATGTAACAAAAATAATCATAGGGCAGATTGTGTAACATAAATTACTTTAATTTCTCATTTACTTTACTACTGCACAGGTGGTAGTTGTTTCACACAATCCAAAGTATCAGGAAGAAGCCTCTGATTGGCTGGTTTTAATCCCTTCTTTAACCACCGCTTCACAAGAGCCAGTTCGATTCTCCGTACCTGTTAACAGACCATTTTTTATGCAATTAAAGACCAAAAACTCATAAATATGGTAAAAATGTAAAATTAAAGCATTTGCAGCTCAAGTGGAACCAATTCTAAAAGATGGTTTGCGCCCCAATTGGACCATTAAAAACTTTGAAATAAGTTAATTTGTGCAATAGTTATCATAATTTATAAATCAGACATTTTTGTATATAAATTTAACACTTTTTTAAATGATAAATGGAAAACAAACCTGTTTAACAATGAAAGGTTCCTCTGCAAGACTCAATGGTGCAGTTAATATAGTAAGAAAACCATTTCTGTTTCCATAAACAATGTCTGTGAAAGGTCGATCACCCACCTAAAAACAAAGAAACAGTTATAGTTTATTATTTAATTTAAATTAAAATTCAATATAAACCATATTATAACTTATAACTAATTAGTTAAAATACCATTATTAGTTTTGACGAAGCACATCCAAAGTGTCTCTCAATTTCTTCAGCTGAACCAGCTGGCTTTTTCATCTCTAGGGTAAACAAACAAAAACACAGCACAAATTATGCCAGTATTTTCTAAAGATAAACATAAGTGTATTAACTCTGTAACTAATCCATCCAATTCAAATAAGCCCTAAGAGGTTCTCATATGGGTATTCATATTCAAAGATATACGCTTTTTAATGTCATATGAAAAAATCCAGATGTTGTATGTAGCCTTAATCAAATTAGGACAACCAACATGATAAAAATGTAATTTTTCTTGCAAATGAACCATAAAAGTTAAGGAATTTTACTTACTATGTCTGATTACTCGGATTCCAATGACATACTCAAGTGCCCTAGCTTTCCTGTCATCAGGATCATATTCCTGAAGCCCTGATCCACATAAACAGTCAGAAACAGATCAGTCACAATACAAAAAAACAACACAAAATCATCAATCAGCTCGAAATCATGTAATTACCAGCAGAATTGCTGAAAACCGCAATGTTGTTCCCAAAAACAGATTTACAAGACTCCACAGAATCCGAAAGCGGGCCCCATAAAGATAAAGAGTACGGAACAGTAAGAGTATTATCTTTATCAAATACAACACCTTCAAACCCTTTTTTCTTCAAAGCAGCCCAATCAATATATCTAATATCAGGCACTGATACATGAGGCATCACCCAATTCCTGTTTCTAGTAATCACCGAGACCGAAAAAAGAAGCCCTTCAACATTAATCCTTTGTCCTACAGCCGCTTTTAAGTCCGCCCACCACATGTTCGATGAAATGCCGCTACTAGATTCACCTCGTTCAACAATGATTTGTCTTTTATCGTTGCGTATATCACTCAAATAGATTGGAGAAGAGTCGTAGAATCGGTCGAGGAACTCAGTATCATCATCGTAATCATCGGCGTGGTCTCGATTTTGATTCGGGGTCTGGTGTTTGTCAATGGCGGAGAGGGAGTAAAAGATTCCGGTGGTTAAATGGGAAGGGTGGATATTGATTCTGGTTTTGGATTGATGAAGCCGATGTGATGATGATTGAAGAAGCTTGATTTGTTGAGTGTGGAAACAACAATGGAAGATTTGGTGTGGGGGAGCCAAGGTATAGAGCATTTTTATAACCCTATTCTATACAGCCCCATTTTTCTAATCTAAACCCTCACTCTATTTGCAGAAAATTGATTTGTGTGTGTGCTTTTGTTATCAACGATTGTAGCCCACTCGTTACGAATCCGAGTATAGATAGCCTCATGTTAACTTGCTTAAATTTGCACACTCCAATACATAAGGGTATTGTATATATATTAGAAGTTAGAGGGTTAAAATGTAAATTTTGAAAAACATGATTTCCCTTGTCGGCACGGATCATTTCTCCCACCTATAAATTTAGGAAAAAATTCTTGCCGCATCCAATTCATATACTACAAATAATACTGTAAGGATTCACGGTACGGGACAACGGTAATGGTGGCGTGGGGGTGAGGTGGACGGCCACGGCGTGGTGTGGGTAGGGAACACCGCCCCCCCCCCCCCCCCAACAGCGTGGGGGGTCGGCGTGGGAGGAGGAGGCCACGGGCCACGGCGGAGAACGAGCGTTGGGGGTTGCTTTTTGATGAATGCTTGCTTGTGATTGGTTGAGGGGTATTTTCTTTTTTATTATATTTAAAATTTAATAGAATAAAATGGTGTGGTGTGGTGTGGTGGGTATTTCCTAGAGATGATGTGGTGTGGTGGTAGTGTGGTTGCTTAGGTGGCGGTGATGTGGCAAAAAATATGGGTACCACATATGGTACCCATACCTTGTAGCCTAAAGTGTATAAGTATATAAAGCAAAATTTGTAATATATGCATTAAAAAGTATAGTACATAAATCACCCCTATAAATTTAGTTTGCTTTAGAGAACATCCTAAAATCTACGCATGGTATGCAAAAGGTAGGGGTGAGCAGAAAAAGAGGGTAACCGGAATCGGAACCGGAACCGCTTGGGAACCGGAGGTTCCAGATCCGGAACCTGCTAGGAGGTTCCGGTTCTGGTTCCTAAAATCAGGGAACCGGCCTAAGAGGTTCTGGTTCCGGTTCTCAAAATTAAAGAACCTGGAACCGGCGGATACCCTGTATATATTTATTAAATATATAATATATAATATAAAATACATTAAAATAAATGATTTTACTCAAATATATCAGACTATAGCTGTATTTTTAACAGTCCAAATTATATGGGCTGTTTTATCACTTATTGGGCCAGAAATTGGGGCTCTAAAATTATCCCTATTTACCATTTCATGAGTTAGAAATTAGAATTAGCCACTTAGGGTTTCATTTTATCTCGCCAGTCGCCACTTCTGCTCTCGTACTTACCTCTCCGCCTCTCTCGACCATAGTTGCACAACCGCCGCCATTCTCCGACCTCCGCCTCTCTCGTATGTGATATTTGTAATATTTAGTTAGTAATCCTTAAACCATATTTAAACTCGCTAAATGATATTTGTAATCGTTAGTTTGTGTAATTTATTGTTTTATTTATTTATTTAGTAATAGTTAAATGTTTATGAATTTAGAGACAGGGTAACCGGAACCTGCCCTGGAACCGGTGGATCTGGTTCCGGTTCCGAAAATTTAGGAACCTGTCTTCCAGGTTCCAAATCCGGTTCCTATATTCCAGGAACCTGCGGTTCCAATTCCGGTTCCGGTTCCGGTCGGAACCGGCGGGTACCCTGTTATGCTCACCCCTAACAAAAGGTACTCGAAATATTCGAAAAATACTTGAAATATCCGAGAAATATTTATATATTTTTTCCCGTATATTGGATATCCGGATTTCGGATACCAGACATAGATAGTAAAAATCGATATCCGAAAATCCGTGTACCTGAAATTCGGATACCCGAAAGTCCGATATCCAGTTTTGAACACCATTGGATGAGTTTGCGTGTTGATACCACCTAACCTGCACTTGATGGATCGTGATCCATATAGTCTAAGGGGGTTGGAGGATTTGTTAAACGGTAACAAATCTAGATGTGTAAACGGGTTATTAACTTTGTAAACAAGTTGGTTATGTATTTTATTTTATTTATTACTTGAGTTTTGATAATGAGTGTTCTATGAGATGTTAATAAGAATATTAAAATGTGTACATTAATTAACAACCAACGCTTACATTTTAGATATCACATATCTGTTAATAAAAATAAAATTTTAATGCATATAATAATTTATTATTAACAACTCTTAAAGTTGTCACTATCAAAACCTTTATTACTTAAATGGTTTGCTTGTCCATGCGTTTGTGTTGAATGAGATGCCCTTCACGACATGTTTGCAAATCATATTTATAAACTAATATATTCATAGCAATACATAAAATACTACTCCCTCCGTCCCACAAAAAAGTTCCCATTTCCTTTGGGCACAAGTATTTAGGAGATAGTTGATAGTGGGGTCTTTGGTACTATTTTTGATTAAAATATAAGGTTAATTGGAGAGAGAAAGTGTTTTTAAGAGATAGTTGGTGGTGGGATCCATAATAATAATATTATTTAATAGAAATGAGAACTTTTTTGTGGGACAAAATTTATGATAGAAATGAGAACTTTTTTGTGGGACGGAGGGAGTATATAGAATTACATTGTTTTAAAAAGTTTATAAACAAATAAAGATAACTATTTACGTACTGTAAATAAATTGTATTTTAGCTAAGAAATGTTGTTATAGATTTTTTTTATAAAAGGGTTTCTAATCTAATCTAATAATATAAGATATTAGAATATCTTTTTTATTAAATTATAATAATGAAGTCAAGTTTAACTATAGATAATCTAATGTAAATTTATAATTAGTTTAGAGAGTTATAAAAAGGTAATCCGTGACAACCTTTTCATTTCTGCACTTTAGCGTCATCACCGCCACGTTGGAGTTAACTGCATCACATACACTACGTCCACCGCTGAATAATACCCACCTAAAATTATTTCTTCGATCTTCAAGTTCAAATTTTGATTCATTTCTTCATATATCATAGCTGAAAAAAGGTTCTGGCGTCATAATCAGGTACAAAATTTTCACCAATTTCATGTTTTCATGGCATTAAACCCTACTAAAAGCAACGAACAGGACTCCAATCAACCAAAGCGAGTGTTCAAATCAATCTATGAAATTAAAATTCATCATCTCTGTACTCGACCGTGTCATTCGTCTACATTTGTCCATCATCTTTACAAAACCTACAATTGTTTCATCATCATATAATGCACGCCAACTGTTTGATGAAATGTTTAAATTGCAGTTTTTCACGCAAGTTACTTGAAGAACACAATCAGCAGTTTCGAATTTTCGAGATCAAAAGAAAACAATATAGGCGTGCAATTTGTAATTATTTCTTGCAGTGGTTATGTCTCGCAGGATGTTTTCAAGGAGTCTGTACCAATTACAAAATTTCTCAAGAAACAGTGGTTTTTCCCTCCATAAATCAAGTAAACATGCAGTTGTTGCAGCTTTCCAGCCACTTAATAATCACATTTGTAACACCACAATCTTTGAGCCATTTTTTTTTTTTTTTTTATATGCATACGGAAGCGATTTTAGAAAAACTATAAACCCTATTTATTACATATTATAAAGGCCATTTACATATTAACCAAAATATATAAAACGTTTAAAGGTGTTACTGAAAAACAGGCTCGACCCGGTTTACAAAATCAGAGTACGGTCAGACTTCCAAAACCCGACTCTAGTCAAGCCAAAACCACAACCTGAAAAGAGTCAACAAATGAGGGATTAGCACAAAGCTAAGTGAATAGAAATAACAATCAATTTGCATAACCACAAAAAATTAGAAATCAAGAGAAATCGAAAGGGAGAAAACCGTCCAAACTTCCACAAGCAATTGGACGTTACGAGAGTATCGGCGGACTTGCAAGGTACCTACAACTGTTGTTGGCCGAACAACAGTTTACCGATGGCTACTTTACTATTAGCACGGTACTCACCCCTGACGGAACACATTCGTAGGAGTCCGAGCACCCCATCCAATAGTAACGAAGCCTAGCCGAAAACCACCATAGCTAAACTCTAGAAAACATGTGCACATACTACCATTAACAATCCCACAATTAATGGTACCACTGGAAAATCAATGAAAACCAAGAAAAATAAATTTTTCCCAAAACCAGCCGAAATAGCGTCGCTATCTCAGATAGCGTCGCTATTTCCCAGAAGATAGCGTCGCTATCCAAAGATAGCGTCGCTATCCTCCAAAAAATCGCGTCGCTATCTCGGGTCAAAACGCTATTTCGAGTTTCTGTACAAATTTTCCAAAAACGTCAACAAGATAGCGCCGCTATCTACAGATAGCGTCGCTATCTTCCCCAGACAGACAAAAATCCTGCAATTTCTCTTAAGAACTCCACCATTTCAACCTTTTGTACATTACACAAAGAAAGAAGGTTAAGTCCACTCACCTTAGCTTCCTTTTAGTACCGAGCTCAGTAATCTTATATCACTGAGGCTCCTTCCCTTTTCCTGTACAAAATGAATACCGAATTAGTCACCCGAAATCACCAAATGTGTAACGAGTAATATAAGTTTGAGACTACATCTTGCAACCACAATTTACAACCAATTACTTATATTTTCACACATAACCAATACTAAAGTCTAACATTTACTCAAGTCAATCCATTATACAATTTGACTAAAAATGCACCTTAGGCCCAAACGGGTCAAAAACAAGAATAATGGGTCGGGAAACTACACAACACTTTCCAATGGGAGATTCTACTTGACCAACATCAAAATCACATACTAACAAGTTAATTGCATCCAAATGCAAGTTTCATCAACTTTGACCTTATTTAAGTCAAATTGCACAATTTGTCAAACAAACGGGTCAAGACCCGAAACCAACACAATCAAGCTTACAATTCATTCAACTAACACATTTCTAACATGAAATTGATAATTAAAGTTTACAAGCTATACAAGACTAAAAGTCAATTCCCAGGTTTGACCAAAGTCAACAATTCACAATTTTAGCTAGTTATGACCAAATTTCCATCTAGCCAAACACTACCATTTCTTAGGCATTATCTCAATAGTTAACTAGTGATCTTCATACTTAACAATTACCATTCTAACATGCATAATTCAACTAACAAAGCTTCAAGAACACCAAAATATACAATTCACCAAAATTAGGGAAAAACCCATCTTCTTCCCAAAACCACCATTGATGGAGCTTTATGAAAGCTTCATCCAATGAACTACAACTAACAATTCAACACATACAACTTGCAAGAACTCAATTAGACACTACAACATGCATCAATTCAAGATTACAAACAAGATTCATCAAGAAATTCATAAAAACCCACTTAACTCAAGAACCCTAATTCAACAAAACTCAAGAACATGAACCCTAGCTCAAGGAGGAAGAGAACTTACTTAGATTTGCTTCTAGATTCTGAAAATCACAAGGAAGAGACAAGAACTTCAAGATTTAAGCATCAATTTTGGAAGAAACTCAAGAAAGTGAGAGTGTGTGTGTGTGTCGATCTAGCAGAGAAAGAGAAGGAAGAGGAGATCAAAATGACACCTGCCCTCAAGACATAACACGTACACTCCTCCTATCCACACAGATAATTTTCATTTAACACAGTATAGGATACTAGGTTCACAGATAATTTAATTAGACCTAACTAACTCCAATTTTAACAACGAGGATATTTTTGGAACCCGGATTCAAAGGTGAACCCAAATATATAAAAATCATTTTAATATTTAAATATCTCAGTATTTGCTAATTTTTAACTACATGGTAAAAATACAATTAAATATAATTAAATCAAATAAATTATATAAAACAATAAACAATTAAATTACTTACCGAAAGTAATTAAAAATTTCTAGACCGGGTTTCAGGATGTTACAATTCTACCCCCCTTAAAAGATTTCGTCCCCGAAATCTCATTGATTACACACAAAAGAAATAAAACAAGTTTATAAATATCATTATATCTATGTCTCATATTTACATGACAAAATATAATTCTTATTGTTCCTCCATTTTATTAATATTATCGAAATAATAATTTATTAAATCCTCATTTCCTTTTCTTTGTAGTTTCAAACTTGGTGTCTCATTCGACAAATTCTCTAGTTACGTTGTTTTTAATTTATGCACTTAACAAGAAGTCATTTATATTTAAGTAATTCGCAAAATAATCATAATTTCTTCAGATAATCACACACTGAAAACTCTTTCGGCATGTACAATTTGCACGTTTTATATTTAAAAGTTGATAATTACGCAATGTCATTTATCACAATTTCCAAGTCATGGTCCGCATAACTCTACTTAAACGATTAAAACCCTTGCAAAGCATAGACAATCTATTTTTATTTAAAGTAATGCAACTTTTTAAGTGTCTTAGATTCTCAAATATCCTCTTATGTTTATTATTTCACTAAAATTTTGCACTCTTAAGCGGTTTAACTTGTTAAAAATCTCATAATTTTAGAATAATTATAATAAATCCACAGTCATAAATCACTAATTCTCAAAATTACACTTTTCGAAATCCAAATTCTAATCAATTTTCACATATAACGGCATTAATTTTCATTATTTCAAAATGTATCTTTAATAAATTTCTCAATCTTATTAAATTTTATATTCACTCTGAAATTTATCCATCAATATAATCGGAAATCAATTCAATATGGTCAATAAATTTGATTCTTATGTTGATTTTCATTTACACATTGAACATAAAAGGCATTTTTTTAGAAAATTCCAAACTATAACAATTCGAGTCATAGAGAAATCATTCAGATACATTTCATTAACTTTCTTTCTTATTTAACATCTATAACACATAAAAGAACCAATTGACACTTTTATAAGCATACAACGATGTATTTCAACTAAATGGCCATGCAAAATAAAAGTCAACATGTCAGTCTTCACTTTTCAAACCACTACTATCTTCATTTGTTAGCAATTCAGTATATCATTTAACAATATAATCATAATTCAATATACAATGGTCAATAAATTCGGCTAACACTTATCGAGTCACTACATGTGACTTGATAGGTCACGGCCATTAATTAAATTTTCTCAAATCAAGAAGCAATCCTACATAGGACTACTTAGTCAAAGCCTAAGATTACACCAATCTAACTATAGGCATCACATTAACGGATGAGTACAACAATTATTTACCAAAACAAATTGAACCTCAAACAAATAGATGAAGACTTAATTCCATATATCACTAACTATCTTTATTCCTAATGGAGTAAACACACATGTAAACAATTTTCAGTTCATCACATATTTCATAATCACAAATAAGCAATTTGCTTCAATTCAATTAACATACCTATAAATAAATTGATTGTCAAAAACATACCTGTGATATCATCTTCATCAGTGGAGGTAGTATCTCCCACGATCATCTGAAATGACCTACCCTCGGGTGGAGGGTGATTCTTTCTCTTCTGGCCTGTTGAAGATAACGACCCACTCATCGACCCCGACCCTGAACCCGATTTCCTTTCTGAAGGACAGTCACCGACCCTGTGACCCTCTTTCTGACAATTCCAACATACACTTCGCGGGAACCTACAACCATTCCACTCGTGCCCGAACTGACCACACTTGACACATCTCATAGTCTGAGTTGTACAACCACCCGTGTGAGAAGATCTGCACCTAGCACACCATTGTGCCTTCTGACCCAAACTACCTCCTGATTGTATATGATTCGAGTTTCCATGGTTTTGATATCCCTGACCTTTCTTATTTTGTTTGAAATCCGATTGTCCAGACTTAAACTTTTGATACTCTGACCTATCCCTGATCACCCAATCTCGAGTATTCAAATCACCTTCTACTGTTTTGGCCAAATCGAAGGCCTGTGACAAAGTGGTTGCGAGCCTCGCTGTAGTTCGGTATTCGGGTCGTAAAGCTCCAATAAAATGTTTTATTTTTGAAGACTCATCAGGTACCCATTGTTGTACAAATCTAAATTTTTCATTGAACTGCTCGATCAACTCATCTACCGTCATTCCCTCTGTCATCCGCAAATTTATAAATTCTGATCGAATTCTATCCATTTCAAATGAATTACAATAACGCTTACATACCTGCTCTCTAAATTGATCCCACGTTATACTATTTTTAACTTCTTTGGGTAAGTGCTCAATCAAAGTATCCCACCAATTCATAGCACCACCTACTAACTTTCGTGTGGCATACATCACCCGGTGTTGGTCATCACACCCGCAAGCATCTAAGGTTCTCTCCATTTCCCTCAACCAGTTCATTGTGACATTGGGGTCTCTACTTCCACTAAATTCAGGGGGTTTAGAATCTAGGAATTGTTTGAAGGTGCAAATCGGTTTCATACCTAACGGATAAGGTTGGTTCGTGAATTGATATTGAGGTATACCTTGACTTGGGTTAACATAGTAGTATTGTGGCTGTGACATTACATGATGAGGTTCGAATGAGGTTGACATTAGGGGAACCGTCATGGTAAAGGCGGGAGTTGTGGGAATTTACATGGTAGGGGCAGATAATATAGGGGTAAACATGTGAGGGATGTTTGGTGGTTGGTTATTCTGATTCTGATTCATGCTATCAACAAGATTTTGGAGGTGTTCCAATCGACTTTCCATTCTTATAATATAATCTTCTCTATCTGCATTTGCATCTCTAGACGTACCAATGATTTCCGTTTCGGGGTTCGACGGGTTTACCAACGTGTTGGGATCGTTATCGGCCATACCTGTAACAACACAACATCTCACGAACTCTTAGTTTAATCCGTTAGTACCTAACATACTAACTATTACTAAACCACAATTCATATTCACTCTACTAATCCACTCCTAAATTAAGGAAGTTTGACCAACTCGAGCCAAGATTTGGGAATGATACACCTAAATGTGCAACCATCGCCAAACCGAGGCTCTGATACCAAATTGTAACACCACAATCTTTGAGCCATTTTTTTTTTTTTTTTATATGCATACGGAAGCGATTTTAGAAAAACTATAAACCCTATTTATTACATATTATAAAGGCCATTTACATATTAACCAAAATATATAAAACGTTTAAAGGTGTTACTGAAAAACAGGCTCGACCCGGTTTACAAAATCAGAGTACGGTCAGACTTCCAAAACCCGACTCTAGTCAAGCCAAAACCACAACCTGAAAAGAGTCAACAAATGAGGGATTAGCACAAAGCTAAGTGAATAGAAATAACAATCAATTTGCATAACCACAAAAAATTAGAAATCAAGAGAAATCGAAAGGGAGAAAACCGTCCAAACTTCCACAAGCAATTGGACGTTACGAGAGTATCGGCGGACTTGCAAGGTACCTACAACTGTTGTTGGCCGAACAACAGTTTACCGATGGCTACTTTACTATTAGCACGGTACTCACCCCTGACGGAACACATTCGTAGGAGTCCGAGCACCCCATCCAATAGTAACGAAGCCTAGCCGAAAACCACCATAGCTAAACTCTAGAAAACATGTGCACATACTACCATTAACAATCCCACAATTAATGGTACCACTGGAAAATCAATGAAAACCAAGAAAAATAAATTTTTCCCAAAACCAGCCGAAATAGCGTCGCTATCTCAGATAGCGTCGCTATTTCCCAGAAGATAGCGTCGCTATCCAAAGATAGCGTCGCTATCCTCCAAAAAATCGCGTCGCTATCTCGGGTCAAAACGCTATTTCGAGTTTCTGTACAAATTTTCCAAAAACGTCAACAAGATAGCGCCGCTATCTACAGATAGCGTCGCTATCTTCCCCAGACAGACAAAAATCCTGCAATTTCTCTTAAGAACTCCACCATTTCAACCTTTTGTACATTACACAAAGAAAGAAGGTTAAGTCCACTCACCTTAGCTTCCTTTTAGTACCGAGCTCAGTAATCTTATATCACTGAGGCTCCTTCCCTTTTCCTGTACAAAATGAATACCGAATTAGTCACCCGAAATCACCAAATGTGTAACGAGTAATATAAGTTTGAGACTACATCTTGCAACCACAATTTACAACCAATTACTTATATTTTCACACATAACCAATACTAAAGTCTAACATTTACTCAAGTCAATCCATTATACAATTTGACTAAAAATGCACCTTAGGCCCAAACGGGTCAAAAACAAGAATAATGGGTCGGGAAACTACACAACACTTTCCAATGGGAGATTCTACTTGACCAACATCAAAATCACATACTAACAAGTTAATTGCATCCAAATGCAAGTTTCATCAACTTTGACCTTATTTAAGTCAAATTGCACAATTTGTCAAACAAACGGGTCAAGACCCGAAACCAACACAATCAAGCTTACAATTCATTCAACTAACACATTTCTAACATGAAATTGATAATTAAAGTTTACAAGCTATACAAGACTAAAAGTCAATTCCCAGGTTTGACCAAAGTCAACAATTCACAATTTTAGCTAGTTATGACCAAATTTCCATCTAGCCAAACACTACCATTTCTTAGGCATTATCTCAATAGTTAACTAGTGATCTTCATACTTAACAATTACCATTCTAACATGCATAATTCAACTAACAAAGCTTCAAGAACACCAAAATATACAATTCACCAAAATTAGGGAAAAACCCATCTTCTTCCCAAAACCACCATTGATGGAGCTTTATGAAAGCTTCATCCAATGAACTACAACTAACAATTCAACACATACAACTTGCAAGAACTCAATTAGACACTACAACATGCATCAATTCAAGATTACAAACAAGATTCATCAAGAAATTCATAAAAACCCACTTAACTCAAGAACCCTAATTCAACAAAACTCAAGAACATGAACCCTAGCTCAAGGAGGAAGAGAACTTACTTAGATTTGCTTCTAGATTCTGAAAATCACAAGGAAGAGACAAGAACTTCAAGATTTAAGCATCAATTTTGGAAGAAACTCAAGAAAGTGAGAGTGTGTGTGTGTGTCGATCTAGCAGAGAAAGAGAAGGAAGAGGAGATCAAAATGACACCTGCCCTCAAGACATAACACGTACACTCCTCCTATCCACACAGATAATTTTCATTTAACACAGTATAGGATACTAGGTTCACAGATAATTTAATTAGACCTAACTAACTCCAATTTTAACAACGAGGATATTTTTGGAACCCGGATTCAAAGGTGAACCCAAATATATAAAAATCATTTTAATATTTAAATATCTCAGTATTTGCTAATTTTTAACTACATGGTAAAAATACAATTAAATATAATTAAATCAAATAAATTATATAAAACAATAAACAATTAAATTACTTACCGAAAGTAATTAAAAATTTCTAGACCGGGTTTCAGGATGTTACAACATTAGGTCTTATGCAAACACACCTCAGCCTGCTGCTTCTGCTTCTTCTTTGAACCAAACTGAATTAGCTAAATTTGCAGCTATAGCTGACAGTTGGTAAGTTCATTATGAAGAAATTATAGCTCCTTGTTTAATCTTTGAATTTTGCAAATGAAATGGAATTAGGGTTTTGAAATAGAGTTCTTAGGTTCTAATTGTTTACTTTTATTTCTGTTATTGATGAAAAATAATATTGTTTGTGGACAGGTGGGATGCAGAAGGGCCTTTTAAGCCATTGCATGTCATGAATCCTACAAGGCTAGCTTTTATTAGGTCAACTCTTTGCAGACATTTTGGGTATATTTTTTATATATATTTTCCATCTATCTTTATATTAATATTTGGGTTTTGATAATGACAGCCCTTAGGGCTGTCACTAGACATGCATAAAAAACTTGTACATTCATCTATAACAAACTCCCGTACAATTTCTAATGCATTTAGTGACAGCCCTTAGGGATGTCATCATCAAAACCCTTAATATTTTATGTATATATTAATTATGCATATGATTTACTATAAAGGTTGTTATTTTTCTTAGCAAGGATCCATTTTCTGCAAGGCCATTTGAAGGACTAAAATTTGTTGATGTTGGTTGTGGAGGAGGTATTCTATCTGAGGTATAAGATTTATATTACTGTCATATAATATTGTGCATGTATTCTCTCTTTTTTTAAATTATATTTTTGTAATTTATCTATTACTCTGGTTAGCCTTTGGCTCGCATGGGAGCTTCAGTAACAGGAATTGATGCTGTGGATAAGAATATCAAGATTGCACGTCTTCATGCGGTATGTTAGTTAAAATGTCTTCATTAACATGTTTACCATTAACCAAATATCCATAATATGGTCAATTATCACTTAAATGGTAATCTTGGATTAAAACCTTACCAAAAAGGCAATTTTTGCATTTATTTTGTTAAATTGCAAAATTTTTTTAAGGGAATTGGTGCATTTACTTTGGGACAGAGAGAGCATATTTTTATTTATTTCATTATTATTTTGGGTAAATATTGACATGTAATCCAGTGTTATTTCTCGATTTATTTAGGATTTGGATCCGGTAGCTTCCTCAATTGAATATCGTTGCACAACTGCTGGTACCTCCAATAATATTTTTTTAACTTGAACTTTCTTTATCTGCTTAAACGTTTTATATTACTCCCTCCGTCCCATAAAAAAGTTTACATTTCATTTGGGCACAATATTTATAGGAGATAGTTAGTGGTGGGGTCCTTTGTAATACTTTTGATTGAAATATAAGGTTAGATTGGAGAGAGAAAGTGTTTTATTGGTGGAATGATTGGTAATAATATTATTTTATTAGGTGGGCCCCCCAAATTTGAGAAATGTAAACTTTTTTGTGGGACGGAGGGAGTATGATACTATAATATAAAATAATCATTTTTATGATATTACAATTACGTGAACAGAAAATTTGGTTGAAGAGCAGATGAAGTTTGATGCAGTTCTTGCTTTAGAGGTAATCTTTGTGTTTAAAATTCTTTTTTATTAAAATGAAATTCTCAAATGAGTCAAATATAGTCAACTTTGTTGACTTACTTAATGATCATAGGCATAGGCTGAAATTATACAATTTTTCAGGTAATTGAACATGTAGCAGATCCTGCTGAGTTTTGCAGATCCTTGTCAGCATTAACTGTTTCTCATGGAGCTACTATTATCTCAACAATTAACCGTTCTATGAGAGCATATGCGACTGCCATTGTTGCAGCAGAATACATCCTGCATTGGGTATGTATGAATTATGATTATAACTGTTTATATACTGTTAATTATTATTATTATTATTTCTGTTTTTCTCTGATAAGTTATTTATTAACAGCTTCCCAAGGGTACACATCAATGGTCGAGTTTTTTAACTCCTGAAGAATTAGTATTAACACTGCAGCGTGCTTCTATCTCTGTAAGAAATTAAGAACATCATTATTATTTTTATTTATTTCTTTATTTTTAATGTTGTTATCTGATTGCATTTGGTGTAGGTTGAAGAAATGGCTGGCTTTGCATATGACCCGTTGACTGGTCAATGGTCTCTTACTGATGATATCGGTGTCAATTTTATTGCGTTTGGTGTTAAAAACGACCAATAATATTCATGTTGAGCTTAGCAATTTGGACTGAATTGTGTATGGAAATTGTAATAATTTTTGGTCCAGTTGGGTTTTAGACCAATTGCACACCCCTAGCCAGCTAGATGATCTTGGTATCATTTACTTAAAGTTTGTATAAGAATATTATGATATAAATATGAACTTGTATTTTACTTTCAAATTCACAAATCATACATCAAAACTTAGTGGAGACAATAGATTTATGATAATCCTCTTCTTTATATTTCTATGGATATAATAATTCAAGTTATAATATGCCAATTGAAATTAGAAATAATCCTAATGTTGTCTAGATAATCGGATTAAATTTGATCAATCATGAGATTTTTTTTATCTTCACCGTATGCATTTGAGAAGTTTTCAAAAAAAAAATATTTTTCAGTTAAGACATTTGTTATTTTAGGATAAATTTGTGTTTATAAAAAATATTCATTATGCAGGACTTAAACTTGCAACTTTTGTGTTATTAACATAAATTTTTAACTAACTTTAAAAAGGTTAAAATTACTATGATCATGGATCACCCACTACCTCCATCACCCACCACTATTATCCACCACTAGCCACCATTGCTAGTGTCATCATCACACACCAATTAGTCGCTGCAAAATATAATTATAGAGTACTCATCGCCGTATTACACGAGTAGTTTAAATATATTCAATATTAACAATTCATTAATCATATATTCATACTTACTATATAAGTTAAAAACTTTAATGCAAAATAGAGCATATATGACTTACCTTTAAACTGGTTATCTACGTTTAATTAATAAGTTAAATGATTATATGATTATTTATTTATTACGTTTAATTAATAATTTAAATGATTATAAAGGTTTTTGTTGTTAGGCTAAACAGTAAACACACGCCTAAAATTTCAGTTCCACTCGGGTATTTTCAGGTCCTTCGGTTTTTACCCGAACCAACCTATATTTTTCAATCCCCATTTATACAAGACTGTGGACCGGACCGTTAGATGTGGTTTGGTCCGGGTTCGATTTGGTTCCTTCGGTCCCGATCGGTATTCTGCACAGCCCTAGTAGCATCCCTAGGAATAATATGCCTGGTAAAAGGGAGTTCTCACCCCAGTGGAGTCAGCTTTCGCATCAGTCAATCAAATTTCTCCTATCCATTTAGAACTGGATTTTGCTTCATACGTTGAACCTTGGGGATAACCATTAGCATTGAGGTCAATCACCACAAGAGAATAAAGAGGAAATTTTTATCATTTCAAATAAATTACACCAATGGTCCTTATAGTTTATACCAAATTTCACCAACAGTCCTTTAATTTCAAAAATTACACCGATAGTCCTTATTTCTGAAACCTTTGTGACCCATAGTCCTTTACATTAACGGGAGTTCAATTTTATCGTTAAGTTACCCCATGTGCAGTGCACATGAGGGTAATTTCGTCTTTTTATCCATCCATTCTCTCCCACACCCACACATCCCCTTCTCTCCTTTGCATCTCTGTTTCAATCTCTCTCACTAGTCACTTGGGTTTGACAACATACACAAATCACCGATAAGGACTATCAGTGTAATTTTTGAAACTAAAGAACGACTAGTAAAATTTGGCATATATCATAAGGACCATTGGTGTAATTTACTCTATTAAAAATAAATAAAATATTCTGAGTAATAAAGTTCGGTCGATCAATCTTACAAGCAACTCCGTCTTGCATATATATTTACAAAATCAACCAAATTCCAGTATCAAATTAACATTTTACGATTCAGTTTTTCAACTAAAATGGGAGGTGAAGTAGCCAGACAAATCGAGTGTTGCTGCTCGTGCAAGATTAGCTATTCTATCAGCTCATCTTTCTGCTTGTATCGAATCCAATGATTTCACTACGGTAGATTAGCTATTCTATCAGCCGATACATTAAAAAGTATATATAAGATACTGATGTTGGAAAATTTTGGACACATATAATTATACATTTATTTATATATAATTAATGGTTGGTATGTCCAAAATGGAGTGTGATGAATGAGATATCGAATCTCAAAGTGGGGTGTATGGAACAAAGAAATAAAACAAATGAACTAGTGGGAACTTGAACCTATTCACGCTCGTCTCCCGGGTTTCATGTTGGTTCGGTTTTTTGCCACTCGATTTTTGTCACTTGAGTTAGTGGAAGTATTCAAATAATAATATTGATAATATTATTTATATTTTAATGTATGTCATTAAAATATATTTGAATACAATGGTTTTATTTTCTTTGTATTGAATGACATAATGGTCATAATGACATTAAGAATGTCATTAAACATTTGGACCAAATTCTATTATAAATAGAAGATGTGTGGTTCATTGGAAAAAAAAAAAAACAACACACATTCACCAACTTGTCTACACCCACTTACAAGCATCACAATTTGCTCGCTCCATTTTTAGTGTTCCTTAAATACAAGAATTTTCGATAAGTGTTCGGGCTTGGATTATATTCGGTAGTGTAAAACTACTCGGTTGTTTTACCCTGGGAGATAGACGACGAATCTATTTTAAGTTTGTAGGAGCTAATACCAATTTTCATTAATACAATACAATTACAATAAGGGAAATTGACGAAAAACAAATACAAGATTGAAATAAGAATATGTAGAAACAAAGAAGAACAAGTTTTGGTTGAGTCTCGTGAAATTCACGATCCCCTTAAAATAGATTCGTCGTCTATCTCCCAGGATAAAACAACCGGGTAGTTTTACACTACCGAATATAATCCAAGCCCGAACACTTATCGAAAATTCTTGTGTTTAAGGAACACTAAAAATGGAGAGAGCAAATTGTAATGCTTGTAAGTGGGTGTAGACAAGTTGGTGAATGTGTGTTGGTTTTCACAAGAAATGTGTCTTACAAATGAACCATACCATCTCTATTTATACTAGAAATGTGTCATCATGTTAATAACAATCATAATTGTCATTATACATATTCATTATAAAGAAATAAAACCACCAAATTCAATTCTATGTTTAATGACACACATTAAACTTCTTAATAATATTAATAATAATATTATCTTAATAATATTAATAATAATATTATTATTACTTGAATTTCTTAACCATACAAACCGAACCCACATGATACCCGGGAGACGAGCGTCGATAGGTTCAAGTTCCCACTGGTTCATTTATTTTATTTCTTTGTTCCATACACCCCGAGAGTCGATATCTCATTCACCACAACTACATTTTGGATATGTCAACTATTAATTATATATAACAAATATACATATAATTATATATGTCCAAAATTTTCCAACAACTGATACACTTGTGTAATCAATTAGCAAATAGAACACAATACAACAATCAATTCCATGAAACAATGGTTGAATCAAGGTGATTCAATCCAAAACAGATAGAAGCCACACTTCAAGATGTGGTGGTCTCCAAGGTTTACAGTTCACAATCACCAAACATAATGAATGATGTCTATCGAATACATCTTATTTATAGACTAAATACGTCGGTTATTATCACTAACACTCCTAACTGACTTTAGTACGAAAAGACTAAAATACCCTTACTAGTTCCTTAGTAAGTAAGCGTCTTACTATTCTAGACCCAGATAGAATAGAAGCCGGCAATGGTGTCATTTCTTTCTCATGTTCAACTATTGTTTTATGCAATCTTGGATCTGTGAAATTGTAATCCAAATTTGATTCAACTTCCAACACCCCTTCTAACACCTTAACTACAGTTGACATTGAAGGCCTTCTTGTGAAGTCAGTTTGCAAACACCATGAAGCCACTCACATCATCTCTACAACTTCTGAACCGTGTGTTTGCATATCTTCACTATACTTATCAACCATATCCAACAACGTCTTTCGTTCCCAACTTTTTTGAAACACAACAAGTAAATGCCAACTTTCTTCTGGCTGAGATTTGTCAAAATTCTTTCTCCCGCACAAGATCTCCAAAAGAACGATCCCGAAGCTGTAAACATCAACTTTTTCTGTTATAACCGAGCTCAACCACTCTGGAGCCAAATATCCCGGGGTCCCTCTCATCATTTGGGTTTCGTTTCTATCAATGAGTTTTGACAAACCAAAATCAGAAACTTTGGCGTTGAAATCGTCGTCCAGGAGTATGTTTTGAGGCTTGATATCGAGGTGGATGATCTTTTGCCTACATTCTTCATGGAGATATGCCAAACCTTTAGCTATATCAAGAATTATTCTTTTTCTACACCCCCATTCTAGCACGTGCTCTCGATCCTTATGGTAGATCCCCTGATCTAATGAACCGTTACTCATTAAGTCATACACGAGAAACCGTTGTGATTTCCATGCACAAAAGCCTCTAAGTCTAACCAAATTCACATGATGAATGCTTCCAATCGAATCCACCTCGGCTAAGAACGATTTGTTAACCTGCCCAAAACCGTCAAGACATTTTACTGCAATCTTGGAGCCATCTTCAAGAGTCCCTTCAAAAACCGACCCAAATCCTCCTTGGCCAAGCTTTTTATTGAAATTCTCGGTTGATTTTTTTAAATCTTCGCATAAAAACCTGGTGGGCAATCCTGGTACATCATTTATATACTCTTCCTCCATTTTAGCATGCAATCTTAGCTTGCGAACTATGAATATAACAAAACCTACAATCACAATAATAACCGAAAAACCTCCAATAATGGAACCCATAATAACTGGTTTTCGGGGCGTAGAGGAAGAAGGCGATCTTACATTTTGAACTTTTACAAAAGCAGAAGCATTGTATTCAATCACATCTGGATCAACATTCATCATTGTAAAGAGATCATGAGAAGGTAAATAACAATCCCCGTATGAAGAATCCGAGCCGTATACAAACATGGCCACTTTACACGAGCAATTGTCGAGACACGCTTGTTTGCAAGCATCCATATTCACCCTCTCCATGTCTATTATAAAGTTGAAGTACGTCATGTTCTTGAGTTCAATAAAATCTTGATCTTGGGTGGCATTACATGTAATGTTAGTAATTTCCGAGCATCCAAGGTTTGGTTGCAGATAATTTATCGGTCGGAAATAGTCAATCCGGGAAGAATTAGATTCCGGACAACTACATTGTTGTTTAGTCGAACAAATACCGTTTCTCCCGCAAGCCATAGGATACTCGCACTCTCCGGTGGAACTGCTAAACAGATCACTCACTTCTATCCACGTGTTTCCAGTTTGCCATTCCAACACTTTTAAATGTCCGTCTGACATGAGTTTCATATATTGAGCCGATGATGCTGGAGGTATGGAAATCATATCATCGGGCTGATTTGGCTCGACAGAATTAATGAAAAAAGACAAACTTCCATTCAATAACTTAACATAACCCTTTCCTGTATTTGTGTAACGAAGCATGCTACTACAATAGAGTTGAGGCGGGTTTGATTCAACATAAGCAAACAAACCATTTTCAGTGACTTGAAGTGAAAACAAACCTTCCTGAGCTGACCAATCAGTTGACGAAACACTCGATATCAGCTTCTGTCCTTGAAACAAGCTTTGCCCGGGTCGGTTGGGTTATCAAAAGATTGCCTAACCATAGATCTATTAACATCAAACAGTACCAGATTTCCAGTGTCGGTTAAATTCAAACCAACGACCGATTTCCCGTTGGTGACAGTTGACCAACCATCAACATCTTGTAGAACCAAGTCTCCGGTTGCGGTGAGATTCAATATCGCACCGTCCCTAACCGGAGAATCTCGGTTTGCCGACCAAACAACTTGAGGGAAACCGCTAGTCAGTTGAACGGTTCCACCCACATTGATGGTTTGGACAATGAATACGGCAAATAGGTAAGATGTGCAAGCTGTTGGAATTAAATATCAAATTGTCATTTGTTTAAATATAAGTATTTGTTATATAATACTTATGATATAATTAAAATAGAAGAAAAGGTGCAACCAAGGCAAACCGCCGGCAGCAATAACTGCCGCCACCAACTGCCACCCCCTGAAATTCCGGCACCACCGTAACTGTCAATAACTGCCGCCGTAACCGCCACAACTAACCGTCGTGACTGTTGGAAGGCACCTGTTCGTGTGTTATAAATAGAAGTAGATTTCATCAAATGTAAATTCATTCCGAATGTGAGATTCGAGAATCAAAAACAGAAATGTAGATGATGAATCAGAATTGTATAAAATCTTATAAATCAATGAAATTTTACTTTGATTAAATCTGTGTTTAATTTTATGTTTATAAGATCCTATCAATTGGTATCAGAGCCTGGATAATCAAAGCCAGAATTCATCATCTACACAAAACAGTGAGCGTCCGGCCGGCGATTCGCAACCATCATGAACCACCGCAAAAGAGAGCGGAGTGTTCAGAATGCAATCATCAAAGGGACTTCCCAGGGTGGCTAATCAACAAGGATCTACCACCAAACTGGAACCGCCGATAAAGGATAACATACCTAATCGGAGAAGACGACCGGAGCACTCACCGGACAGCAGCGGACAGAGCCGCATGTTCGAAATTAGGGCACAATCGATGCCCAAAAGGCGACAACCAAGGAGATCCATAGGGATCCGCCACCGTTGCAAACACCGCCGCAACAAACCGTCGCCGGAAAAGAGATCCGACGATGAACGGCGAAGAAGACGAACCGTGAAAGTTCGAAATCAGGGCACAACCAGCGTCGCCCAAAACAACTACCGCAGATCCATCGTCAAATAGATGGATTTAAAAAGAACGATCGGAAGAACCGGCAAACAATCGCCGACGATTAACATAAAGTGTTCGATAGAAACGGCCAAAGAGAGAGAAGAAAACGAAAACACTAGTGTGCGTGGTTGTTCTTTTCCCCAGCCAAATGAATGTAATATGTAATTCCCCATACACGTTTTTGCTTTCCCAATAAAAGAAAACACATTTTTCGAATATTCAAACGTTTTGATTACCCCATACACATTTTCTTTAATAATTTTTTATAAAATATTATGGAACTTTTGTTTTCTTTATCCAAAACACTTTATTAACAGGAATATTTTCATAATTTATTTATAATATTCCGTAGTTAATAAACTAATTCATTGAATCTTTATAAAATTTATAAATAAAAGTTTTATAAAATGACGGGGAAGGAAAATAATCGGAACTTTAATCGTGTGACACGATTAAAGCACATAAGCCAGTGTGATGCGGTAACAACCTATGAAAAGATGTGTGATGCAACTATATTAGGAAATCTAAGTGATTTAGATTATCCATAAATCTATGTGAGATAGATTTAAGTCATGTGATATGACGAAAATAAATGATTGTGTGACTCAATCAATATTAAAGGAGTACAGGTTCAGTAGGAGATACTAGAGCCGAAAACAAGAAGATCTCAACATCAAAGGAGGTCGTAAGAAAGGCGTACAACAAAAGCATACAGATGGAGTAAAATGCCTAACAAGACAGGTGGATTGAACCAACATAAAGCTCAAAGAAAGACGTGAATAAATGACTTGATATTTAAGGGGGAGTGTTGGAATTAAATATCAAATTGTCATTTGTTTAAATATAAGTATTTGTTATATAATACTTATGATATAATTAAAATAGAAGAAAAGGTGCAACCAAGGCAAACCGCCGGCAGCAATAACTGCCGCCACCAACTGCCACCCCCTGAAATTCCGGCACCACCGTAACTGTCAATAACTGCCGCCGTAACCGCCACAACTAACCGTCGTGACTGTTGGAAGGCACCTGTTCGTGTGTTATAAATAGAAGTAGATTTCATCAAATGTAAATTCATTCTGAATGTGAGATTCGAGAATCAAGATAGAAAGTGTAGATGATGAATCAATAATGTAAAAATCTGTGAATGAATAAAATGTTTATGCTTTGATTTAAATCAGTGTGTAAATTTGTGTTTAAACGATCCTATCACAAGCCCCGTTGCAGTAGAAACCGCAGGCGAAATTGGGCCCGAGGGCCCCTCTAAGGAGGATGGCTCGAACCGTTGAGCCATCCATGAAATTATGTGAATGGGGTGCGGATTCAACGTTGGTCCATGTGGTTGAAAGATTTGCAATTGGGTAGTCAAGGGGCTGGGAGATTGCTGGGTTGCAGTTTATGAGCCTATGAAAAGGCATTCATGATTTAAAGATTAGAAGATCTACTATAGATTAATACTTCCTCCATATCACAATAAGAATTAGAAGATCTACTATAGAAATGTTAAACATCGGAAAGCTAAAGGCTTTAAATGAATACTTATTGGTTAGTAGAAGATTGATGCAGTAAAACTAAAAATTATTGTGAGATTAACTATTAGACATACTCTTATATATTTATTATATTATATAACAATAACAACTTGGCATGCAATGATTAATACTTCCTCCATATCACAATAAGTGATACATTTGGAAGATCATAGAGTTTGAGGCAAAAAATTAAAGTAAGGTTAAAATATACTCCCTCCGTCCCACGAACACTAAAACACTTTCTCTTTTCAATCTAACCTTATATTTTAATCAAAAGTATTATTAAAGACCCACCACTAACTATCTCCTAAAATCTTGTGCCCAAGAGAAATGAGAACTTTTTTGTGGGACGGAGGGAGTATTAAAGTATGATTAAAATATATTAAAGTAGATAGTTAGTGGATGATGAGTCCTACTTTTCTTGAATAAAGTGATATTAATTAGTTTTAAAAGTAAAAGTAAGAGTATAAGGGTAATTTCACTTTATTAAAGTGGATAGTTAGTGGAGGTTGGGTCTCATATTTTTACCAAATAAAGTAACTTTTGAAGTGTATCACTTATTGTGAAACATCCATAAATGAAAAGTGTATCACTTATTGTGATATGGAGGAAGTATATAGGAACATGACCAATCGATTGTTACCATCTTTTCAAATAATTGTTGCCAATCAGTTGTTGCATTATTATTATTTATAAATAATAGAGTAAATTATTGAAATTGTCTATATGATTTTGTTGATTCTATTTTCTTTTCTTTTTTTAGGTTTCTGTCCCTGTACTTTTTAAAATTCTGATTTTCAGTCTTTATGTCTAAATTTGGCTGTAACCCCAGCATGTGAGTGTATATACATGTGATGCCAAGCAAGTGTATTCTCATCGGCCGACCATGTACGACCTTCAGGGACCTATTAACATAATTAAATAATATTAAATTCCTCTTAATATATATTTGCCATTCATTAAACGTGCGTTGTGAATAGTAAGCGAGAGATGTGCTATTTTACGCATCTTCATATTAGATATTTAGTTTTGTATGCTGTAGATTGACATGTGTGTATGTGTAGGTCGGTTGGCAAAGCTTCCTAATGTTTTCCCACGATTGGCATGTTTTTTTCTTTTTTTATAGTTCATAATTACCTATACTTCCTCCGTATCAAAATAAGTGACACAAATGAGTTTACACGTTTTTTGAGGTAAAAGATTAAAGTAGAGGTTAAAATAGATTAAAGTACATAGTTAGTGGAGAATGAGCCCCACTTTTCTTGAATAAAGTGATATTAATGAGTTTTAAAAGTAAAAGTAAGGGTATAAGGGTAATTTCACTTCATTAAAGTGGATAGTTAGTGGGTATGGGTCCCACTATTTTTACTAAATAGGGAATGTTTTCAAAGTGTGTCACTTATTTTGATACACCTCAAAATAGAAAGTGTGTCACTTATTTTGATACGGAGGAAGTATAACAAAAAGCATCGGCTGAACAGTGCTCAACCAATAGATTTTTGACAGCAAATACAACTTACTTTCCTTTATATAAGATATACCTATATAACAAAAAGCATCGGGTGAACAGTGCCCAGCCAATAGATTTTGAACAGCAAATACAACTTACTTTCGTTTATATAAGATATAGCCGAAATCACAAATAAACGACGCATGGTCGGATTGTTAGAGCTTTGGTTATTGAGCAACACGTCTCCTGTTCGAATCCTTCAACCCATTTTTTAATTCCCTTTCAATTAACTTTCCTAATATTACAGTTTACTCCCTTAAACTTTTAACTTTCCTAAAAATAATAATTTAGTACCCTGAGCTTTAAAACTTTCCTAATATTACAATTTACTACTATAAACTTTAACTTTCTTTAAATAACAATTTAGTACCTTGATCTTTAATGGTCAATATATAGAACATTTCTAAACATAATAATTTGTCCTTACAAATTTTATTTTTAGAATAAAATTTTGCGTTGCAATGAGTATCACACATTCTTATAAATATTCATTTTTATATGCGATGTTTACTTTCAATTTTAAGTGTAAAGATAATTATAAACTTATAAACTTATAATTATCTAATACAACCTTTATTATTAAGAATACCGTAGTAAACTTATAGTATCTAAATGAATCAAAGTATTCTTCAAAAAAAAAAAGGTATAACATTTTGTTTTAAATATCAGAATTCAGATAAAGTATACAAATACAGTTATGTCGTCACAAATATCTTAGAAACAACATTGATCCTGTATTTGTTTTTTTTTAATATACACCTATATTTAGGATCTTATGCGAATATTAATAAACAGTCTTTTAGCTATCAAATAAAAATTCCCGCGACGTCGCGCGGGGTTAGAAAAATACTATTAGTTTAAATTTTTCATCCTAAAGTTTTGAAGACTTTATATTATAAATCCTAAGCTTTTATTATTTATGCTACCAACCTCATTCAAAAATATTATTTAATTTTTGTTACTAAAATATTTTGTCCTAAAAATTTATAGTACCTACTATTAAGTTGTTATATTTTATATTTTAATTTAATTTTAATCATTATCTTTTATCTTTGCAAAAGGTTGAAACCGGCAACCCCGACCGGCCCCATCGAACCTAGCCTCCAAGGGTACTCGATGAGGGGGCATATTTTGACTCACCCAACGGTTTTTAACCTTCTATATTTAATGTAGTCTAGTTATACGGTTAAATCATTGCATATTGTATTATATCTAATCTAACATTAATATCGAGTTCAAACTTAAACACGTGGGAATGAATGTTATAAAAAAGATTTAAAAAAAACGTAGATAATTTTATTACTTAATAAAACTTTTCTAGCACTAAATTATCATTTTTATTAAGACTTTATTTAGATTTGGAACACGAACTTGAAAAGGCAATTACCAAATAACACTTGGACTCATTTTGTCAAATCACATATGATTAAAAGATCCCTAACAATATATTACAACTATAATCAATATAAATAAACATATTTTTATAAGTCATAGATAAAAATAATAAATCAGATAAAATGAATCTAAATCTTAACGTAAAAAATTGTATACGTTAAACTACACAGCATCACGCGGGAATCACAATACACGTTAAATACAATGATAGTAATTTCCTGTTCGTAGGAAAATAAGAAAAAAAAACTGACAAAGTAGGAAAATAACCAAACTCACCTTTGTTTCAACCTCTTCGTTCTTCTCGTTTTCTTTTTCCTCAGTTTCTTTTTCCCCGTTTCTTTTTCCCCGTTTCTTTTTTCTCATTTTCTTTCTTCTCTTCGACGTTTTCTTCTATTTTCTCTTCTTTCTGTTCAGTTTCTATTTTTTTCTTGTTTTTTGTTGTTAATTTGGTGTGTACAAGATGTGAGGCAAAGAAACAGGTATAACCGATTCATGAAAATCTTCTTGTTTTTGAGCTAAACGCTTGGTGATTGATAAACAAAGATCACAGATTGCATACGAGTTCTGAATGAAAAATACAGGTTAAGAAATAAGAATCTAAGATAGCATCATCAATTTTTCTAACTAATTTTCGCCTTTAAAGAAAATGTAATTATTATCTTAAAATCCAACAAACCCCCGCTCCCACCAATGGCCCAACAATCCACATCGGCCCAACATTCAACAACACATTCTGACCCCATTACTTAGAGAATTCATTACTACACCATAATTTTTAGCTCACACACCACAAAGTATAAATTTTATAGTTATTTGTACAATCATACTAAGTAAAGGTTGTGGTGAGGACACTAAAATTTGTGGTGTAAAAATCGCCCCCTCATTACTTACTCCGGACCAGCAACCTACCGAACTAATGTCTCAACCCACTGATATGCCCGAACCAACCAACACACACTCATCATCCTCAATTCTTGAACCTCGTGGTTTTAAAAGTGCCTCTAAAGAGCCAAAATGGATGCATTCCCAAGGTTAAATACAACTCTGATGGTACTGTTGAACGTTTCAAAGCACGATTGGTAGCCCAAGGTTATACTAAAAAACCGTTACTCATGAAATCATACACGAGAAACCGCTATGATTTCCATGCACAAAAGCCTCTAAGTCTAACCAAATTCACATGATGAATGCTTCCAATCGTTTCCACCTCGGCTAAGAACGATTTGTTAACCTGCCCGAAACCGTCAAGACATTTGACTGCAATCTTGGAGCCATCTTCAAGAGTCCCAAGAAAAACCGACCCAAATCCTCCTTGGCCAAGCTTTTTATTGAAATTCTCGGTTGAAGTTTTTAAATCTTCGTATAAAAAACTGGGTGGGCAATCGTTTATATACTCTTCCTCCATTTTAGCATCTAATCTTCGCTTGTGAACTATGGATATAACAAAACCTACAATCGCAATCATAACGGAGAAACTTCCAAAAATGGTACCTATAACAACTGCTATAACCCGTCTTTTTCTCGTTGCAATATAAACCACAGGCGAATTTTGGCCCGAATGCCCCTCTAAGGAGGATGGCTCGAACTGTTGAGCCATCTGTGAAATTAACCGAATTGGGTGCAGTCGTGCAGATTCAACGTTGGTCCATGTGGTCGACAGATTTGCAATTGGGTAGTCAATGGGCTGGGAAATTGCTGGGTTGTCATCATTGATGAACACAAATATGAGCCTATGAAAATGCTTTCATGATTTAAAGATTACTAGCAGGATACCCGTGCAATGCGACGGCGGGTACCCGTAACTATATTTCGAAGTGACTACAGTACCGGTGGTGCTGACAATAGCGATGGTGATGAGTGGTGATGTGTAGTGATGGTAGGTGCTGACATTAGTGATGGTAGGATTAGATCCGAAATTGGCTTTTTTGTGAAAGTAATATGGGCCTTTTAAATAGAGAAATGATGGTTGAGTTCTGGTGACGTTAAAGCTTATATATATTAGTATCTGGAATAAATCAAAATAATCAATTAGTTGAAGTGGTTAACACACAGTGACTATTTAGGAGAGGTCTCGTGTTCGAATCCTCTAAGCAACACTTTGTTTTTTTAGTTAAAGAACTTACTAAAAGTGAAAATCTCCTTAAACTTAAAATTAAGGAGCTCCTTAAATTTACTAAAAGAGGTACACCTAAATACATTAGTAAATAGTAAGATAAGATCTACATTATGAGTCTTAAAGTTGACTTAGTCGTTGACCCTAGTTTCCATGGAATTTACTGCTCACAAAACCGTGTACTGACTACTGAACCTGTCATATTCATCATCGTTTTGACAAAAATGCCCTCTATGACAAACTTTCAAGAACACAAATATTGAATATATTAACTCAACTTTATATCGATCTAATGTAAAAATTATAAAATACGTTGACTGATTTCAGTTAGACGATTTGAATAAGTTATTCAAAAACTTATTATTTTTTAAATAAGTTTTAATTATTGAAATACAAATTTTTTTATTGTTATTTGAATAAAAACTTAATTTTTCCCAACTCTATTATAATTATTGAAGAGGTTTTTTATAAATAAAAAAGAATATTTTGGAAATATTAATTATTGGCGAGACTTTTTATAAATAGGTTCTTGGTTAGTAGCAAGTTATTGTTGCAAAAGTAATAAATTATTATGAGATTAACCATTAGACTCCTCCCAATGGAGGACTTCGGTTCCGCCTCCCTCAACCGACGGAATTTTTACCATTGGCACACCTCGTCTGTTAGATATGGCCGGTTGAACTCTTCACCCAGCCGAAGAGTTGAGAGGCTGATTTCTGTGGGGCCTAATGCAATTTAGTGGGATATTTGGTATTTTGTGTGTGTATATTTTAATATTGATGAGGCTTGTAACGACCATAATTTATTGACGAATTTATTTTACGAATATTGGGAATTTTATCTTGCAAAGTTTCATAGTAGAAGCGAGCCATCAATGATTATATTTTATAGTGTTTATGCTTGGCGTTGAAATCTTAGTAATTTTTGGGTTGATAACGAGATTGATTGTCGGGTTAAATGTGTTGAGAAACCGGTAGTATTGATAAACCGGTCAAAAATCTGGATTTATACACGTTAAAGGACCTAACACTGCTGTACATCACAAGTCGCAACGCAGGTGGCTTCTGGTCGCGGTGTGAAGATGATCAGCAAAATGTGGTAATTGTGTAATACCGCAAATTTAGAAAGCATTTTTTTATAAATAATACGCGAAAGCAGTTTAATAATTAATAAGTTTAATTTTACAAAAACATTATCCATTAAATGTCATCCAAAACAGTGTAATTGTTTAAACGACATTACTTAACGAAATGACTCGAATTACAAAATACATCATCCTGAGCTTGGTCAATCATTTCGTCACACCTAACTCTTAACTAACCTGAGAAGAGTCAACGAGAGAGGGATTGACACAAAGCTAATTCGGGTAAGCACAATAACCAAGCAATTACAACTTATCCAAATAGTCAACTAACATTAGAGGATCGGCGATCTTGCCGAACCTAAAATCATTGATGGCCTAACAATGATAAACCGATAGCCCTTTATCGCATGACACGGTAAATCCCCCTTAAAAAACAACCAATGTAGTTAAGGCCTGGATACAGTTAAGCCAATGATAAACGAAAGCCCGGTTACCAACCAAAACTGACCTCTAAACAAAGCTACCAATCAAGCCGAGTTTTAGCTACCATTCAAGCCACGCAACAATAAACTATGTGCACATATCCAAGATTAACATATCACAATCAATTATGTACAACATAAACAAGTTATACAACTCGCCACTCATTTCTGCGCAAGACAAACTCCCGCCGGGAAAGCAAGACGCTTGCGACACGAGCAACTCTTCTCGTCATAGTTCGCGTAGCGAGGAGATGGTTCGCGTCGGGAATCAAGTTTGCGGACGTTAAAACGAATCGTTGTTCGATTGATTTTGTTCACGCCAGGTTCGCGCCGCGACACCTGAGGGTTCGCGCCGCGAACTCCCCTTTACAGCCCAAAATTCTGCATTTTTTTACCAAGTATTCAATTTCTAACCAATTGTTACCAAAACACAAGTTGGAGGTTAAATCCACTCACCTTAACCTTCTTCTTGTCACCAACTCAGCAGTCTAATGTCACTGAGTTGTTCTTCCGTTTCCTGTGAAACCAAAGAACACCGAACTAGTAATTAATACATCAAAATCACAACAATTGTCAAACATATCACCCTGTCAACAATACACATTTACTTAATATTTTTTAGATCAACATATAAAAAAATACACATAAGATATTGATACATACATAAAAAAATTCACTTTTATTCTCCACCATCATTGCCATCTCCATCACCAAACCGAAGGCTGAAACGTACAATTTAGTGCCACCGATGTCAGTAAACCGAAGCTCTGTTGGGAGCAGTCTTACTTATCTAGGGCCAGATAGAACAGAAGCTAGCAATGGTGTCATATATTTCTCATGTTCAAATATTGTTTTCTGCAATCTCGGATCTGTGAAATTGTAATCCAAATTCGATTCAACTTCCAACCCTCCTTCCAATACCCTAACCACACTTGACATTGAAGGCCTTCTTGTAAAATCAGTTTGCAAACACCATGAAGCCACATTCATCATCTCCACAACTTCTAAACCGTGTATTCGCATATCTTCACTGTACTTATCAACTATATCCAACAACCTCTTTTCTTCCCAACTTTTTTGAAAAACACCAAGTAAATGCCAACTTTCTTCCGGCTGAGATTTGTCAAAGTTCTTTCTCCCGCACAAGATCTCTAAAAGAACGATCCCAAAGCTGTAAACATCAACTTTTTCGGTTATAACCGAGCTCAACCACTCTGGAGCCAGATATCCCGGGGTTCCTCTCATTGTAGTCATCACTTGGGTTTCGTTTCTATCAATGAGTTTTGACAAACCAAAATCAGAAACTTTGGCGTTGAAATCGTCGTCCAGGAGTATGTTTTGAGGCTTGATATCGAGGTGGATGATCTTTTGCCTACATTCTTCATGGAGATATGCCAAACCTTTAGCTATGTCAAGAATTATTCTTTTTCTACACCCCCATTCTAGCACGTGCTCTCGATCCCCATGGTAGATCCACTGATCTAACGAACCGTTACTCATGAAATCATACACGAGAAACCGTTGTGATTTCCATGCACAAAATCCTCTAAGTCTAACCAAATTCACATGATGAATGCTTCCAATCGATTCGACCTCGGCTAAGAACGATTTGATAACCTGCCCGAAACCGTCAAGACATTTCACTGCAATCTTGGAGCCATCTTCAAGAGTCCCAAGAAAAACTGACCCGAATCCTCCTTGGCCAAGCGTTTTATTGAAATTCTCGGTTGAGGTTTTAAAGATAAGATCTACATTATAAGTCTTAAAGTTGACTTGTCGTTGACCCAAGTTTCCATGGAATTTACACGTCACAAAACCGTGTCATATTCATCATCGTTTTGACAAAAATGCCCTCTATGACAAACTTTTAAGAACACAAATATATTAGAGGTTTTTCTAATCATTGCCCTTAAGACAATGATTAATAATCAATAATACGAGTAATGTATAAATTTTAAAGCATAACCATCTTAGTTGGTTAGTAAAATTAGGGGGGGGGGGGGGGGGGGTTATGGTTAAGGTACATTAATTTTTTGCATGTAATAATTTTTTAACCATTGCCTTAAGAGCAATTAGCAAAATCTATAGAGAAGTGGTACTCCCTCCGTCCCTAAATAAAGTTCCCATTTGTGTTGGGCACAACATTTTAGGAGATGGTTAGTGGTGGGGTATTTGGTATTACTTTTGAATAAAATATAAGTTTTGATTGGAGAGAGAAAGTGTTTTGAGAGATAGTTAGTGGTGAAAGTATTGGTAATAATATTATTATATTAAGTGGGTCCCTTAAATTTGAGAAATGAGAAGTTTATTTAGGGACAAAACTTGAAGGTGAAATGGGAACTTTATTAAGGGACGGAGGGAGTATTATTTAGTCATATTCATTTTTCTACCTACTAGATTAAAACAAGAGGATTGATTCGTACAAAGCACATTTTAGAAATACAGAACGATTTGAAATAAAAAGACCTTTTTCCCCAATATTTTACCCCTTTTGAAACCCTTTCTCACCATCCACTGATTTCCTCACCGGCCAGCGTCTCTCATATGCCGACTTTATCCGTCAATTGCAGTCCCTCTCCGCCGCTTGTTACAAAATTTCCTTCACTTGCTAAAAATCAGTCTTGATCTTATCTCAAACCTCAGTTTATTCCATTATTTATTTCTCTTCTATCAATCCACGTTGTTGTATCTCCCATAGAGAACACAGCCATCAACACACCCTTAAAGATCGCCGTTACCATCACTGCGTCGGCAACTCCATCACCACCATTGCGGCTCCGTCTCCACCACCAACTCCGAAAAGGAGAAGAAGATTTCAACCTCACCGGAATTTGTGGCGGAGGATGGATCATCGATTCACCGGTCAAACGCTCATCTCCGCCGCATTTAAAGCTCGGATCTTGACTGTAACGATGGAGAGTGGAAAAATCATGTTACTGGCGGTGCCCGCCAGTGAGCAGCCGAGCACTTTTGCTGAACCGTCTCCGGTTGGGAGCTTGACGGAGGATGGAATATCGTGTGGGTGTTTACTTTTGCGATTGTTAACATTTGTAACCAACACACAATAACAGTTGTGAATATAATTGTGTAAAATCATAATTGCAAAGTTTGATGGCTGAAAGAAGAGAAGTTGTGAGAAAAAAATGATGGTGGTTAATGTTCATCAAAAAGAGAATAGAGAAGAAGATGAGGTGAAGGAGATCGAAGGAGGTGAGAGAGATGTTGTGTTAAGGGCATGATTATCTTTACATGTAAAATTGCTCTGTATAGATAAAAAGTGCTCTATACGAATCAGCTCTCTTAAAACAAGTATCAAAATCAAAAGATGATATAAAAAATAAAAATTAATAGATATGTCAAGTTTAGAAGTAGATATAATTAAATATAAGAATAAATATAATTTCTCAAATCCATATATTAACCCAATTTTATGTCTTCATGAAAAGACTGATATCAGTTTGACGATTTGAATAAGTCATTCAAAAACTTAATATTATTTAATTAAGTTTTAATTATTGGAATACAAATCTATTTAAATTCGCAAGACCGTCCATGGTTCACTACATAAGAGCAAAAAAAATATACCCTTTAATCATGAAGGCTCATCGGCATCGATTCCAGACTACCTATAGTCTCCCTGAAATTAGTTGAGTCGGAACCAAGTTACCCAAAAAAAAAAAATTAACTGATCATAATGGTGAACAAATCTATTTTTGGAAGTTGGTATTATATCAACACACCAGTTTTCTTTCTTTAGACCAAATTCATAAGAGTGTTTTAGGATTTTTATAGGGTTAGCATTATCCAATATAGACCTACTTGAGACATGGATTTCTTCAATTTGGCTTGTAGTCACTGTTTTCTCAGGGTTTGGTGAGGTTTTAGAGAGTTTAGATTCGGAAATTGGAGTGGGACCAATTGGGGATTTTGAATCTAGGGTTTTGCATTTTTCGGGAGAAGATGACGACTTGTGTTTGTTCTTCGCGACGGCGGCATGTACGTTGGACATGAGTGCATCCAAGGCTGAGGAACAAGATGAAGACATTTTATTCAAGTTGATTGTTTGAGAAAAAAATGAAGAAACTGGTAGGGACGAGTATCATATGGAGAAAGTGGTAGACCCATTTTTTAATTTATATAGCACAATAATTGTATTATGTGTTTATACAGTTTGTAGTAACCTTTGTACTGTGTGATGTATTATTAAAAATGAAAATGATAAAGACAGCCCTTAAGGCTGTCAATAAGAAGGCAAAAATAAGCTAAGAATCGCCCCCTGAATTTTAGGAACACTACTCCATCAATGAATGTACAAGCGTTTTATGCACGTTAGAGACAGCCCTAAGGGCTGTCATTAACAAAACCTTATTAAAAATGTGATACACAGATTAATTGTTTTTTAGGAAACTATATATATATATATATATATATATATATATATATATATATATATATATATATATATATATATATATATATATATATATATATATATATATATATATATATATATATATATATATATATATATATATATCTATATTCAAGGTTCTAAAAAACGCGCTATGGCGGCGCCAATGAGTGAGGCGCGACGTCGACGTTACGAAACATGCCACGACGGCTAGGTTAGGCGTGGCGTGAGATAAGGCATGATAAGGCGCGCCTTATGACGAGTTTTTTGTAAGGCGGTTGAGAAAATTGATTTTTTTTATAAACAATGATGACATATATAATTATAAATTTGGATATAACACTTTTTGTAAACTTTATATATGAATTATTAGATAAATCAGTAAATCTATAATTTTTTGAAACGATGTACATATAAATTTTCTAACATATTGGAATAAGGCATTAAGGCATGGTGAAGTTTCAAAAAATAAGGGAAAAAGAGCCTCTGTTTTCATAGGTGCTATTTGTTTTTTCAGAGAAAAAAGATCTGCTGTTTGCGGACCACATCTGCCAACTGCTGCAGCTTCTGATGTGGACCAAAGGTCTGCAGTCTGCAAGAAAACTGTTGTTTGTTTTTTAATATGTGCAGACTTCTTAAAAACTAAAATTTAAAATACTGAAATAATCATACAACAAATAAGATTCTACATAGGATGAAAAGCCTTAACATACAAACTTATAATCTGCAATTTTCGCATCCAATTACATATAATAAGATTATGTATACCATCAATTTCATATAATAAGATTATAATCTGCAAAATGAAGCATTACAAATAACCCACTAAATTGAATCGATTCAAATAGTCATTTTAACATAATTAAAGAAAAAGTCAATTAAATTGGTTTTTAGCACAATTAAATCGATTCAAAAATTGGACTCCCAAAGCAGATATCGACCATCTCCTCTTCTTTATCTCTCACAAATTCACAATTGAAATTGACTCCCAAAGCAACAAAGCAACGGGCACCCTCCTGTCACTGTAATTCCGGCAACCCTAGCAACAACACCCGACAACAAAACGAAGAAGATGAATAACACCGGCGATGAACAACTCCGGCGGTGAAGAAGGTGGTGTTGGAAAAAGTTGTGATAAAATGATTTTTCACCAACTTTGGACCTATATAATTATATATATATGTGTTATATATAGTTATTGGTTGGTAGCTATGTGTTCTCCTATATGAGAGCTACGCAACGGTATATAGCGTGTCCAAAGTCGAGTTGTGGTGAATGAGATATCGACTCTCAAAGTAGGGTGTTTGATACAAGAAATCTTGGAAGTGGGGGATGTGGGAGAGTATCACACATAGGAAAAAGATGAAACCATTTGTTGGTTTATAAGGTTGGAAGTTGTATGGAAGATTAAAACCTTATACATGAGTTTTACCCGCACGCCTACGCCCGAGCGACCTGCGGTTGCCCGAAATGGGGGGTTGGGTGCAAATAATTTGGACTGAGTTGCCCGAAATGGCTTGAACTCGTGTACGCCCGAGCGACCTGCGGGCACGAATGCAGCTCCAAAATTCTGGACTCGTGCGGTTCAATTTTTGCACCTCATCGACACTGCAGTGTGCTCATACTAGACCTGGCAAAATCAGACACGACACGAGAACTCGACACGAACCCGACACGAAATTAATGGGTTTGGGTTAGAGGTTTCGGCACGTTTAAGTAAACGGGTTGACACGACACGACACGAAAGTTAAACGGGTTGGGTTAGTGTCAGCATTTTCAACTCGAATGTAACCCGGATAACCCATTTAAGTACGTATATGTTTTAATAAATTTTGTATTTTTAAATATATTATATGTAAATATTATATCTTAGTAGTGGTAGTAGAAACGACTGGATTCTTATATTATATTGGGCTTAATCTTATTAGATTTAAAATTGTTAATATTGTTTGCCCTAAGTTCATAGGATCAATTTTATTAAGTTTTTGTTGGGTTTTTATTACGTTTTTTTGTTGGATTTTAATTATGTTTAATCGCTATATGCGGATTTTCATGGCTTAAACGGGTTAATCGGGTTGGGTTGGGTTGACACGAAATTAACCGTGTCGGGTTTGGGTTAACATTTTGAACCCGTTTATTAAACGTGTCGGGTTTGGGTTTAGAGGTCTCAACACGTTTAAGGTCTTGACACGACACGAACCCGACACGACACGACCCATTTGCCACGTCTAGCTCGTACTGACCGCCTCAGTACTGATCAGTCTGATACTGACCTCCTCTGTACTGACTGGTCAATACCGACCACCTCGGTACTGATTTTTTCGACACTGCAGTCTCATACTGACATGCGCAGCAGGCAGTCTGATACTGAGTTCCTGCAGTACTGATCAGCGCAGCAGCAGTCTGATACTGACCTGCGCAGCAGCAGTCTGATACTGACCGTCTGATACTGAGCTGCTGCACTGACTTCTGATACTGAGTTCTCGGACTGAGTTCCTGGACTGACCAGAAGGACTGAGCAGAACAGTTACGAAAATTCTGCAATTAGTGCAGATTACTGTTTTGATTTCTTGTTTAATTGTATTGAATGCATTTAATGTTTTGATTAAACATCACTTGGCATTCTACACTATAAAAGGAGACCTTGGGTCTCATTTGTAAACACACCTTCTACACTTACTTCTTCTTTCACAGCTTTCTCTCTTAAAGAAAACACTCTAAACTTTGGTTAGTGTTCTGGTTTGGATTATATCCGGTAGTGTAAAACTACTCGGTTGTTTTACCCTGGGAAATAGACAACGAATCTATTTTAAGGGGATCGTGAATTTCACGAGACTCAACCAAAACCTTTGTACTTGTTTGTTCTATTTAGTTTGTTTCAATCTTTTGTAAACGTATTCGTCAATTTCCCTTATTGTAATTGTATTTTATTAATGAAAATTGGTATTAGCTCCTACAAACTTAAAATAGATTTTTCCTCTCTTTGCTAATACCGGTTGGAAAATACAATTTTTTTTTTCTTTCGGATTTTGCTTTTTGATAGCATAGATTCGGAAAAAAGTGGTGATTGAAACGTTTTATAGAACAAAAAGGTTCAATTGAGTTTTTCAAAAATTTCCAATTTTGTTTTGTTTAAATTTGTTAAATCAAATTTTTGGATTTAAAGTTCATTATATCAAGTTTTTAAAGTTTAATTTTAAATAACTTGATATATTGTTTAAAACAATTTTGGATTTAAAAATTTATATTTGTTGACATTGGTTGTAAGATACAAGATAGTCATAGACTTCTTGAGTTAACACTTGAAATATATCTTACTTCTAATCGAAATAAGTATAATTGTTGAGGCTTATTGGTCAAATATTTGCATTTTTTATTTGATAAAAATGACAAATGTTGTGACAATGCCTAATATGGAAATGCATATGAAGGAAGATGTGCATATTGTGGCTATGATTTCCGACGTGTCGGAAGTTAATTTGGTGGGAAACGATTCAAGTGGATGGTATGTCGATGCGGGTGCAACCCGTCACGTGTGTTTCAATAAAAGTTTGTTTAGCACTTTCAAAGATGTTGAAAATGGACAAAAACTTTTTACGGGAAACTCGGCTACCGCGGATATCAAAGGTGAAGGAAATGTCATCTTAAGGATGATTTCCGGAAATGATGTCACATTAAGCAATGTGTTGTATGTTCCGGCGATTCGTAAGAATCTTGTGTCCGGATGGTTGCTTACTAAGTTTGGATTTCGAGTTGTGATTGGATCCGATAAGATTGTATTATCAAAAAGTGGAATGGATGTTGGTAAGGGTTATTCCCTTAATGGTATGTTTAAATTAAATTTAATAAATTTTAAACGAAATTTTAATAAAAATGTTACTAATGTCGTTCATTTACTTGAAACGTCAAATGTTTGGCATGGTCGTTTAGGCCATGTAAATTTTAATTCAATTCGTCGTTTGATTAAATTAAATAGCATACCAACATTCCACATTGATTCGAATCACAAATGCAACACGTGTGTTGAAGCCAAACTTACGAGAACATCATTTCGATCGGTTGAAAGGAAAACCGAACCACTTGATATGATTCATACGGATGTGTGTGATTTAAAATCAATTCCTACCATGGGTGGTAACAAGTACTTCATTACGTTCATTGATGATTGTACTAAATATTGCTATGTATACTTACTTAAGAGTAAGGATGAAGCAATTGATAAATTCATTTTGTATAAAAATGAGGTTGAAAACCAACTTAATAAGAAAATCAAGGTTGTATGAAGTGATCGAGGAGGTGAATATGTTTATCCTTTTGCGGAAGTATGTTCTCAAAATGGAATAAGACATGAATTCACGGCTCCTTATTCGCCACAGCAAAATGGTATTGCCGAGCGAAAGAATCGTACCTTGAAAGAGATGGTTAATGCCATGCTTATAAGTTCGGGGTTAAACCACGAAATGTGGGGGGAAGCCGTTTTGTCGGCTAATTATCTTTTAAATAAGATACCACGTAAGGAAAAGGATGAAACACCGTATGAACTTTGGTTTGGAAGAAAACATTCGTATAAGTACTTAAGAGTGTGGGGGTGCCTTGCTAAGGTAGCAATTCCCCTTCCTAAGACTCAAAAGATTGGGTCTAAAACGGTTGATTGCATATTTATTGGTTATGCACATCATAGTAGTGCCTATCATTTTCTTGTGCATGAATCTAAGATTCCCGATATACACAATAATACGATTATGGAATCAAGGAATGTGTCATTCGTTTAAAATGTGTTTCCTTGTTTAGACAAGGAACAAGGAAGTTCGTCTACACGTGTTGACGAAGTTGTCCATGATGAGAGACAACAACAACCTCAATTAGAAGAGGGTGAGCCTAGAAGAAGTAAAAGGGCAAGGATTGAAAAATCCTTTGGTTCGGACTTTGTCACCTGTATGGTAGAAAGTGAACCAAGGACCTACCGTGAAGCGGTAACTTCTTCGGAAGGACCTCAATGGAAAGAAGCCATCAAAAGCGAGATAGATTCTATCTTACAAAACCATACGTGGGAGCTAGTTGATCTTCCTCCGGGTTGCAAAACTTTAGGCTACCGATGGATTTTTAAGAAAAAGATGAAAGCGGATGGTTCCATTGATAAATATAAAGCGAGGTTGGTGATCAAAGGATATAGACAACGAGAAGGTCTAGATTACTTTGATACCTACTCACCGGTAACGCGAATAACATCAATTCGGATGATACTTGCGATTGCTTCCATAAGAAATCTAGAGGTTCATCAAATGGATGTGAAAACCGCCTTTCTAAATGGTGATTTAGAAGAGGAGATTTATATGGAACAACCGGAAGGCTTTATTGCTCCCGGTCAAGAGGCAAAAGTATGTAAACTCGTTAAATCATTGTATGGATTGAAACAAGCTCCTAAACAATGGCACCAAAAGTTTGACAATGTCATGCTAGAAAGTGGCTTTAAAATTAACGAGTGTGACAAATGTGTTTATGTGAAAAACACAAGTCATGGATATGTCATCTTATGTCTTTATGTAGATGATATGCTTATCATTGGAAGCAATGATAAGATGACTCAATCTACAAAAGATATGTTGAAGTCAAGGTTTGACATGAAAGACATGGGCCTGGCGGATGTCATTCTTGGAATCAAGATTGTACGCACCCATGATGGACTTGTGTTAACTCAAAAACGCTATGTTGATAAAATTCTTGAGAATTTTAGTGGGGGAGACACTAATAAAGTTAGTACTCCAATTGACACATCTCACCATCTATATAAAAATAGAGGTGAAAGTGTGAATCAATTAGAATACTCAAGGATTAATTGTAGTCTAATGTACCTAATGAGTTGTACAAGACCGGATTTAGCTTATGCGGTGAGTAGGCTAAGTCGGTACACTAGTAATCCAAGTGTCGAACATTGGAAAAGTATTACTAGAGTACTTCGGTACTTGAGGTACACTAGAAATTATGGATTGCAGTATACTAGATATCCCGCTGTGATAGAAGGATACAGTGATGCGAATTGGATATCGGATATAAAGGATTCCAAATCTACAAGTGGTTATGTGTTTACCCTTGGAGGTGCGGCTATATCTTGGAAATCGTCCAAGCAAACGATTATAGCTAGATCCACAATGAAATCCGAGTTTATCGCCTTGGATAAAAGTGGTGAAGAGGCGGAATGGCTACACCAATTTGTGGAATGTATTCCAAATTGGTCAATGCCTTTGTCTTCCATTTGTATACATTGTGATAGCCAATCGGCTATTGGTAAAACCAAGAGTGCAATGTATAATGGTAAGTCTAGGCATATTCGACGTAGACATAACTCGATACGACAACTACTCTTAACTGGAGTTATCACGATTGACTATGTAAAGTCAAAAGATAACATCGCGGATCCGCTTACGAAAGGCTTAAGCAAAGAGTTAGTTAATAAGTCGTCGAATGGAATGGGACTAAATCCCTTGGAATAAAAGTTTATACGAAGGAAACCTAACCTAGTTGACTGGAGATCCCAAGATCTAGGTTCAATAGGACAACCTAATTGTATAAACGAAGGGATGTCACTGTGGGGGTAACGGAATTCCTCCATACATTCTTAAAGGGAGTACATTGTACTACTTCCTAGTCCATTCCTAGTTCAGTGGCAATGAGGATAAGCACTATGGCTTTTAATGATTCGTTGTAGAGAATCACCTATGTGAGAGAGAAGTGGGGTCGCTTCGAATGGGATTGTTGGGCACAATTCTTAGTAGCTCTCGCAGAACCAGGCAGTGTCCATGACCAAGACGGGCACGATAAGAGGATATGAACAAGTTAGGGAGAGTCTTGTGAGAATGTATACTGTCGTCTACACAAAAGGCGGACTCAGTTCAAGGACATCGCGTCTACTGACTGCTAGGAGACTAAGTGTGCTTCTCAAGGGAGGGTTCAAAGGCTAACACCTACCCATCCTTTGCAAGACTTGACTGTTGAACATTTATCGATGTTTTGTGGTGTTTTCGATTGATCTCTATTCATGTGGGGGATTGTTGGAAAAAGTTGTGATAAAATGATTTTTCACCAACTTTGGACCTATATAATTATATATATATGTGTTATATATAGTTATTGGTTGGTAGCTATGTGTTCTCCTATATGAGATCTACGCAACGGTATATAGCGTGTCCAAAGTCGAGTTGTGGTGAATGAGATATCGACTCTCAAAGTAGGGTGTTTGATACAAGAAATCTTGGAAGTGGGGGATGTGGGAGAGTATCCCACATAGGAAAAAGATGAAACCATTTGTTGGTTTATAAGGTTGGAAGTAGTATGGAGGATTAAAACCTTATACATGGGTTTTACCCGCAAGCCTACGCGCGCGCGCGCGCGCGCGCTCGCGCGCGGGGGGGGGGGGGTGCAAATAATTTGGACTGAGTTGCCCGAAATGGCTTGAACTCGTGGTACGCCCGAGCGACCTACGGGCACGAATGCAGCTCCGAAATTCCGGGCTCGTGCGGGTCAATTTTTTGCATCTAGTCGACACTGCAGTGTGCTCGTACTGACCGCCTCAGTACTGATCAGTCTCATACTGACCTCCTCTGTACTGACTGGTCAATACCGACCACCTCGGTACTGAGTTTTTCGACACTGCAGTCTCATACTGACAGTCTGATACTGACTTCCAATACTGAGTTCCTGCAGTACTGATCTGCGCAGCAGCAGTCTGATACTGACCTGCGCAGCAACAGTCTGATACTGACCGTCTGATACTGAGCTGCTGCACTGACTTCCAGTACTGAGTTCGTATACTGACTTCTGATACTGAGTTCCTGGACTGACCAGAAGGACTGAGCAGAACAGTTACGAAAATTCTGCAATTAGTGCAGATTACTGTTTTGATTTCTTGTTTAATTGTATTGAATGCATTTAATGTTTTGATTAAACATCACTTGGCATTCTACACTATAAAAGGAGACCTTGGGTCTCATTTGTAAACACACCTTCTACACCTACTTCTTCTTTCACAGCTTTCTCTCTTAAAGAAAACACTCTAAACTTTGGTTAGTGTTCTGGCTTGGATTATATCCGGTAGTGTAAAACTACTCGGTTGTTTTACCCTGGGAAATAGACAACGAATCTATTTTAAGGGGATCGTGAATTTCACGAGACTCAACCAAAACCTTGGTACTTGTTTGTTCTATTTAGTATGTTTCAATCTTTTGTAAACGTATTCGTCAATTTCCCTTATTGTAATTGTATTTTATTAATGAAAATTGGTATTAGCTCCTACATGTGGAGAACACCGGAGAAGAAGCACAGTCGACCCAAAATTTCGATCTCCTCTTCCTAATCTCTCTCCTCTTCTTGGAGCATCACCGGAGAAGGGTTTTCTCCCCGTTTTTTCTTCCACTGCTCTTTGCCGGAGGAGGCGCCGGAGAAGGAACCACCGGAGAAGGAACCGCCGGAGAAGGAGACCAGAGGGTGAGAAGGAAGCGCGGGAGAAGTCACCGCCGGGGAAGGAGACCGGAGGTTGAGATCGTGAATGGGGAGGAGGTCGACGGAGGTGGTGTGTTGTTTTGGGGGTTAATTTAGTTTTATGTTGTGGGGGTATTAGGAGAGGTCTGTGTGGAAAAGCTAATGTCCAAGTTTGCATGGGGAAGACCTTAGGCAGACATAAAAAGGTGTTCGGTCTTCAGAAAAAACAAATATCTACTGAAGCTCTTTTCTGCGCGTGGTCTGCGTCGCGAAGACAAAAGACCCCAGGAAGATCTTTTGTCAAAAAATAAACACCACCATAGTTTGCAACATACAGATACGTAAGCTGGAAACATTGGCGATCAAATTACCCTTTATATGAGGAAACTAGCTTCATAACCCGTCCGATTGGGCGAGTATGCCTCAAAATTTATTATGTGAGAAAATACCAACAAAAGATTAATAAATTTAAAAATGACATAATAATGTTCTATCGGCAAAGATTAATATAAATGTTACATAAAAATTACAATCGATACAAAACTTCTTTGTAAACGACATTTGCTGTTGAATTAGTGTAATTTCCATCTGTGTCACAAGAAATGACCCTCAATCCGTTTTTTTTTTCTTAACTCGTGATACAGCGACGTAAAGCTGGCCATGTGAGAATACCGGTTTTTGCAGAAACAATCCAACCTGCGACAACGTCTGGCCTTGACTTTTATTAATGGTCATAGCAAAGCAAACCTGAACAGGAAACTGCCTTCGGTTCAATTTGAAAGGCATCTTGTTGTCGGAAGGGCTGATAACCATTCGAGGGATAGCGCAAATGGTACCCACCTTGCCGCCAGATATGATTTTACCCTCGATTATATTCACCCCCATTCGTAATATCTGAAGTCTGGTTCCGTTGCACAATCCAGCTTTCTGATCAATATTCCGCATACACATTACCGGAGCGCCAATCTTTAACTTCAACATATGCTGTGGGACACCTGACATTTTTATGCTGTTCAAGAAGTCAGTGGTGTAAAGATCAAGGTTAAACATAGTATCATCTTCATCTGCAGCGGAAACCGAGTCAGATGACTCGTACTTCTTTTCTTCTCCAGGAATTAATGACAGCATACGTTCGTTTATGAGGTCAACCATTTCATGCGTGGGAGCAAGAATGGCTCTATCCTGAAAAAAGTTGGGCTGCCATAGATTATGAAGAAAATGAGGGTATGTTTCTGCAATAATAGCCCCAACGTTATCATCAGATGGTGGAATGAGCATGTTATCAGGGAACTCTACTGACGACTCACCATCATTTTCACCACCTGTGTTTAGACAATATCAACAAAAATCATATGAGTAAGAAATCAAATGGTACGGTTTATATAATTTAAAATTACTTTAAATACATACCTATCGTGCCATTGCCAATATCGAGTATCCAATCTGCAAACTCCTTTATTTCTTTTCTTTCAATCTCAGATGCTCCCGAACCAAGCCTCATGTTTACAGTTAATTTCAAGACAGTTCAGTGGTCCCAAAGATATGAAGCATTGATAGTCGAATGTACCACGTCTTGCCTAAAGCCGTTTGGAATAACAGGAAGAATCTGCCGAAAATCACCACCAAACAAAACAACTTTTCCACCGAATACATATTTTGACGATGTCGAAGGGTCCTGCCTGCATATGTCTCTCAGGGTTCTATCAAACGCCTCGAAACAATATCTGTTAATCATTGGTGCCTCGTCCCAGATAATCAGCTTGGCATTTCGTATCAACTCAACAAGGTCACCGTCAGCTGATATGTGGCACAACGAATCTTCCACCACATTAATAGGAATTGCAAACCTGAACAGGGTACAAACTTAGCTATTTAAATAAAAAGTATAAAAATTAATTATTAAAGATGTTTTGTTCGAGTATAATAAGTACGCGCAAACCTGGAATGAGCCGTCCTACCACCGTCCAACAAAAGAGCCGCAATACCACTTGATGCAACATTCAATACTATTGACCCTTGGGAACGTAATGCAGCAGACATAGTTTTGTATAGGTAAGTCTTCCCATTACCGCCGTAACCATATACGAAGAACATTCCGCCCTTTTCATTATTAACTGCGTCCATGACTGTTCTGTAGATACGTTTCTGCTCTGATGTAAGGCTTGCATAGAGAGTTTGATGCTGATTTTGGAGTTCATCTCTGTTGTACGATTCCTCATCATGTATTAACCGGTTGTAATTTTCCATCGTGTATTGTTCATCCGGATATGGCATGTTTGAAAAAGACTTCAAACTCTTGTTATTACAAAGCAGCATGTGTTCAATATACGTAAGACATATATATATTCATCCTCTGTGTGTCAGAAAGTTGTAAATCTGCATTAATAAAAGATAACATTATCATACAATATAAATAAATTATGAAACAAAAAAACAGTAATTAAACTGAGTGACTTGGTTTTCAGTATTACCTGGATCGTTACGCTTCCTTCGTTCAACGGTTAATACATCAACTGCCAAAACATGCCAAGTTTTTTCCCAGACAAACTCGGATCGAGACATACTATCAGTCATGAGTAGCATGACAAAGAAAGAACGCAGATAATCACCCATTCCCCAAAAGCTTGCTTCCAACAACCCATCAATGTACTCCTTGTCGTCCTGTAGGAGCCCACAGGCAAAACACGCGTCTCTATATGACGGATAAATAACACCGCGCCATAGCCTGATATCATCCCAGCTTCTCGGACCTTCAACCTTGTTTAGTAATACACGTAAATAATAAAGTTCACCCCATGACGGCGGGACATGATGTATACGGCCTAGGGTGTTTCCTCTTTGTCTTTTGTTCCAAATGCGTTGCTGCTGATTCCAAACGTAAAACTGGGGGATCTCAACATACAGGAGTTTTCGGGCATCTAGATCTCTCTCGTTTAGTTCCATCCACGCTATAAACTTGGTTTCGTTTACAGATGACTTATCTAACGCGTAATCAATACTCTCCCTTGCATCAAAGATTACTGGTTGTTCATTCTCTAAATGGAAAGGCAACCGTTCTACTGAAGGCGTCCTTCTATGAATATCAAACTGAAATATACGCCAGGTTGCCTCACACGCTGAAAGATACCTACAATCATAATAATCTTTAATTTCGTCGATCTCTTCGCCCTCCACAGCAACAGTAACCCTGTCTGGTCCTTTGTTGACATACTTAAAAAGATATTTTATCGAACCGACTTGGTTGCACCATTCTACGTTTATATGAGACTGGTACTTCCTCAGCAAACCTGGATTGTAGGGCACGACATAACCATTATGAAAATGTATTCCACTTTTCTGTACAGTATTTCCGTCGTTTCTCCTCCTATAGATTGCGTATCCATTGTCATCGATGATAGTTGACTCGTTGAACTGTTTTGGGAATTTTTTTCGTACATTTGAAATTGACAGTGCAAGGGCATCTTGGGTTTTCAGCACCGCACGGGCCATGCATCGTCTGATCGGTGACTATCTGGTACAATTCCGGATCCTGTTCTTTGTCGGGTATCTCTGCTGATATAAATTCATCTATTTTTGACGCAGCAGTTATCTTGTCTCGTGCCTCGAGCCACAATAAAATGTGGCAATGTGGAAGACCCCTCTTTTGGAACTCAATGGTGTAAACAACTGCGAAATGGAAAAAATATAAATAAATTAAATCATATATATTTATGTGTATACATTTAAAAATAAACTGAAAGTATATGTGTTGAATTGTTACCTCCTTTTACGTGGCCAAAAGTATGATTTTCCTTGAAATCTTTTAGGAGGCAGTCTAATTTGATTTTGAACACTCTAGATAAAATATCCGGACGATCTTCAGATTTCAAACCTTTCTTGGCCATTTCACGGGCAATCTCAGGACAATTAGGGTTATACGTGAAGGTTATGAATAAATCAGGATAACCATAAAACTTGCATATCGTCATAGCGTCTAAATAATTCTGCATCATATACCTCGGACTTCCTGTAAATGACGACGGTAGCACGTACTTCTTACCCCGTAATACATTACCATTATCTTGACTTTGGGCGGATATGGTAGCCAATCTTGCATACGTCTCAGTTCTTAAATCTTTTTGCTGCGTTTTAATGTATCTCATCCTCTCAGCCTCAACCATTGTATGTCCATCGGTACAAAATTGCTGTAACAATCGCCTACCACTGAGTATCATGGAGAACTGATTTCTCCTGTCTTGCGATCTATAAGCAAACCACTCCCTCATTGACACTCGGGTGCCTTTATTTTTTTCGTTAAAATCAGTAACGCCTTGGTGGTAGACATCAGTACGGTACCCATCTTCCGCATACGGGAAAAATAAAGGGTAATGCAATGCTAGGTAGAGTACGTGCAGCTCGCTGATTTTTTTTTAGTTTCCCGTTTTGCCTGTGGACGACAATATCCCTAGGATTTGCTGTATCTTCGAAGTCACCAACAATCAAAGCTGCTACTTCGGAAGAAGTTGGTAGATTGTAGTTCCTACCATCTCGTGACCTGCTGCCAATAAGTCTGAGCTTAATGTTACTGTCATTTGAAGACCTTATCGATCGGGCGGCCATCCGGAACTTCTCAACCAACGGATTGATTGAATCAAGCATGTCTCTTAGTTGTGTCGTAAGCTCAACATCTATCTCATTAGTAGATGTTGATGCGCATCTGCGGTTGCTGTAACGAAAAACATTAATAATTAGATTGTTACGACATGGTTAATTAATTATATTATAAAAATTAAAAGACATCGTTAACTAATTAGATTGTTACCTAACAGCTTGTATCCGGTTTTGAATCTCGTTTTCCGTGTCATATATATAAAGTTGACAGAATTTAGGATGGTTCCCCGGTTCGGGCATCAAATCTCCCAATCTATGTGGATTTTCCCCATTAATCCTGAAGCAGTAAGGTCCACGTCCATTGTTAACGGACTCGTCTTGCTTAGCCCCCATAGAAGTGAAAGCAAACATCATGTTATATCGACGTATATTGCTCAAAAAAGAATCGTTCTTTGGATGTTGTTTGTTAATAAGATCTTTCAACAATTTTGGTGGTTCGATCATGTCAACAGGCAGCTTAACCTTACCCCTCATACAACATATTGAATAAGAGTGGGGGTTTATAGCGGAACGTCCTCGGTCTTTCTCATCTTTCCAAACCATAGCACCACAAGACGCGCATTCGTAATCAAGGTCTCCATGATCAATGTATTCTACAAAATTAAATTTAAAAATATAACTCCTTATAAAAAATTAATTTATAACTATAAAGAATAATGGATTTTTATCAATTAAATAATTTGTACCGTTTGAAATTCCAACAAATGCATTTGGTGGTAGCTCAGGTTGATTTTCCTGTTGAGGGGTGGTGAAGTTTAAACCACGTGATATTCTCGGACGCACCGATTTTCCTTTTTTGTTATTTTTTTCGGAATCTGCCTTTGAAGAATTCCCTAATTTACATCAGAAGGGACAAAGAATAATAATAAGGCCATAGATCATACACATATATTCCAAATTTATAGGCTTTATGTGTCATTTGATAATATAAATATTCAAACCTTTTTCACATAAATTAAAATCTATGGGTGTATTGATCTTGAACCTTGAAGTCTTTTTGGTGAACACTGCACTTACTGAGTCAAATATGAGGTTTATTAAATATCCATATAAACGTATGAAAAGATATAAAAAAACCCAAAATACCGTTTGTTTTTATTTCACTGTTTGATGTAACGGGGTATGAGGAGGGTTGTGATGTACTTATAGAAGTTGCAATCGGATAAAATTGTGTTTTGGTCGAAGGTGGTGTTGTGAATATTCCATTTATAAAAGGGGTATTTCGATAAAACATATTTAACGGTGGACCTACGTCAATAATCAGTAAGTAATTAATAAATAATCGTATATGAAAGACAATAAAATGTGTATGAAAAAAATAAGTTAAATTTATTAATAGTATGTTTTTATGATCTACTTACATGATAATTGACTCGTACGTGGAGCTATCATATGCATTGGTGATATAAATGAGTGACCTATGCAACATATTTGTGAAATATAATTAGTTGCACATTTTTATAAAAATGTTTTAATATTTTGATAATTAATGTAAATAGTTTGGAAATAATTGATTGCACCTCTTGATTCTTTGTTGTTGGTTTGTATTCCTGATTTTGACGGCCTTCCACGACGAAGTTTAGATATATTTTCTACCAAATCTGTTATATTTAAAAATAATTACATTAAAATGTGAAATATTATACCTATCAAATGTAGTAAAAAAGGTCGATTAGTCAAAATCTAATTTATTGTAGAGACCAAATTTACATACTTTCATTACTTGGCATAAGCGGTTTTCTTCCAGTAGGTCTTCCAGGTTTCCTAACCACATTTGGAATCTCCTTTGGCGCTGCTTATAGTATAAAAGAAGTAAAATTTGGTTAAATTGTTTAACACAATTATTGTAAACAAAAAAATGAAGATATAACATATTAATGACTAACTAAATATAATACTTACATTTTTTAAAAGTGTTTTCAGGCGGTCTATTAGTGATACCTTCAAATGGTATGTTGGACGAAGATATATAATCATGTAATTGAGATTCAAATACGATGCGTTTACTGTTTCCTAGCTGATTCTCATTGTTTTGTTCTGTGATTTTTCTTTTACCTCCTTTTTTTGTATTATCTTTTGCACTATTCTCATCAATAGTGGGATAAGTTCTTTCCATAGTAACTTTTAGTATAATATCTGCACATATCATAGAAAAATCATATATGTAACAATGAAAGGGGTAATCTTCCACTATATTTATGTTAAAAAAATTGAGATCAATTACAAACCAGCATGTCCGATTTTATTTATATATTTGGGCTGTTAAAAACATATTCTATGTTTAAGCCCAACATTTTGGGCTAATTAAATACATTGAAGAGAGCCCAATTTAACCGGTATTCTCATTTACGGATTAAAAGGGTTTTTTGGGCTAATAGACTGTTACATGTTTTATATCCGGTTTATCAATTCTTCGGTTTAGGAAACGTTCGTTTGAGATCTGAAATCCTTCACAAATCTTCACCGACTTAGGGATTTGAATCGGTGATTCAATTTCATCGGGTAGATGCCTAAGTACCGCCCAAACAGAGAATGCTAGATTAATTCAGCATTAGGGCTAGACTTTTCTCAATAATCAAAACCTAATGGGTGATTTTTTTTCTATCAGCCCTATCAGAAAGTTTCAAATCGGAAATGGAAACGGGAACATATCAGATAAACAATTGTTGGCTTCATAATCCAGTTGATATGGATTTGGATAACTCCGTATCGGAAGTCAACAGAAGGCAGAATTATCCAACTCAGGTATTCTAATCCCTAATTTTAGAATTTTAATTGCTAATTATTTTACATATATGGTTGGGTCAGTATAAAACCCTAATTTGTTGCTCCTAAAAAAACCCTAATTTTTTAGTAGCTTATGTTTTAAGGATTACTTACTTAAAGTGTTTGACTGCACAGTAGATAATTATTTAGAATTTTAGAATTATAAATGCAAAAATATTTTAACTGCATAGGTAGGGTCAGACACTTTTTAACTTGATCCAGTTATTATACAGAGATAGAGAAACATGGTAATAAAACATTTTTAGTGAGTATTTGCTTGTTTGATAAGGATTGAGCTTGAATATAAATTCAGACACTAAAATGAACAATGATTTTATCTGATTGGCATGATGAACTATGATATGCATTATTCAATAGTCGTGATTGTGTAAGGTCATTGCTAGATATTGGCAGTAACTATTATGGACTGTGCTTCTTTATGCTGAAATAAGGCAAGAATGTGGCTGTGTAATTGATGCGAGATAGTAGCTTTAGTAGTCTTTATGTGTTCCTCTGACATTTTAGTAAAATGTAGTTTTTCTACTTCTATACGGTGGTGATATTAATATCTAATTCAGTTAAAAAGTGTTTGATCTTCTAACTGTTTTATGGTTGCATAAAAATTTAAATAAAATGTATTTTATGTTTTAAAACACGAAAATCATTAAACTGTTTGACTTAGAAAGTCAAACAGTCATATTACGTTTTTGTTAAATATTTTGAAAGTTTTCGGAATAAAATAAAATTAAACTATTAAAACAGTAGAAAACAATTTGACTAAAAGAAGTCAAACTTATTAAAATCTAAAATGTCCAAAGTATTTGCTTTATATCTTTAATAGAGATAATCAGTTAAAAAGTCAAATTATTTAACTAAAATGTGGTTGACCCTTTAATTGCGAAGTGTTTGACTGCATAGGTATTCTAAACCCTAATTTTAAAATTTTAATAGGTTTTGAAATTTAGACCTCATCTAGTTAAAATACTCCTTTTTAACTATGTTTTCTAATGTTATTTCAGAAATATTATAATATTAAAATATATTTAGTTGTCAGATTTATAAGAAATCATATAAGCAGCTTTCATTATTTTCTACCAGGTAAAAAATTAACATACTTCATCGAAATATACTACCAAATCATATCAGTTTATAACATGATTTGAATGGTTAATGGTTAAGATTCAACCATACATGGTTGAATATGTTGCAGAATCAATAAGTTAATAATCTTCAACTATAATGCAATCTGTTTTCACCGTAGCACCTCAGCAGTTATTTCCTGAACGTTTTTAAAATACAATATGCAATTAAAAAGTTAGCACATGTGATCATATTTTGATAAAGTATCTGCCATCAATCTTGATTAATTACGGAAAATATGATTAATCTCATAAAAAACTTATCTTGAATTATTTGTAGATCGAAGAAGCGAGTTGCACAGGAAGGATTCGATGGAGCACACCAATTTTCCGTAGATCGAAGAAGCTATAGTACTGCAATTTCGATGATCACTGCAGATTGAAAACCAGCGACAACTAAATCCACAAATTTTCGTTGAAATTCAAAGAGGGACTACAGAGTTTATATAATGAAGAGTTGTATGAGGTAAGTAGTTTGTTTCCATTCAATTAGGGAAGTAAGTTATTTTTTTAAAAAGATATATCCGGAATAAATCTTTAAATAAGGTAAAATAATTTGTTTCATTTTATTTATATCCATAACTAGTTGTGACTTAGTGCTAATTCCATATTTACATTTATGATTTAAGTCAAACGTAGATACATATATAATAAATGCAGATTAGTATATTCAAAATGGATTAGTTATGATTTATTTATGGCGTGGATTAGTGGCTATAGCTTATTTAGGGCGAATTAATACACAATATATATATGATTGACAAATCTTCCACTAAATATGGAATATGTTTCTATAATTTTGAATATTTGATATCAAACAGATTGTCTTTGTATGTTAATTAATAAGATTGACTATATAAAAAAAAGTTTTAAAATTATACTGAAATATCGTGGTGGTTATTTTAATATTGTAAAACAGAGTTAAAATTATATTTGACAAACAGTGTTAATTCCCAAAAATAAAAACGAATTTTTTTTTAAATTTATACCGTATTATTTTTTATATCATACTAAAAAAACGTGGTGGTTATTTTAATTGAATAAACAAAAATTTTGTAGAATACCTAAGGAAATAAATCATCAAGAGTTGCACTCAGTGCAAATAAACATGATAAAAAATATAGTCTTACAAAACAAAAACACAACCAAATTTGTCTAAAAAAATACTCAAAACCATAATGTAACCAATATAAAAAGATTGTTTAAAAAACAGCATTGGGTTATGTGATGCCTCTCAGTCTTCCGGTTCGATCTTCACCTCAACCAAACCATCCGATCTTTTGCTAGCCTTTTCATCCTCAGAATCGGTGTCAAGATCATCTAGATCGATAAAGACACGGCGTTTCTTGTTAATCGAAGTTCCGCTCCCAGAAGCCCCATCAGTAGAAGTTGGTGTCTGCATGTTTAGCACACGTTTTACACTGTCATCAGACATTCTAACCTTGTTTATCAAGTTGGAAGGCGTGTTGAAATCTTCCAACGGCTCATCCTCGGGCTGAAAAAATATAACCAATAATTAATATGCTTATTAGATTCTAACTATGTATTTGAGTAAATTAATAATATTATCATTTTATTACCTCATCCACAACATCAGCCACTACACGATCTTCAATAAAGTTTTTCTTGAAATGCTTGATTAGTTGAGGATCCTCCGACATACCATCACACCGGTAGGTGTGGTTATTTTTCTGATGGTTCTCTTTAGAGTACCACAACTTCAACAGTAATTGTTTACCGAGGATCATATTCAACTCATCGGGGTAGTACTGGGACGGATCCTTTCCGTGTTTGTCAATTACGTCCCACACAGTAAGGCCTGTTAGCTTGAAAATAGAGCTGTTGAAAAAGACAACTTGTGCAGTACCACTCTCATCAATGATGGTTACAACAACCTTAAACATGTTAGGTAAAAAAGTATAAACAATAAAAAAAGTCAGAATAAGAGTCAATATACTTCATAATTAGTTAAAATTCATCAGTTTATGTTAATTTTTACCTCGAATTCGTTTGTACTGCGCCACAGTCGTCGCATTCGTAAGTAGTTTGGCGACTATTTACTGATCTTACTTTAACTTTTTTGGTGCACTTCTTGCACGCCAAATAAGCCCGTCCAATTTGATCATGTAAAACATGAATGGTTGCAAATACGATGCAGTGGGACTCATGTATATAAGTTAAAGTAATATAAAAAGTACATTTATTAGTCCAATTAATAGATAATGAGAATAATGTAACCATTAATGGAAATTGCTTTTACATACCGGTTGAATTTGACGAATATCCCTCACCATGCTTTTAACACTACCGCTAAAGAAATCGGAAACGGTAATTACTTTAGCCTCAGGGGTAAAAAACTCAGTTTTGAACTGATTTGGATCATAATCATCCTGTTTCTCAGCCCTGAGTTAAAAAAAATTATCAATATCAAATTGCGATATAAATACATTTTTTCATATATTTAATGAATTATAATTAATAGGTCTTTTACTAACTCTGATTTAAATGCAACAATAGCTGGATGACTCTGATCAATAATTATCTTAGTTCCGAACAAAGCGTTATGGACCGCAGGTGCTCCTGAATTTAGTGTGTAATATCCAAAAGATAAAAAATTAATAAATGATACATTTGTTTAGAATCGATCTAGTGCAGTTTAAATTGTAAAATATCAGAATCCGAATTTTAGGATTTAAAATGTAAAATATTACAATTACTGTTGACAATTTACTGTCAAATAGTTTTACTTTTAGTAGTCAAACAGTTTTAAAAGTAATTTATCGTAAATTACATATTTAAACTGTTTGACTGTACTAGTCAAACGGTCAAAATTAGTTTTTTCTAAAATAATTTGACATTTAAAAAAAACAGTAATTAAAATTTTAAATTGATCATAAACTGTTTGACTTTTTACAGTCAAACAGTTTGACTTTTAATAGTCAAAATGTATTAAAATTAATATTTTATTAATCGTACCTTCATAGTACTTAACTTTCCCAAGCTGTAGAATCACGATAAAATGCCCAAATTTCTCTGGATCAGCGGCATAATCGTTCCACATCGTTGCCCACTCTTCCCAAAACGTAAAATCAAGTTGTTCTCCCCTATTTTGTATGAAGTTGTAATCATTTAAAAATATATTATAAAAAATATTTATTTATAATAATATGAGTTGTAAGTACTACGTACATATTATCCTCAACCACGACAGTACGTCGATATTTCATACCACTTTGTGTGGCTACCTTAACACTCTCCATAATTCCAACAACAGAGCCAATAACATCTGAAACAGATAACATAACAATCAGCATAATTATAAATATACAAAACTTGTGCTGAAAAATAAGTACAAAATTATCATGAAAATATGACGTACCCACAGCGTCTTTCTCAGCATAAGTACGATCGACGGACTTAATCTCAGTATATGGTTCGAGTAATAAACTGTATAAATTTTCATCAATATGTTCAATGCGAGTAACAGTTGTATTGAAACCAAATGCCAATTTGAACTTATGTGGTAATAAAGGGTAATATCCAGTATTCTGATAAATGGAGAAGTTCGTGATTTCATAGCATTGGCCTTCCTCGAATAAAGGCTCGAACTTATACATGAATTCTTTCTTAATCCAAATCTGAATTCGATCATTCTGCGAAAAACATAGTTAATTGTCATTTTATATGGAAATTTATTTGGCATCAAATTCTGTTTTATGTCTACATGATTTATAATACCTGATCATCATGCAGCACTAAGTCTAGAGAGTAAGGGTTATGCGGTTCATTCTTACGGTGGGAATGCCAAATTGAAATACATCTCCCACGAACAGTTATGTTTGGTTTACATGCATCTATTTCCCCAATTGGTGTAATTTCTTTCGGTTTCGTGTTTTCTGAAATAAATTTGTAGACGTTAGTAATTGTCAAAAATATTGCAAAATTAACAGGCATGTGATATTAAATACCTTGGTCTCTCCCGATATTAACTGGTGACTTGTTTGTGTTTTCAGCGTTTCGAAATCTTCGGGAACCTAGAGATATTCCTGAACTTGCCAAAGGCCTCAATTTGCTACCGGACGAATTTGGTGTTTTCGGGTAATTCATCTTCCCTTTTCCCTTGTCGTTGTTCGGATTCATGCTGCATCATTAATAAGCATATGGTAGTCAAATTTCTTTATAAATGTTTATAAAAAAATGTAGAATAAAACTGATTTTTAAAATGCATATATTAACTGGTTGACTTAGGTACTCTAAACAGTCCTTTTAAGTTGTATTTTAAATATTTATAAAATGTAGCCGATGAAAACAGTAACAAATGTATAAAAACAGTAAATAACTCCAATTTGACTTCTTCTAAGTAACCCAGTTTGACTTTTAATGTTAATACTAATTTTGACTACTACCATATGTATCCTTAAGTTTTTTTTACGTTAATTTTTTTTTATGATTTTTTAAATCAGTAAACTATTTGACTTAGAAAGTCAAACAGTAATAATAAGGTTTTTTTTAATATTTTGAAACTTTTAAAAAATAAATAAATAAAATTATGAAAACAGTAGACAGTAAATAAAACGTGGTTATACTGTTTGCATTAAAAATTCATACATTCATAATACGTTTTTTTTTAATATTATGAAAATACTCAAAAAAACTAAAAATTAAAGTGTTAAAACAATATTATTCTGTTTGACTTTTAAAAAGGCAGCTTCTTAAAATATAGCCAATTTGACTTCTAAAAAATAAATAAATAAAATTATGAAAACATTAGACAATAAATAAAACGTGGTTATACTGTTTGCATTAGAAATTCATACATTCATAATACGGTTTTTTAAATATTATGAAAATACTCAAAAAAAAACTAAAAATTAAAGTGTTAAATCAGTATTATTCTGTTTGACTTTTAAAAAGGCAACTTCTTAAAATATAGCCAATTTGACTTCTTTAAGTAACCCAATTTGACTTTTAATGTTAATACTAATTTTGACTACTACCATATGTATCCTTAAGTTTTTTTTACGTTAATTTTGTTATGATTTTTTAAATCAGTAAACTGTTTGACTTAGAAAGTCAAACAGTAATAATAAGGTTTTTTTAAATATTTTGAAACTTTTAAAAAATAAATAAATAAAATTATGAAAACAGTAGACAGTAAATAAAACGTGGTTATACTGTTTTCATTAGAAATTCATACATTCATAATACGTTTTTTTAAATATTATGAAAATACTCAAAAAAACTTAAAATTTTTGAACTTAAAACAGTATTACTCATTCGGAATCTGAAAAACCTTTTAAAAAAACTTAATATTCAGTTTATTTTTTAATATTTTGAAAGTTTACAAAAAAAAACTTAAAATAAAAACTTTATAAGTAAAAAATAGTTTGACTTTGTAAATTCTTACTTTTTATTTGATTAAAAGTCAAACTGATTACTGATTTTTCAGATTGACAGTTATTCGCAATTCCGATTTGAGCAAGAAATTTATTAAATTGTTTTAAACTATGAAATTTTTTTCATAGTTATTGAAGTAAGAATTTAGTCCGGAATATTCATACCTTTATCGTAGTTAAACTGTATGTTTCACAATTCTACAATTTTCCTGCAAAAAAGTTATTAAAAAGTTAAATTTTGACAGGTATTACGCTGCACACAGATTGAAGACTCTTAGAGGTATAGGAATGTGTTATTAAAAAAAGTAGATTACGAAAAGAAGAGTGTATACCTTCAATGGTTGGGCAGAGATCCTTGATGCGGGTGCTGCAAATAGTTGTAGGTGTTTATTATTATAACGAGAATGGTTATAAAGGGGTGGATGGTTAGTTTAAGTAATTCGAAAAAAGTGGAATAGAATAGGTAATGCATATAAATCTTCGGAATGGTTATAAAAAATAACATAATTAAAATAGGAAATCTTCTATATTTTCCGGATTTGGAGGAATTTATGCTAATTAACGTGATTTTTGTAATTTGGAAATTATCTTTTTGATTTTTGAAACAGTCTGCGTAGTCAAAGGACTGAGAATAATATGCACGTGAAATCCGGAAGCAAAATAAATGCCATGGGTAGAATATGCGGAATTGAGATTTGAGTGCAAAACCGAATGACCAATGAATGAATTACAGCTGGAATAAGCGACCAGTCAGAGGCTTGCAACGTGATGAGGTGTCGAACTATGATCGGGTTAACGTGCATATATAGGGGAAGATAGATCCCATTAAAAGGGCGGAAAGGTCAAACTTGAGGTTATGGACCAGCCGGGTTCTTCTAATTATATAGATGCATAAGCAAGAGGTCTTAGGGGTTTTTCTTTTTTTTTTCGAATGGTTATTTAGTAAGTTAGTATTTCGAGCCTAAATATTAATATTCACAAGAGATAATATATCTTCCCTCAAACTTTTTATCTATTATGGGGAATAAACCCCATCTTAGGTTAATTGGTCTTAGGTTAATGATTCATTAATATGGTTAAACAAATTAATATTATCCATTTGAGCCGTTTCATTATTATTTTTTCCATCCGCACGTTTTCACAGACAAAAGGCTATTTATTTATTTAATATATAAAACAAACAAACCCTTCCTTTTAAACTGGTTATCTATTTATTATGTTTAATTAAATAATTTAAATGATTATATGATTATTTTTATACATAAAATAGAAATATTTATAGATAAAGATAAGTTATTTTCATCGATGGTAGAATCCCTAGGAATAATCTATCTACTATCTACTATTATAATAAAACAAACTCTTTTAGGCCACATGGCATCTTCTAAAGCCTTTAATGCCACATGGCATCCTAAGAGACAATCTAATTTTTTAAATATTATTGCCTAATAATAAAAAGAAAAAAAAAATTACTAACTTAATTATATATCTTTTATATATTTAAAAACCTTATGTATATCTCTTATTATATCTTTAGTTCAAAATAATTCCGATTAGCTTTAAGTGCCGTGTAGACCTTTACCTTTAAATGTCATATAAGTCTTTGACTAATGTTAGGGTAATAATAATCATAATTAATAGTTTTTTAATTTTTTTTACGGCAATAACATGTTATATCAATTGATATGAATATAGTTGATATAAATATAATACTTCTCCCATTTCAAATTAAGTGAAACTTTGAGTTTTATATTTTTTAGCCAACGATTATAATAAATGTTAGATTATATTAAATTGGATAGTTAGTGGAATAAGTCGAACACATTTTGATTAAAGTGAGATTAATGAGGTTTAAAAGTCCAGGTAAGAGTAAATAAGTCATTTCACTATATTAAAGAAGATAGTTAGTGAGTGTAATCATCACTATTTTTTACAAAATAAAATAAGTTTTCAAAGTGTATCACTTACTTTGGAACACTACCAAATAAAAAGTGTATCATTTATTTTGATACGAATAAAGTATATACAAATATTTTTAAATAGATACTATAATTTATTTTAATTCTTATTATTGATTTTCTTATTATTAATACTTATATATGTTGTAACAAGTTCAAAATACATTATGGATTTCCGAGACGATAAAAATATAGAAAAATAGCTAGAAAAATGTTTTTGGATAATAAAAAATCCAAACAGCTATATACTACATCATACATACAACATAATTATTCACAAACCTTTAATATTCAACCAAATGATATACCATAGAGTATCATTTTAAAAATATACGGAGTAATACCTTATAATTAATCTTAATTATATTCCTACTTTACCATTTAGCATAATTCACTATAAAGAGTATTGTGTTTGACTTGAATAGTAATCAAAATATAATTCTCTTTTCGTTACTTTTTTTATTTTTTGAATTAGTGAATAAAACTGTTTGACTTGAGTAGTAGTCAAAGCATAATTCTTTATTTATTTTTTATTTTTTGATTAGTGAATGAAATTAAGACTTTATTAGTAATCTTAACATATTTCACTTTAATTAGTATTTTATTTGACTTGAGTAGTAGTCAAAACACAGTTCAATATTTGTAATTTTTTTTTTAATTTTTTGATTACTGAATATAAGTAAGACTTTATTAGTAGTTTTTATCATAATTCACTATAAACAATATTGACTTGAGTAGTCGTCAGAACATAATTCAATACTTTATTGATTGTTTTTAATTTTTTGGATTAGTGAATAAAAGTAAGAATTATGAGTAGTCTTTACATAATTCACTATAAATAATATTTATGTGTTTGACTTGAGTAGTAGTCAAAACACAATTTTATACTCCCTCCGTCCCACAAAAAAGTTCCCATTTCTAATGGGCACAAGTATTTAGGAGAGAGTTAGTGGTGGGGTCCATGGTTATATTTTGATTAAAATATAAGGTTTTCTGGAGAGAAAAGTGCTTTTAGAAGATAATTAGTGGTGGGGTCCATAGTTTTAATATTATTTTATTAAGTGGTCCCTCACCATTTGAGAAATGAGAACTTTTTTGTGGGACAAAATTTAGAGGGGAAATGGGAACTTTTTTGTGGGACGGAGGGAGTATTTATTTTTATAAAAAAATTGATTTTTTTTATTAGCGAATAAAATTAAGACTCTATTAATATTTAACTTTAAATAGTATTATGTTTGACTTGATTAGTAGTCAAAATATAATTTAATTATATTTTATTTGCATTATTTTTTTTATTTGATTTTTTTGGATTAGTGAACAATATTAAGATTTTTTTAGTAAATTTAATAGAAAATAAAAATGGTGGTCTATTAAATAAACATCAAACGTTATTTTCAAAAAAGTGTTTAGAAATTTGTTTTAACATTTCTTATATGTATTCAGTTATATTTTATTTTATTTAAACATTTTTCAATTATAATCATTTGTTTGATGTTATAATTCTCACCTTCGATATCATATGTTTAATGTTATAATTTTCACCTTCGATATCATATGTTTAATTTTATAATTATTATTCCAATATAGCATATAATTAGTTTATAACATCATCAACTATATATTTAATAAATTAATTACCTTATAAAAATATTATATAATTTCTTATTTAATATTTTATGTACTTACATATTTTATATACTTATACATAACAAAATAAATTACACGGATGATCCTTTAAGTTTATAGCAAATTTCACCAATGGTCTTTTAGTTTAAAAAATTACACTGATGGTCATTATTTCTGAAAGTTTCTTCACTGATGTCCTTTACGAAAACGGCCGTTTATTTTTCACGTTAAATGACTTCACTTGTGATGCACGTGAGGGTATTTTGGTCATTTCATTGTCCCTTCTCATCTCTCTAGAGTAAATTACACGGATGGTCCTTTAAGTCTATAACAAATTTCACCAATAGTCATTTAGTTTTAAAATTTATACTGATGGTCCTTATTTCTGAAAAGTTTTTCACCGATGCTCCTTTACGAAAACATCCGTGTATTTTATCGTTAGCTTGCATCACGTGTGATGCACGTGCAAAGCACGTCAATATATCACTTGAACAATTGGGTAACCGAAATGAAATGAGGGAGAAGGGTGCCTTAAAGGGGAGTAAATGAGAAGGGAAAAACAAATTGACCAAATTACCCCTATGTGCATCACATGTGTAGCCACTTAACGTGAAAAATAAACGCTCATTTTCGTAAAGGACCATCGATGAAAAACCTTTCAGATTTAAGGACCATCAGTGTACTTTTTGAAATTAAATGACTATTGGTGAAATTTGATAACAACATAAAGGACCATCCGTGTAATTTACTCTAGAGAAATGAGAAGGGAAAACAAAATGACAAAATTACCCTCACGTGCATCACACGTGAGGTCACTTAACGTGAAAATTAAACAACTGTTTTCGTAAATGACCATCGGTGAAAAATCTTTCAGAAATAAGGACTATTAGTGTAATTTTTGAAACTAAATGACCATTTATGAAATTTGTTATAAACTTAAAGGACCATATATCCGTGTAATTAACTCTATATTTTAATGTTTAAAAGTTACATTCGGCCAAATTATGACTATTCGTGATTTTTTACGGGTCTATTAAAAATAAATGTTACATTTTGAGAAGTATTGAAGTTCGGTCGATCAATCTTACAAGCAACTCCCTCCTGCATATATATTCACAAAATCAACCAATTTCCGGTATCAAATTAACGTTTTATTATTAAATTCTTCAATTAAAATGGGAGGTGAAGTAGCAGACAAATCGAGTGTTGCTGCTCGTGCAAGATTAGCTGTTTTATCAGCTCATCTTTCTGCTTGTATCGAATCCAATGATTTCACTCCGGTAATCGAGTCATCACCGGTCTCAGCTCAGGTTTTCGTATCGCCACCGCCCAATTTGAACGGTTCGTTGACGATCGCCGATGAGAGAACCGGCAAAAAGTACAAAGTTCAAGTTTCCGATGAAGGTACCATCAGAGCTACCGACTTCAAGAAGGTAAACAAAGTTGCATCATTTTGATTTTTGATTAATTAGGATTTATTAGCTGTAACTTCTAATTAGGGCTCATATCGTGATATTTGTGCTTTTGGGGGATATTAACAACTAATCAAATTGGTAAGAAAATTTAATTCAATCAGATGCTAAAATTAAATACAACTGAACTGTTATAGAAGATTTCCTATTTTAATTATGTTATTTTTTTGGACACATATAATTATACATTTATTTATATATAATTAATGGTTGGTATGTCCAAAATGGAGTGTGATGAATGAGATATCGAATCTCAAAGTGGGGTGTATGGAACAAAGAAATAAAACAAATGAACTAGTGGGAACTTGAACCTATTCACGCTCGTCTCCCGGGTTTCATGTTGGTTCGGTTTTTTGCCACTCGATTTTTGTCACTTGAGTTAGTGGAAGTATTCAAATAATAATATTGATAATATTATTTATATTTTAATGTATGTCATTAAAATATATTTGAATACAATGGTTTTATTTTCTTTGTATTGAATGACATAATGGTCATAATGACATTAAGAATGTCATTAAACATTTGGACCAAATTCTATTATAAATAGAAGATGTGTGGTTCATTGGAAAAAAAAAAACAACACACATTCACCAACTTGTCTACACCCACTTACAAGCATCACAATTTGCTCGCTCCATTTTTAGTGTTCCTTAAATACAAGAATTTTCGATAAGTGTTCGGGCTTGGATTATATTCGGTAGTGTAAAACTACTCGGTTGTTTTACCCTGGGAGATAGACGACGAATCTATTTTAAGTTTGTAGGAGCTAATACCAATTTTCATTAATACAATACAATTACAATAAGGGAAATTGACGAAAAACAAATACAAGATTGAAATAAGAATATGTAGAAACAAAGAAGAACAAGTTTTGGTTGAGTCTCGTGAAATTCACGATCCCCTTAAAATAGATTCGTCGTCTATCTCCCAGGATAAAACAACCGGGTAGTTTTACACTACCGAATATAATCCAAGCCCGAACACTTATCGAAAATTCTTGTGTTTAAGGAACACTAAAAATGGAGAGAGCAAATTGTAATGCTTGTAAGTGGGTGTAGACAAGTTGGTGAATGTGTGTTGGTTTTCACAAGAAATGTGTCTTACAAATGAACCATACCATCTCTATTTATACTAGAAATGTGTCATCATGTTAATAACAATCATAATTGTCATTATACATATTCATTATAAAGAAATAAAACCACCAAATTCAATTCTATGTTTAATGACACACATTAAACTTCTTAATAATATTAATAATAATATTATCTTAATAATATTAATAATAATATTATTATTACTTGAATTTCTTAACCATACAAACCGAACCCACATGATACCCGGGAGACGAGCGTCGATAGGTTCAAGTTCCCACTGGTTCATTTATTTTATTTCTTTGTTCCATACACCCCGAGAGTCGATATCTCATTCACCACAACTACATTTTGGATATGTCAACTATTAATTATATATAACAAATATACATATAATTATATATGTCCAAAATTTTCCAACAACTGATACACTTGTGTAATCAATTAGCAAATAGAACACAATACAACAATCAATTCCATGAAACAATGGTTGAATCAAGGTGATTCAATCCAAAACAGATAGAAGCCACACTTCAAGATGTGGTGGTCTCCAAGGTTTACAGTTCACAATCACCAAACATAATGAATGATGTCTATCGAATACATCTTATTTATAGACTAAATACGTCGGTTATTATCACTAACACTCCTAACTGACTTTAGTACGAAAAGACTAAAATACCCTTACTAGTTCCTTAGTAAGTAAGCGTCTTACTATTCTAGACCCAGATAGAATAGAAGCCGGCAATGGTGTCATTTCTTTCTCATGTTCAACTATTGTTTTATGCAATCTTGGATCTGTGAAATTGTAATCCAAATTTGATTCAACTTCCAACACCCCTTCTAACACCTTAACTACAGTTGACATTGAAGGCCTTCTTGTGAAGTCAGTTTGCAAACACCATGAAGCCACTCACATCATCTCTACAACTTCTGAACCGTGTGTTTGCATATCTTCACTATACTTATCAACCATATCCAACAACGTCTTTCGTTCCCAACTTTTTTGAAACACAACAAGTAAATGCCAACTTTCTTCTGGCTGAGATTTGTCAAAATTCTTTCTCCCGCACAAGATCTCCAAAAGAACGATCCCGAAGCTGTAAACATCAACTTTTTCTGTTATAACCGAGCTCAACCACTCTGGAGCCAAATATCCCGGGGTCCCTCTCATCATTTGGGTTTCGTTTCTATCAATGAGTTTTGACAAACCAAAATCAGAAACTTTGGCGTTGAAATCGTCGTCCAGGAGTATGTTTTGAGGCTTGATATCGAGGTGGATGATCTTTTGCCTACATTCTTCATGGAGATATGCCAAACCTTTAGCTATATCAAGAATTATTCTTTTTCTACACCCCCATTCTAGCACGTGCTCTCGATCCTTATGGTAGATCCCCTGATCTAATGAACCGTTACTCATTAAGTCATACACGAGAAACCGTTGTGATTTCCATGCACAAAAGCCTCTAAGTCTAACCAAATTCACATGATGAATGCTTCCAATCGAATCCACCTCGGCTAAGAACGATTTGTTAACCTGCCCAAAACCGTCAAGACATTTTACTGCAATCTTGGAGCCATCTTCAAGAGTCCCTTCAAAAACCGACCCAAATCCTCCTTGGCCAAGCTTTTTATTGAAATTCTCGGTTGATTTTTTTAAATCTTCGCATAAAAACCTGGTGGGCAATCCTGGTACATCATTTATATACTCTTCCTCCATTTTAGCATGCAATCTTAGCTTGCGAACTATGAATATAACAAAACCTACAATCACAATAATAACCGAAAAACCTCCAATAATGGAACCCATAATAACTGGTTTTCGGGGCGTAGAGGAAGATGGCGATCTTACATTTTGAACTTTTATAAAAGCAGAAGCATTGTGATGAATTACATCTGGATCAACGTTCATCATTGTAAAGAGATCAGACGGTAAATAACAATCCCCCTCTGAAGTATTCGAGCCATATTGAAACATAGCCGCTTTACACGAGCAATTGTTGAGACATGCTTGTTTACAAGTCTCCATATTCACCCTCTTCAAGTCTATTATAATGTTGAAGTACTTTACATTCTCAAGTTCAATAAAAACTTGATCTCGGGTCATATTACTATTACACGTGATGTTAGTAATTTCCGAGCATCCAAGGTTGGGTTGCCGATCATCTATCGCCCGAAAATAGTCAATCCGCTGAGAATTTGATACGGGACAACTACATTGTTGATTAGTCCAACAAATACCGTTTCTCCCGCAAGTCATAGGATAATCACACTCATCAAGAGAATTACTAAATAGATCACTCACTTCGGTCCACTCGTTTTGCCATTCGAACACTTTTAAATGCCCGTTTGACATGAGTTTCATATATTGAGCCGATGATGCTGGAGGTATGGAAATTTCTTCATCGGGGCCCCTTGGCTCGGCAGAATTAATGAAAATAGACAGACTTCCATTCAATAACTTAACATAACCCATTTCTGTAATTATATTTGTGTGACGAACCGTGTTACTATAATAGACTTGAGGTGGGTTTGATTCAACATAACCAAACAAACCATTTTTAACGACTTGAAGTGAAAACAAACCTTGTTGAGCCGTCCAATCAGTTGACGACACACTCGGTATCAGTTTCTGTCCTTGAAACAATCTTTGTCCAGGTACCAAAGACAAAAGATTGCCAAACTATAGATCTATTAACATCAAATAGTATGAGATTTCCAGTATCGGTTAAATTCATACCAACGACTGATTTCCCGTTGGTGACAGTTGACCAAACTATACTTCCATCAGCATCTTGAAGGACCAATAATCCGGTTGCAGTGAGATTCAATATCGCACCATAACTAACTGGAGAATTGCGGTTTGCTGACCAAACAACTTGAGGAAACCCGATAGCCGGTTGAACGATTCCACCCCCACTGTTGGTTTGGACAATGAATACGGCAAATAGGTAAGATGTGCAAGCCCCGTTGCAGTAGAAACCACAGGCGAATTTGGGCCCGAAGGACCCTCTAAGGAGGATGGCTCGAACCGTTGAGCCATCTGTGAAATTAACCGAATGGGGTGCGGATTCAACGTTGGTCCATGTGGTTGAAAGATTGGCAGTTGGGTAGTCAAGGGGCTGGGAGATTACTGAATTGCGACCTAAGATGAGTAATAACGCAAAACAATAACAAGAGATCCATGGAAGTGCACTCATCATTGATTGATGATGAACACAAATATGAGCCTTTGAAAATGCTTTCATGATTTAAACATAAGATCTACATTATAAGTCTTAAAGTTGACATTGTCGTTGACCCAAGTTTCCATGGAATTTACAGGTCACAAAACCGTGTCATATTCATCATCGTTTTGACAAAAATACCCTCTATCACAAACTTTTAAGAACACAAATATATTAATCATGATTTTAAAAGGCTCGCGACTTTCGTCATGACACGATGAGGCTTCTTGACTATATTGCCACGCCACGTTAATTTTATTATATTTGGTGTTAAAAACGACCAATAATCTTCATGTTGGGCTTAGCAATTTGGACAGATTTGTGTATGAAATTGTAATAATTTTCTCATTCGGCATGACCCAGATTGATCCAGGTCTGGTCCAAAAATTATTATTTCGGTTTGGGATCAAACTGATTCTAAATTGTTATTCGGTTTTAAATCCTTCAATTTGGTCCGGTTGGGTTTTAGATCATTGCACATCCCTAGCCAACTAGATGATCGTGGTTCCATTTGCTTAAAGCTTGGTTCCATTTGCTTATCATATAAATATAGGATTGTGTTCTAAGTAGTTTACCTTTAAAATATAGTTTTAAGGGATAAGTTCTAGACATTGGATTAAAAATCTCTTAATAACTACCATCATCAAATCACGTGTGATTGAATACATAATCACCACCGCCGGCCACCACCATCATCGTCGGTCACTGCCGTCACCGCCCATCGGCGCCGCCTCCGACCACCGCAATCACATGTGATTGGATACACAATCACATGTGATTGCAAGCAGCCGACGATGGCGAGGGGTTGCCGGTGGTGGAGACGGTGGCCGGCAAAGGTTGGTGGTGGTAGTGGTGGTGGCCGGCCATGTTGAATCACATATGATTTAATACACATGAGGTGGTGGTGGTCGGCGGTGTGCAATCACATGTGATTTAATACACATGGGGTGGTGGTAGTGTTGATGTATTGAATCACATGTGAGGGTGGTAATTTGAGGATTTATTGATCTAAAGGCTAATATTTATCCCTCAAAACTTCACAAAAAAGTTTTGATGAGTTATGAATAACTCTTCATAACCGTAGATCTTTAGGCTCAAGAATAGTTAGTTCTTATCTGGAATAAGTATATACAAATAACAAAATTGCGGAATTAGTTAAACATATTTGTATAGCTAAACAAGTTTTCATCATTAAAAGCCCCAATTCTACATATAAATATGTAGAACGGTTTTTCATTAAACAGGATCAAACGATCTTGAGACTTAGGTTTTACACACAAAACACGTTAAAACGTGGGTTCTAAGAACATATAATTCTATGTCATTAGGTTTCTTTATATACTACAAAACCTAAGACTTACAAGGAAAAGATAATACTAAATCTTTTAAATTAATAAAGATATACTATATCTTTTTACATTAATGATTATCTCCTAAATCTTTATTTGAACTTGAACTTCATATTACCGACTTAGGTCCTTGTAGTTTAATAGTTTTGACATATCAAATCTTTAATGAATATTAATAAAAATATTCCTAACAAGATTGACTATCTTGAACGTTTCTCTATAATAAATATAAACTTATATTTTACTTTTAAATTCACAAATCATACATCGAAACTTAGCAATGGCAAAAGATTTATGATAATCCCCTTCTTTATATTTCTGTGGATATAATTCAAGTTATAATATACCAATTGAAATTTGAAATCATCCTAATGTTGTCTAGATTATTGGATCAAAATTGACCAATCATAAGATTATATTGTTTAAATGGATTCAACATTAGAATTCGTTACTAATTATATATGGGTTGTCTAACTTATACTTTAGAGTATAAAATAAGACACGTTAATTATCTTAAAATTTCTTAAACAATTGAAAATATATTTAATGTATCTCATAAATTGATAAAATATGAAGTTTATTGATGGTTATTTACATAATCTTAGAAAATTTTAAGATTATTAATTATGTCTTATCTCATTCACTATTAATATATTCATACTTAGTACACACGCATTCCATAAGGAGTTCTCTTTTCTTCTTAAATTGTTGTTTTAAATAAAGTTCTCGTTTATCAAACTTGATGGAGTTCACTCAATAAAATAATACTCTCTCCATCCCAAAATTGTTGTCCTTGGTAAAAAATCACACAGTTTAAAAAAATGCATTTAACATTGTCCAACCAATAAAATACTATTTTTATCACCGAATTATTTTTTAATTGGTGAAATTTTCAGGTTGACAATATTATTGAGATAAATAAAAAAGAAAATATAGACAGTAAAATTAAGACAGAATGAGTAGTATTTAACTATTTATATCAAGAATCTACCACTAAATATCTTTCTATCTTTAAATAAATTTTATATTTTAATTAAAATTATTAATAAGTAATTACAACTAACTATCTCTACTACTTATAAAGCATTTAGGACCTTTCCTTAAATAACCTTTTGAAAATTCAGCCAATTTCTTTCTACTTTGGGATTTCAAGGAAATATATAAAAAAAAAAGCACACGTCATGCCTCGAACTCATGACCTCTTACTAAATTGACATGCACCAAACCAATTAATCTAGCAACTGCTTTGTGTTATAAATTCAAAACATATGCCTATAAAACTCTTCGTCCTTCGTCCTGCTGGAGTATATAGGCCCTTTCAATTACCCGCCTTTCACTTCCGCCCAATACACACTTCGGCCTCCCTGGCCCTCGTGTTCATCTGCGACCTCGAACACTGCAATCACGCTAATCAGATACCGCTCCAGCGTCCATTGCCTCAAAACCTAATTATATCCGGCTCCTCGATTCCACGAAACCTCTTCGATTCCATTGCCTCGGTTCCTTCAATGTTCAAACTTCAGTTCCCCGTAGCCCTTATTATCCACCTCCTCGATTCCACGAAACCTATTCGATTTCATTTCCTCGTTTCCTTTAAACTTCACTCTGTCTATGAAAAACTGTCAGTACCTTCAACCAGGAAACCCTCGGTACCTTCAAGCAGAGGTAATTCTCTTCACTATTTATATTGACTGTTTATTCAAGCAAACGAGTATTACATAACAAGCACATCAATTATTACAATTGAAATATGGAATTCCACTTCTCGATTACAGGATGAATTCGAGAGACAAGGAATTCACCCGACTTGAAATTGAGGTAACTATCTTCGACCCGTTTTTGTTCAGTTTATTTGTTTATTTCTCAGTATTTTGTCGTACTTTTTTTATATAGTTATGGACACTGCAGCAGGTGATTGGTGTGGTTGCAATTGATTGTTATTGTCAAGTTCAATAATTTAGATAATCTTTATTTTCATGTTCAGCCATCTTGATTGTTATTGTCAAATTCAGTAATTTAGATAATATTTATAGGTTTTGAAGCTAACAGTTTGTTTCTTAAATCTGAGTTTGACTTTAGAATTCTTGCTTTTTTCTCTTTTTAATACTGGAAATATGCATGCAGATGTTGTTGGAGTTGTGCTTGTTTGATCTGTACTGCCTAACGGGAATAGGTGATGTTCATGAATTTTTTTTTGAAAAAGTATGACAACTAACAACTGATGTTTCGTTTGTGTTTAGCATGTTAGCATGGCGTCATATCTTTTCAAAAGTTTTTGCTGCTTTTAAGGTCCATTATATGCCCTCCCAAGTCACCATAACTAACTCAATTAACATACAATTGCCAATTTTAACACATTTATCTACAAACGTGTTACACGTCAATATAGATTATGTTTTACCTCAAACAATTTAAGCCAAAAGATTTACCTTAAAAAGAATGAGGTGAATGGCTAAAAAGTCACCCAAATTGTATTCCAAAGCATAGCTTTATTAAAAAAATGTAACTTAGCCTCCGGATATAGTTATTTTAGTTATCGTCTAGAATTTATTAATTGTTATAACCAAAAAATAAAAGTAAAAATTCGGTTTTTTTCCTTGCTGACAATGAGCTTAGCAGCAAAAGCTTCAGAAGTCATTACTTCTTTGCAAGGAAACATTTTTCTACCAAGAAATTGTTGAACATCTTGTCTTAGGGTTTCTTCCTTTCTTTGTTTAAACTTTGTAGTTAATTATATTTTACTCATTAAACCCTTTTATAGTTTAAATAATCTTTTTGGTTTCAGTTATAAAGAACTAATGAAAGGAAATTCAAGGAAGTCGTTGTTTGACCTAGAAAGCTTAATGATCCGCTTCGAGTAGCATGACTACCAAAAAGTTGTACCCAAGTTCTTTTCATGGCTGCTGCTGATGACTTTAATGTTCTAAATTTAATGTTTGTTTTTTTATAATATATATTCACATTTCTTGAAAAGGTTATATATTTGAGTGTAACTTTAAAGGATGTGAAAGGAGTCGAGGAGAGTGGTATTTTTAACTGTTTGAAACTTGTGTGTTTACACTTTAAAATTCTGTGTTGAAGGATGTAAAAGGAGTCTGGGAAAATTCATGATTTGTTCTACTACCTATACAATATATTTGCTTATTATGGGAATATTTTGCGTTACACAGAATACCCGCTCCGAAATATAGTTAAACATGGTACCCGGCGCCGCATTGCGCGGGTACCAGACTAGTCTTTTAAAAATGTGTGAAAATAAAATCAAAGAGTTTTTATGAGATGGTGAGAGTATGAGTAGAAAACTTTAATGCTAAATAGAGCATAAGTGACTTACCTTTTAAACTTGTAAACTGGTTTTTTATTTATTACATTTAATTAAATAAATTAAATGATTATATAATAATTTGTTTATTTATTGAAATAGAAATATTTATGGATAAAGATAAATCATTTTTGTCAATGGTAGCATTCCTAGGAATAATATTAAAAATGTTGTAAGCCAAATTAGCTCAACTCAAGGGATCAATCCAACATTCTCATTAGACATGTTTATGTGTTACAATATGGTAAAGAGGATTCATAAGATAGAAGAGATACAAGTGATACAAATGAGAGAACACCCATATATATAGGGTAGGTAATGGTCATAGACTTTATGTACATAAAGTCTAGTTATGGAGGTGTTTAACTACTACATAATGTCTACTTATAGAGGTGTTGAATATAATCAACCACCATCAATATGAGTTACAACACTCCCCCTCGGTTGCTTAGATTAACGCCGAACCATAGTTGTATTTCTTCATCTTGTATCTTCAGACAATTCATCAGTCATTCGCCTCGTTAAAACCTTGTCAGAGAAAACCACTTGGGACAAAAAACTCTGGTCGAAGGACAAAAGAGTACGATCTAGATGTCTTGAGAAAGGTAATGAACCATATACAGTGTGCCTCATTAAAACCTTGTTTAGAGAAAACCCAGTGAGACAAAAACTCTAACGAAGGACAAAAGAGTGCACAATGGTTAATAAGTATTGTATCTTCACACAATCCATAAAGCATTCGCCTCGTTAAAAACCATGTCGGAGAAAACCCTTTGGGACAAAAACTCCAGTCGAAGGACAAAAGAGTACGATGTGGATGTCTTGAGCGGTGGAAAGAACCATATATGGTGTGCCTCATTAAAACCTTGTTTAGAGAAAACCCAGTGGGACAAAAACTCTAATGAAGGACAAAAGAGTGCACAATGGTTAATAAGTACTCAACTGGGTACTCCCCATGAATTCAACAATTCTTAGTGAGAATGGGGTACTGTTAGTGTCTCATTAAAAAACTTTGCCAAGGTAAACCCAATGGGACAAAACCCTTGAACTAAAGGAAAAAGAGTACACAAGCATTCATCGGGATGCTCCCCCTCACATGCACACAACAGGGTGCAAAACATACGTCAAGATGCAATCATTATTCTCACTCAACGGGGTGTAAAGCATACGCCAGGATGCAATCACTATCCGCACTCAACATGGTGCAAAGCATACGTCTTGATGCAATCATTATTCTCACTCAACAGGATGCAAGGCATACATCCGGATGCAATCATTATTCGCACACAACTGGGTGCATGATACATGTCATTTAGACAGCTCATAGACTTTTCCAAGTCAAATAACTTTGACATGTTTTGGAAAGAATACTTTGGCAGTGACTTGGTGAACAAGTTTGCATGATTCTTATTTGATCCAATATGTTGCACTTCAATCTTTTGAAATGCTTGTTGTTCATGTGTAAAGAACAATTTCGGCGAGATGTGTTTGGTGTTATCGTGTTTTGATATAGCCATGTTTCAATTGATCGATAGCAACGGTGTTATCTTCATATATGACAACTGGTTAACTAGGATCATAATCCAAACCACACTTACTTCGAATATGGTCTCTTACATCTCAAAGCACTATACACTCTCTAGTCGCCTCAACGAGCGCGAGTAGTTCAGAGTGATTTGTCGAAGTATCAACTAGAGTCTATCTACAAGAACTCTAGGATGTCGCCACATTCCCTATGGTAAAGACATAACAAGATTGGGAATGTCCCTTGTGCATGTTTGATAAGTAAACTGCATCGGCATAACCGATAAGGGTCACGTTATCTCGAGTATCGATTACACTTGATCCACTCGATGACACTTAGGGATAGAATAAGCCCATATCCGTACTACCTTTAAAGTAACGGAAGATGTCTTTAATACCATTTCAATGGTGGCGTGTTGGCGCATTGCTATGCCTAGTTATGCATATCACAATAAAGAAGATGTCCAATCTAGTACATTGGGTGAAGTACCATATTGCGCGTATGGCACCGAGATATAAACACTCATGGCTCAATATCTCTTCATCATCCTCATTTGGATGGAATTGGTCCCTTTCAATGTCTGGAGAATGAATGACCATGGGAGTAGATAGAGGTTTTGTGTCATGGCAACTAAAGCGTCTTAACACCTTTAGGGTGTAATTCTCTTGATGGAGGAAAAACCACATCTTCACGGCGCTCGATCTGAAGGTCGAGCCAGTGCCGTGTTTTCCCATGATCTTTCATCTCGAATTCCTTCTTCATGATCATATGAGATTCAAATAATCTACATAGACTGCGATAATAACATACCCTGAAGTGGATATCTTTATAAACACGCATGGGCATATCTCAATATTCAAATATCCCAGTCTGATCAAGTACTCACTTAGACGGGTATACCACATCCGTCTGGATTTTAATCCAAAATGTGATCATCTCAGTCGTATCGAGAACATGTTCTGTGGTCTGGAACTACTTGATTCAGGCAACTTGAGTCCATCGGGGACTTTCATATGTATCTCTTTGTCAAGATCCCCAAAGATATAGGTTGTGACCACATCCATAAGCTGCATATTCAGTTTTTCGGAAACTACTAAACTGAGTAAGTAGTGGAACGTTGTAACATCCCTTACGGGAGAATACGTCTCCTCGTAATCAATACCAGGGCGTTTGAGAGAAGCCTAGCGCCACGAGGCGAGCTGTGTATCATACAATCTCATTATTCTCATTACGCTTCCTTACGAATACCGATTTATAATCAGTTGGTTTAGCATTAGGTGGTGTTGGAGCAACAAGTCCAAACACTCATCCTTTCAGTAAGGAATCCAATTTTACCTGGATTGTGTGTTTCCATAGACCAATCCATTGTACTCAACAATAGTACATGGTTCCATGTTATCATTGCTCATAATGTCAGTGGCCACTGCGTATATGGGCAAATCATCGACAAGAGTCTCGTTTTTCTTCAAAATATCGTCTAAGCTAGCATACTCGACAGACATTTTGATATTATCGGGATGATGAGAATTTGGTGTTTCATCAGGAACACGCTTCTCCAATACACTCCCGTGATCCTTAATGATCGTGTGGCAAAACGTATACAACAGAACTTCTCCTCCTTTGAGGCAGAACATCCTTGGAACCGAACCGGTCTTCCTCTTTTCTTGGGAAGAGCGGCAGATTGGACAACCAATGGTAGCGTCCTTTGCACGGTGGGTTCGACCGATGCAACATGTTCAAACGGAACATGGCGTCTCACAGGGACGTCTATCCTTGCAGGCACATATGCAGCAGGTATATTTGATCTCGTGACATTTGTTAAGTCATTAAATGTGTCTGGTAGCTGATTAGCAACATTTTGTAGACTTAGAACTTTTTGCACATCCTTATCACTATGTGAAATCGGGGGATCCATATGAGACAAATTGGGTACATGCCACATTCTTTCACGTCGTTCCTTATCAACGTTAACGTGCAAATCTCCCCCTAACGACGGGAAGATTGTCTCATCAATGTCACAATTCGCATGTATAGCGTTAAAGAGATCGTCTGTCAAGGGCTCTAAATAGAGTATGATGGATCGGGATTAATAATCAACATATATTCCCCGTCGTTTCTGAGGTCCAAAGTTTGAACGCTTTGGAAGTACAATTGGAACATTGACCAAGCACCCAAGCACGCGTAAATATGAGACGTCGGGCTCATATCCAGTTACCAACTGGTACGCAGGAAGTTATTGGGTGACCATGGGCCTCAGACGGACCAATGCATCTGTGTGCAATATCGCATAACCATATATAAAAATAGGGGTTTTGGTGCGCATAACCAAAGTTCTTGCAATTATTTGTATTCGTTTGATAAACGCTTCCGCAGGATTAATTTGAGAATGAACGTACACAACAGGGTGTTCAATATCAAGGCCCAATGTTATGCAATAATCATCGAAAATTTTCGATATAAACTCATCGACATTATCAAGTCTAATTGATTTTATTGGATAATACGGATGATTAGCCCCCAACTTAATGATATGGGCTAGGAGTTTGGGAAATCTTTCATTCCTTGTGGACAACAAAGCTACTTGTGACCACCATTGTTGATTCATCAACTAATATCATGAAATTTTTAAATGGTCCGTATGTTGGTTGGATAGGTCCACAAATATCCCCATGAATTATTTTAAGAAAACGGGATATCACTTTTGTAAATTATACGTAAAGTGGTTTGAGATGTGTCTTTACAATCGAGCATGTTTGGCATAGGCTTTTCGAATTAATCATGAAATTAATTCCTTCAAGAGGGTGCCCATGAGATGCATTCATAGTTCGAAGCATCGTATACTGACCCGGGTGTCCCAGCCGGTCATGCCATAACATATAAGTTCTGCCATCAACAGGGGCTTGATGAAAGATTAGATTGCTTTCAATGGTTTAGATCGTAGTAAAGTACAAACCGTTTGACAAACATCTCAACTTCTCTAATATACGCTTTTGGTCATATGTATCGGAGGTAATGTAAAGGTATTCAATACCATTTTCTCGAGCAGTTTCGAGATGAAAACATGTTTTCTCGAATATCCTTAAAACCCAACAAGTTACGAATGGAACTTGGATAATATTAGGCTTCATTTATGGTTAAAATAGTACCATTTGACAACATATATTGGGCTATTCCAAAGCCAAGGGTCGACAAGCCCAAAATAGTTGTCAATGAAGTTATTTTGAGGCGTAATGTTGATAAAGTAGTCTTCATGTTTTATGAAAGTGTATATGGATACCACAATTAACCAGACTATCAACATACCCAATTACATGCCTCAAAGTAAAAATAATTTAAAGTCGGTCACACATATTGACTAATTTCACAAGGAAAAAACTTTAAATTATTTCGAGAAACATAATCAATGTAAACAAACCATAAACCAAAAGATAACCATTATCCAAGTGGGAAAGCATAATCCAAATGAAAACATAATCAAGGAGCCTAACAATAGCTCTTATATTCCATTTGAGCCACAAAATCGGTGGTCTCAAAGAATTCATGTTTATTTGATATTTTCCTACAACGGGAGGAGAAATATTGGATATAATTATCATATAAAATGATAGTTTTTTTTTATGCTTATGATTTGTATGAGCATAAATTGTGTGTTGAATCGGCGGGTTCGAAAAACACAAGTGCGAATGGGTTCTAGATTATCGAACGACAGGTCGATTGATAGACACCAATTCATCATATGTATATAACCACATTCGGGGGAAAGATTATTTAGTCAACCCTTTTCGGTAGCTCTATTCGTATACAACCAGGAAAAGACGGTGAGGGTAGACAGCGCTTGTGCGTATCGGAACCACCCATCATTAGGAGTCAGAAAAACCGCCATCTTTCCTAGACATTGTAGTTAGAATAGGTGAGCCTATTTGGGGATGATATATAATATCTTTCACTTGGGTAGTTTTAATACAATGCTCATAAGTCCGCATTTTTCGATTTTGAGTTCGGATGGACTAATAGTGTAATTCACACATTGAATTACTAACAATAAATCATAAGACTTATTTTACATTGCATACCATGCACCTTGTAAACGACAAGAAAAATCTTTTCATAATGAAATTGTCAATTTTTATGTTCATGATTTTTCAAAATTACAATTTTGAAACATGATTTTTTTTAATATAATCATTACATTATATTTTAGGTATACACAATAGGTTTAAATGCCAGTAAACTTATTAATCAAATCATTTTTGAAATAATAATTACATATGAATTAATAATCAAATTATTCCGTATTACCAAATAAGTAAAACTCCATAACAATTTCATGCATTGTAAAACTATTAATGTCACATAAATAAGTAATTATGTGAATAAAAAAACTTTCAACGATTACACTTAATCTTAAAAAATAATTAAGGACGATTCATCATGTGACAATTAATTTTTAAAATTGTCATAAATTACATTTAGTTTTATAGTCATACTAAACCTTAATACGTAATTAATACTCTATGATGATTTCGTATAACAATTTGTAAAGCTAAAATTGACAAACATATAATATTTTCAACATTCTTGTAATCATTTGATAAATATCAAGATTTATATATTAGTAGAAAAATAGGATAGAACCACCGTGGTTGCAACCATTTTTGTGATGCTGTATCGAAATCCTCGTTTGAAATAACATATCTTTAGTTTGAATTTCAAAAGAAAATATATATTCATTTTTGGGCATATATACATGTTTTTAATAACAATTCAAATGATATAAAATATAGAGCGGTTGTCTTAAAGATGTTGTCATTATAAAACTATATTCATTCATATTATCGTAAAAAAATATATATTGTTTTATACTCTCTTCATGTTATCTTAATCAAAGAAAAACCATTTAAATACATTTTCATATATTTTTCTTCAAAGCGTACGAACTGAAAATAAATAAATGTATAATGGTTCAAGAAAAACTTACTTTATAATATGTGGGAAGAACAATCTTTAACTTTTCGATTTGTTACTTGTCGAACGGCAAAAATGGAACGATTTTGAGCAAAGTGCTGATAACGTGTTGTAAGCCAAATTAGCTCAACTCAAGGTATCAATCCAAAATTCTCATTAGACATGTTTATGTGTTACAATATGGTAAAGAGGATTCATAAGATAGAAGAGATACAAGTGATACAAATGTGAGAACACCCATATATATAGGGTAGGTAATGATCATATACTTTATACATATAAAGTCTAATTATAGAAATATTTAACTACTACATAATATCTACTTATGGTTGAATATAATCAACCACCATCAATACGAGTTACAACAAAAAATAAATAAAATATTTTGATTTCAAAAGTTCGGTCGATCAATCTTACAAGCAACTCCCTCTTCCATATATATTTACGAAATCAACCAATTTCCGACATCAAATTAACAATTTACGATTCAAGTTTTCAATTAAAATGGGAGTTGAATTAGCAGACAAATCGAGTGTTGCTGCTCGTTCAAGATTAGCTGTTCTATCAGCTCATCTTTCTGCTTGTATCGAATCCAATGATTTTACTCCGGTGATCGAGTCATCACCGGTCTCAGCTCAGGTTTTCGTATCGCCACCGCCCGATTTGAACGGTTCGTTGACGATCGCCGATGAGAGAACCGGCAAAAAGTACAAAGTTCAAGTTTCCGATGAAGGTACCATCAGAGCTACCGACTTGAAGAAGGTAAACAGAGTTACATCATTTTGATTAATTAGATTTTATTAGTTGTAACTTCTAATTAGGGTTCACCTCGTGATATTTATGCGTTTTGGGGATATTAACAACTAATCAAATTGGTAAGAAAATTTAATTCAATCAGATGGTAAAATTGAACACAACTGAACTGTTATATCATAATTCAGTAGAATTTGATCATAAACACACCGAAAAGAGAAACTAATCATATAACTTGTTACAGATAACAGCAGGAAACAATGATAAGGGTTTGAAGCTTTACGATCCTGGATACCTTAACACTGCTCCTGTTCGATCATCAATTTGTTACATTGATGGCGATGAAGGAATTTTGAGATACAGAGGTTATCCAATTGAAGAATTGGCTGAGAATAGTTCATTCTTAGATGTAGCCTACCTTTTAAGTAAGTCCTCTTTTCCTATTGCAAAATGGGCGGGTCAGGTAATGGGTCGAAAACGGGCTTGGTTGACCCGAAATGCTAATGTTTGTTGTTTGCAGTGTATGGGAATTTACCTTCTCAAAGCCAGTTAGCAGACTGGGAGTTCACTGTAGCACAACATTCAGCTGTTCCTCAGGGAATCTTGGTAATATGCTCGGTTTATGAAGTTACAATTTTGTGATTAAATTTTTAATTAAAGTAATTATAAAACTTTTGTGAGAGGATATTATACATGCAATGCCTCATGATGCTCATCCAATGGGTGTTCTTGTTAGTGCAATGAGTGCTCTTTCTGTATTTCATCCTGATGCAAACCCTGCTCTTAGAGTAAGTAATTTCTCTTCTGTTATATTTAAATAACTGAATTTATAAATTATGAATTTTGAATATTCTTACAATTTTAAATTTGTTGTGATAGGGTCAAGATTTGTACAAGTCTAAACCAGTGCGAGATAAGCAAATAGTCCGCATACTTGGGAAGGTTTGACTATTTATCCTTTTTTTTCTTACATTTTCCTTAATTTATTATTTATTAATTAATTATTTATCGATTAATTATCAGGCCCCAACTATTGCAGCAGCAGCTTATCTAAGGATGGCAGGGAGACCTCCTGTTCTTCCTTCCAGCAATCTTTTTTTACTCAGAAAATTTCTTATACATGCTCGATTCATTGTATGTCTATTTATACTTTTTCTTGTAATTTTTCATAAAAAGTAACCAACTTTGGTTTGATTTCTGTTATGGGTAACCAACTTATTTATTATCCCAGAAAAAAAGACCTCAAATAATTTGTTACATGGAAAAGTCAAGATGGTCAAAAGCTACCAACACGTCAGTTGCCATGTCATTATTTATTACGAGTTCTTAAAATAATATATTTTATAAGTTAGTTACTTTAAATATTTTGAAAACCTTGGTGTTTTTTATGGCGTAAGATAAGTTGGTTCCCTGAGACATAATTTGGTTACCTTTTTATGCAATTAGTCTTATCTCTACTAATATATAAAGCATTTAGTAAATTACCCTTTCTTTCAAAACCAAATTAATTAATTTAAATTTGAAATGATCAAATACGTAAATAGAGTTGAGCATTTTTTTAAACAAATTCTTTAAATTTACAAATAACACATTCCATAAATAATATACTTTGAAAATAAATATAAATTAATTTTCCAACGATAACATGTATTATTAAAAACAACACTTTACATATTGTGAAATTGCATATAACATGAACTGAAAAACCTAAAAAACGTATAACCCGAACCAATGAACATTTACAAAATCAATTTTAACCACTTATAACTGAAATGAAACTATAATTAGGCGCCATTATGGCATTATATCCCGTAATTTCTACAACTTGTATAATTGGTACTATTATTTAATTTTCTTCTTGCAACCTTTAACTTCTAATTTATATATTTTTGCAGAGGTGATAAGTCCTATAAACCGAACCCTAGACTTGCTCGAGTACTCGATATTCTGTTTATATTACATGCAGAACATGAGATGAATTGCTCTACAGCAGCAGCAAGACATCTTGCATCAAGGTAAACATTTATTTATTTATTTCATTAAAATTGTATTTATTTTATGTTAATAATTATATTAAATAAAAATGTACATGCAATGCAGTGGTGTTGATGTATACACAGCTCTTGCTGGAGCAGTTGGAGCACTATACGGTCCTCTACATGGTGGAGCAAATGAGGTATGCTGATATTGAGTACAGCTAGCGAAACGGGCCAAAATTAATAGGCGGGCAACGGGTCAAAACAGACCATTTTTAGTATGGTTGGGTACTAGGGTTTAATAATATATTTTATAAGTTTGAATGAGATTAATGTGTTATTATTGGTGTAATTAATAGGCGGTCCTAAAAATGCTGAATGAGATTGGAACCGTTGACAATATTCCAGAGTTCATTGAAGGTGTGAAAAACAGGTCAGTTTTCTCATCTAATTTATTTGCCGACATCAGCATGATTAAATTATGATTTTTTTCAATAAATTTTTTTTATATCTACAGGAAACGAAAAATGTCGGGTTTTGGACACCGTGTGTACAAAAACTATGATCCGAGAGCAAAAGTTATTAAAAAATTGGCAGAGGAGGTTTTCTCAATTGTAGGCAGGGATCCACTTATTGAGGTATTATTTCGAATTTCATAAAATAATAAATAATATATTTTTAATTTTTATCGCATATCAAATATTTATTAACTACATGCGGTTGGTTAACAGGTGGCTGTTGCTTTGGAGCAAGCTGCATTATCAGACGAGTACTTTGTGAAAAGAAAGTTGTACCCGAATGTTGATTTCTATTCTGGGCTGATTTATAGGTACATCGAGTGATCTTTTCATCCAAATTTTTAATAAACGTTGGGTTTTTCTGTTAATATGCTAATTTCTTTTTATTTTTTATTTGTAAATAAATAGGGCGATGGGTTTTCCAACTGAATTCTTTCCTGTTTTGTTTGCAATACCTCGAATGGCGGGATATTTGTCACACTGGCGAGAGTCGCTTGATGATCCCGACACAAAGATCATGAGGCCCGCACAGGTTTGCTTTTTTTTTTTTTTTTTGTTTGAAATATTTACTTTTTTTATAAATATTTAATAATTGGGTTTGTAAAATATTTGTGTTATTAAGGTGTACACGGGTGCATGGATGCGACATTATGTTCCTGCCCAAGAACGAATGTCATCGACTGGAGTAGATAAGCTTGGACAGCTGTCAGTCTCCAACGCCACAAGACGAAGGCAGTCGGGTTCAAATTAATATTTGGGATGGTGTATTTTCATTATTCGTTACATGATGATTATTGTATGGTGGTTGTAATAATTGGTCATCTTCAAGTCCTGTTTCTCGTTATTGATATCTTATATTTGGTTATCAATATGTATTTTAGACAATAAAAGCTACATTAGTAATAATACATTTAACAATTGATGAACAGTGTTTTGTCCTGTAGCGAAAATAACGAATATATTATATATTTAAAAGCTGATTTATTTCACAAAGTTTGGCTGTGTCTTACTGGAAACAACTTCCATGTTTGATCCCAGTAACCCGGGTTCTATTCTAGGCGCCAGTTTTTCAATAAATTTGTTTTTAACTATCCTTAAACTACAAAATAACCCCTACACTTGAATAAAATTTGTTTTTAACTATCCTTAAACTACAAAATAACCCCTACACTTTAGTGGATCAAATATTTTCTTGCCTTCTATTTTTATCTTTTTTCAAAATACAAAATAGTTCATAAACTATGGTTCTATAGAATGATTGAAGCATCTCTCAATTTTTTATTTTTACTTTTACAACCGTCAAACTTTGATCTCTTTGTTTTCTTTTTAATTTTTTACCTTTTTAACATTTTTATATTAAGGTAACTTTTTATTCAACTTTGACTTTTTTTCAATTTTAACCTTTTAAACTTTTTGACGTTTAAGGTTTTAAATACTTATATTTTAACCACATTTATGCAAATTAGTAATAAAACATTACCAACTTAATTTTATAGGTTAAATTATTTATAGTATCCAAGTTATTAAAAATATGAATTTATAGTTGTACGAATACCAGTAAACACATGTTTGATTATCACATGAAAATTATTGTAAATACGAATTTATAGTTGTACAGATATCAGTAAACATTAATTTAGGTATCATCTAAAAATCCCCCGTAGCATCGCGCGGGGAAACCCTACTAGTTGCTTACATCTATCAAAATTCAGAATTTGGTTTCTCCATATTTGAGCTTAACACATAGTCAAACATGTGGCCATATATTCTAGAATTTGGGGCTTTATAAAAATGACACATGAATATTGGGGTTCTAAAAAAGTGACATATGACCATATAGACTTTGTTTTATGTCCAAAATGCATTTTAGTACCCTGAACTTGGCTAACTAGGTCCTCTACTACCCTGAACTATTAAAGGTGCAACATGATACCCTGAAGTTGATAAAGTGGTCGATTTAGTACCCTAAGTCATTGATTTGGCCTTGTTCTCTTTACATTTGTTACCTTTTTTCTGTATTTGTTTCAAAGTTAATTTTTAGAGTAAATTACATGAATAGTCCATGAGGTTTACTTGAAATTTCACATATGGTCCTTTAACTTAAAACATCTACCTACACAACACGGAGCATTTGCACAAGAAATCAAGTTGCACGGTCTATTTTAGTAAGATCCAACTTGCACGAGTTGTTTTTGGGAAAAATTGTCTTTTTTTTTTTTGTCTATTTTGGTAATTACCTGTAAAAAACAAGTTGCACGAGAAGGTGATGGTTGACCACTTGATCAATTATATCAGATGGTCAATTCTGTATTTTGACACAAACAAATCAATATAAAAATCATATTTAGAATTACAAGTACACTGAAATGAACACTGATTGTATCAACATTCAAACATTTTTTTATCTAACTCATCACATACTTATTACATTTGGAGTTGAAACAATGTTTTAAAAACCAACATGAATACTTGCATCATTTGTATAACCTTCTTTCAGAATCTCTTTCTTGGTGGTGCAATTAATTTCGAATTTGAAGCACTATATTTTCCAGGAGATTGACTCGGTTTCTTTATACCACTGCTACTACAATATATATAAGAAAAATAAAGAAATAAAGATTTCAACAGATACAAGATCACCAAAGGTGATAAAAATATTTGAAAATTATGGTGCTACCTTTGATTGCTAAACATAGTAGTTCTCTTCATAGCTGATAAGTTTTTAACCTCTCGACTGTCAAAAAATAAAACATATACAAAACCAATTAAAAACAAATTAAAATATTTCAGAAATTTGTTGTCGAAACGAACCTGTTAAGGAATTCAAGTTTTGCCTTCTTCATGATGCCACTCTTGTTATTGCCTAGGTTTATACCCGACCCTGCACTTACACACCGCCATGTCAGCATACCATAAATATGTTGCCACCACTATCGATTAAATTAAATAACAAATAATATAACAATATTTAAAATTTAAAATTATCGCACCTCCCCAAAAACTTCTTTTATTGCTGGATGGTGGTACCTTGGTGCACAATTGAACTGACCGACTTTGCCTCTCTGCATAACATAAGAATAAAGAATATAAAACAACAAATATATAAAATACTTTCTCCGAAAGAAATATATATACAGAATTCTGTAAGTAAAACTTACGAGCATGATCTTTTTTATATAGTTGACTTATTCGCTCAAATGATTTCTCTTGAGCCTCCTCCACATCCTTTTGCTTAGCCTGCACATTAAAGCAACCTAATAGTAAAAATACTGTTTTTTAATAAATTACTATACCTTCTAATGTTCACAATTTCGCATGTAAATATTTTGTTACCTCATACAACTGTCTCCATGAAAATGAAACTTTCTTTTCTTTCATTCTCTCAACTACAACACCAGTGTTCTTAGGACCAAACTCACGCGAGTAAAAATTCTTCCATAGTTTATCAGTAATTGGGCTAAGATCTCGGTCCTGCACAACAAACTGTTAACATTTGTTGTTTGGAAAAAAAAAACTATGATAAAAAATATATATATTTATCTATTACCTCAGTGGAATTCTCAATAGTTTTAAGTTGTTCAGAAGTACAATGTGGTAAAATTCGCTCTAAAAGATGTTGGTCTGTTTCTCCTACATCCCCTAAGTACCTAACATTATCTACAGCTTTTTGAACACAGAGATCAACCAAAGAAGGTATTCTTCTTACTGGTTTTGAATTCCATTCTTCCATTATGTGGTGTCCTGATCTCATCTTTGAAGTATCACCCTGCTAGAAACAGTTACAGTTGTATAATTTTCTGCAAAAAACGTAACAGAACTTACAAATTGGAGTTATTTTGCCCCAAAACTTGGTAATTGATATTGTATTATTGTGATATATTATCGGTGATTAGAAGAGTATATATAATAGATAACTCATATCCTAACAAACAATAACTCTATCTCTAATGACTACCTGATATATATCTTATCTTTATATCTATCGACTGCATACATATATCATACTTATCGCCTACATACAAATTTGCGCAATTGTAGCTTACATGACAAATACTTAAACATCTGCCCAAATTTGAACTCCTGGATTATTTCTGATACTATCAATTTTCTTCTGTGAGCATATATGATTTGAAAAAATGTTGAATCCCAGTATATACGGATTAGATACGTAAGAATCTCATGGATTTAGATAAATTTGCTGATCTTTAAAAAAAAAAGTAATACTAATTAATTGATTACGAATGAAATTGACAAAATCGATAGCTCAATTCGTTTAGAAAAACGATAGATGAAGGATTACCTGTAGGTGATGGCGGCGCCGGAGACAAGGATCTGTGATATGATAATCAACGTGGTTCGGATGAAATTCGGATATGAGTTGCAAAATTAAAGGAGATCGGAATCGATCGGGAACCACAGAGGTGTCGTCGACGTCAAGATCGATGGCCGGAGAAGGAGAGACAAGGCGGTTGTGTTATTTTCCGGGCGATATTGATTGGTATCTGCGTACACAAGGCCTGCACGTATCCAATCTCTACCGCTGACGTCACGCGTTGTTGAGGGCAATATCGGTATTATGATATTTCGCTCGTTTTTTCAAGTGAAAGTATTTTGTGCTTCATATGTTACAAGTGACTTTAGTTAAAGCCTTAAAGGCTCGGCCCATCTGGTCAAATTAAATGACTTCCGTATTTTCTGTAAATCGAAATCTTTTTTTAATTTACTTTATTAATTAATAAAAAGAGAAATGATATTGATTCTATTTGTTTTATTAATTTTCCAACTCATTTACGAAGATAAGTATCAAAATTAATGGTTGATATGAGTAAAGACAATATTTTTTAATAGATACACCATAACTATTACTTTATTTGGTTGTATAATTAGCTGTAAAATTTGTATTCTGTAGTGTAAGCATCAAAAATCATGGTGCAAAAATGAATTCCTAAAGACAATTAGTCGAGTACACATACCATTTCTTTAAGAAGAATAACACTTCCTCTGTAACAATTAATTAAATTAAATAGTTAGTACGGATAACCCTCATATTTTCCGAATATATAAATATATTATGATATTTAAAGTAAAAGTAAATGTAAAAAAGTCACGTCACTGTATTAAAAAAATAGTTAGTGTATATAACCTCATTACATTTTACCAAATAAAATAAGTATCATTTAATCACTTATTATGAAACTGTCGATACAAAGTGCCACTTACTTTGACACTTGAAAAAAAAGAATCAAGTCAATGTTATATTTAACGGAAAAGTATAAGTTACATTTTAACTTGTATTCATGTTAAAAGTATTTATACTATATGTATTCGTTAGTAATGCTTAAACTTAAAATTTGAAGAAATGTGCATTAAATGCTTTACAATTAGCATAGATATTAACCTAATTGTTATGCTAACATCCTAAAGATATATAAACCAATTGGGTAATACTCATTCGCAAATGCTAATTATCAAGTGCAAATGGTAAGTACCAAACTACCAATGACCCAATCCTAATTGACTAACACACAACTACAAATGGTAATTACCAATGACACTTCAAATGAGTTGTTGACCAACATTGACTCAATTGAGTTGTTGCAATTGTCGATCTAATTGATAATTAACCAAAAAAATCCAACGATGATTATTATATAATCAAGTGATCAACGGTTGCTAGCAGTTAAATTCATCTGCTATCAATGGTGGAATAAAGTTGCAACCTTCAAGTGTTTGCTCAAATATATGGCCCACTCTAAGCAATTTTTCCTGCAGTTATGGTAGTTATTATGTTAAACCAAAAAAATACAAACAGTTTAATTTCATGATATAAAAAAAATATTATTTTCACCTCATCAAATGCAGCACCGATCATTTGAAAGCCAACGGGAAGGCCAGAATTAACAAATCCACATGGTAAAACCAAAGCTGGCAACCCCGCTAAATTCACATTAACCTTCAAATCATATAAAAATAGATGCTGTTAAGAAAAGGGCAATTTTGGTATAAAATAATATTGGACATTTACATTTGTCAATTGGGTCATTGAAAGATGGTTTTTGTCCCATTTGGGCCACTCAGCAATTAGCTGGCCTGATAAACAGATGACGTGGCGGTGACCAAAAGACCAAATAGAACACAAAAAAGATGACATGTCACTTGCCACATCAGCATGTAACTGCCACGGCATCGCTTTATCAGGTCATAAAGTTAGTCGAGTGACCCAAATGTTTATTAGGCAAAAGAATAAAGTTAAGAAACAAGGTTAGGAATTACAGTCATGATATCCCCAGCATACATTGCAAGTGGATCGTTTTTCTTTTCACCTATAAATATCCAATTTAAAATATAAAAATAAAAATTAATTGTTTTAAGATAATTAACGTGACATGAAATAAGGTAATAATGGTGGCTAATTAGTAATTTACCAATTTTATATGCTGCAGATGGAGCTGCGGGTGAAATTAAAATATCATGCACATCTAATGCTGCTTTGAAGCTTTTCTGGACAAGTGTTCTCACCTAAACCACCACCATAATCATGATTAACATTTTAATTAATGTCATTAAGAATAAAAATATAAAATCATGATTAACATACCTGTTGAGCTCGCTTGTAATAAGCATCATAATAACCCGCTGAAAGCGCATATGTCCCCATCAAAATCCGCCTTTTTACCTGCGATATATTAGTTAAAAAAACATTTTTTGTTACAATATTTTAAAATAAAATTACGAAATTATATTTATATGTAATTAATAATTAATTTGATATTCTTCATACCTCTGGGCCAAACCCATTAGCACGAGAACCACCGTAAAGTGAACTCAGCTCATCAGAAACAATTTGATTACCGTACCTGGAAATAAAAAACATAACTTTATTTATTAATTATAAATATAAATATGTATTAAAATAATGTCAAAACAAGGAGTAAATAAATAATCAAACTATTATCACCTAATACCATCATAACGAGACAAATTTGAAGAAGATTCAGATGAAGCAAGAACATAGTATGCAGGTAATCCCAGGGAAAAAGATGGCAATGAGACCTGCAATCCATTTACAAACAGATATTATTTTTTTGTTAAATTTACTTGCAAATTATTAATAATTATAAAAGCTTTATAGGTTTAAAAAAAATATAATATAAACCTCTGTAACAATACATCCTAATTTTTCCAAATGAGTAATTGCACCACGAATTGAAGAAACAACTTCTTGATCAACTCCATCCCCAAGTGTTTCACTAATCACACCAACACGTAATCCTTTCAACGGCTGTGATTCAAAGTAATCTTTGCAAATAAACCGAGATATAAAGTCAACTACCTCCTGAAAATATAAAAAACAAAAAGTCAAAATTGATCATTCTATCTTGTAATTTCTTAAAAATTTAAGAATTTAGTCATTTTTACCCGTTTACTACTAGTGGCATCAAGTGTATCATGACCACAAATTGATTGTAACAGAATTCCAGCATCAGCAACTGATGACCCAAAACATCCAATAACATCAAGTGATGATGCATATGCCACCAACCCGTATCTTGAAACCCGCCCGTATGTCGGTTTTAATCCCACAACGCCACAAAAAGACGCCGGTTGCCGGACACTGCCGCCAGTATCACTGCCCAGTGACACCACACATTGCCTGGCGGCAACAGCCGCCGCTGAGCCGCCTGATGAACCGCCAGGTACACATTCAAGGTTCCATGGATTTGAAGTAACCTAACAATAAGTAGCAAAATGTATTAATAAAGCAGTAGGATAAAAATCCAATCTTTTTAATAAAACAGTTTAATAGTTCTTATAATCTCCCTAAAGTCAAAAATGTCAAATAAATAAGTTCAGGTTTACAGTTAAAATTGGGGGGAAAAGAGGAAATAGGTAAACCCTAACCTGGTAAGCTGATCCTTCTGTGGTGCTCCCCATTCCAAATTCATCCAAATTAGTTTTCCCAACTATAATGGCGCCACTCTCCTTCAACTTCCTAACAGCAGTCGCATCGAACGGTGGCCGGTAATTCTCCAATAATTTGGATCCGGCGGTAGAAGGCATGTCGGCGGTACAAATGTTGTCTTTAACCGCAACCAATACTCCGGCGAGAGGTCCGACGTCTTCGTTTCGATTAATCTTCCGGTCGATTTCATCTGCTTCAGTTAATACTGTTTCTGAGACGTGGAGGAAGCTTTTGATTTGGGGTTCGGTGAGGCGGAGACGGTTGAGGAATTCTTCGGCGAATTGGCGGGTGGTTTTCTCGCGGGAAAGGATTGATTTTTGGATGATTTGGATTTGTGAGGTGGAAACGGGGTGGGATTGAGCGGCGGCGTGGATAAATTTGGGAGAATGGCGGTGGTTATGGAGGTGGCGGAGGGGCTTTGACCGCTGGCAATGGTGAAGGAGGATGCGAGGGTTTTGAACTGAAGATAGCATTTTTCTGTAGTATCGGAGGAGAAAGAGTGACCATCAAAAACACCGTGGCATTTTGTTATTTCCTTTTCTATTTCGTGACAAAAACACATGATTCTTTAATAATATCAAAAACAAAATCGTTTTTATAGGCCTTGTATCCGACTTATCTTTTTTGGAAACGGCAAATGAAATAACGGAAGCCTACTCTTAATTTTTTAGCGAGCACTCCGAGTTCGAGCTCCGCATAAGCGGGCAAACCCAGCCCCCAAAGGGATTTCCAAGGAAAATTCCCCATATGTGCTCGTGTGAGGTATGAGTTAAATTACGCAAATGCAACGCTCCCAGAGGGATTCGAACTCACGACATGCAGCCCACATGGGTATAAACTCAGTGCCTCAAACCAGCTAGGCTGGCCATCATTGACTTGTATCCGACTTATCACATATGGTAAATATCACCTCCCATTCAACAAAGCTTTGTAAGTAAACTTATTATACAAAAAAATCTTACAACTTTGAGATGACCCAGTCCATCAATATTTGGTTTTGAACGAGGAAAAGGGGTCTGTGATTCGCGACGGGTTGAAAAAATAAATATCATATTTATAAACTAACATGTTATTAATTTTTAAGGCTAACTTGGATCATTATTATCCTAATTGACCTTCATGCAAAATTATGAATTAGTTGCATATTTTTTTTAATTTATACACCATAATTATATTCTTGATATTGTATAATTATAAAGTATACAGTTTACATAAAAAATTTAAACAATTTTATTCTTGTATCTTGATATTTTAAATGATTTTTACTTTGTGGTGTTTTTCTTGTAATTTGTATTCTTGTGCCTAATCTCTTTTTCTCTTTGATTGGAATTAACCCAATATTTTCGTGTTCTCTAAATAAGTTTTAATAAGTTGTACATTGTGTTTTATAGTTGTACTCACTTCCATAGATCAATCCCCAATTCCCCATTGAATGTCATGTGAGCAACTAACAGCGGTTTCTCGAATAATCTTTCTCTCTCTAAAATTCAAACTCACTTCCTGTCTTTCTAAAAGACCAACTCTTTCTAAATTTGTTCTTTTACTCCTGTACTTCTCTCGATGAAATTTTCCTTTTAAGTTGTTTTTTATTTATTACATATTAATTTTTTTCTTATAACTTGTTATAAATAATACTCCATATCATGTAAGATGTTGAGATTAATTTTTATTTTATCTATATTTCAATGTAAATTATATCCATATCATGTAAGATGTTGAGATTAATTTTTAATAATTGAAAAATTCTTCATTAATAAAATAAATTTGGTTTCATCTACATCAATTATAATATACTAAAAATGATAAAAATACTTGAATTATTAACCTAAATAATAATTTCTTCCATCCAAAACTTTACAAATAACATAGTACTTTCTTCTTTCTCATATTCACTTATTTGTGTCAATCATAACGCATAAGCATCAAGCAAAAAAAGACCAAATACATAAGTGAGTGGGAAAGATACACATAACCAAATGACCGAATAACAATATACATTAACAAAGAGATCATGCATCCAAAATACGATGATCTTTGACTTCCTAGGTAAACTGTGATCATAACTTAAAAGTAGCTACACACCAAACTCACATACAATAGAGATTTGACTTCCCCATTTAGCACCAGCAAGCAAAAGGAGCACTTAAATCAATAATAATAATGCAATCCATAAGCAGGATCATGTCGTTACCATATGTTTAATATGAACTGCAAAATACATTGGATTTATATAAAAAATATTATGCTAAAACATCACCGTTAGTAACATACAATGAAATGTTATCACACGAAAGCAAATTGATCATTGCACTTTATTTAGTGTATGAATCCACATTATTGTTAACATCCTTTGATGTTTATATGAACATAGTTTTGTTAGAACCAAGGGAATTTGCAGACACAATATATGTGATCTTAAAACCCATCGAAATATAAAGATGAAAAACAAAACATGAAGAAAGTAGGAAAAAGAAAGATGATAAAGAAGAATATAGCTGGAGCACGACTGATTTTGGGTTACAATGAAGATTGAGGAGTGGTATGATTCAATTTATAAATGAAATAATCCAACAAAATCAATAGTGGGTAAACTTTATTTTGGTTAGTGATTTAAGCAAGGTAAGGTCAAAGTATGACAATACCTAAAGTCCTTTCAAGATTTGTCCTTTGATATCATTGAAGTTTTTTTTTTCTTTTCTTGCCATTTGATACTAAGGGAATGCGTGAGAAACTAATACAAATAGATGGAAGGCATGAGTGGAAATAGTATTAGAGAACAGTAACAACAAAAAAAATAATATATAAGTAACAATCATATCTAGAAAAAGATTGAAAAAATAAAGATGTTATGATGAGATTTGAATTTTGGGTGACATAGTACACTACTGAAACATATTTTAAAGGGGGTGATTTTCCTACCACATCTTTTAAGCATTGTACCACAATAACTGCTTTATATACTTGTATAGTTTGCATTAATATGTGTACATTGTGGTAGAGGAATCAAAAATTGTGGTATGAAAACTAATTCCCATATTTTAATTCTTGAACAGGGGAGAAATGGTAGCAGTTGACATAGTACAATACTGAACCATATTTTATTTCTTGAACAGGGGAGAAATGGTAGCAGTTGACATAGTACAATACTGAACCATATTTTCTTTCTTCAACTCCATAATAAAAAAAATTAATAATGGTTGGCTAGGTTTAAAAAAAAAAAGGGAAGAGGACTATTCATGTACTGTAGCTTGCCCTGCAAAATGTTAGTATAGGTAATTCCCAAAAGCATGTAAAACTTCTTCTCTAGCACGTCCATCAATATTTGGTTTTGAACGCTTAATTTCCCGATCAATCGCCTTCATCCTATTGTTGTTTTTTGTAGGCATAAATCTATTGAATCATATTCGAGATTAGCGGGTTTAAACATATTGTTTGGAAACTAACTAACTCACCTTGATCCAAGAATGTAAAACGAATGTGAAGCCTTTATAACTAGTTCTACTAATTCTCATATCTTTCTTCCTTCCTCAAAACTACTTCCGAATGATGTTCGTGAAATCACATCGGCTGAAAACTTTTGAAGATAAGGCCACACATTCACTCCACATGAGTTATCCGGCCGTAGTCACAATTTCCTCTCATTTGTCGATCATTTCACTGCAGCTCACATAAAATGCGGGTACCATATGCTGCAAAAAGAATAATAAGTGGTATGTGGTGACAAATCTTGTGTTGACTTTAGTATAATATAAAACCAATCCCAATCATTGTCAATACTGACACTTTTGTTTTTTATCAAATCATTAAACCCCAAACCCTAAATCCTAAACCCTTAAACACTAGTCAAATGATACACTAACAAATTAATACAAGGTGCCTCTACATAAGGGATGTTCTTAGTTTAATCCAACCCATAACAAAAAGGGGATGATCTTTACACCACATCTTTTAATGTCCACACCACAATAAATGATTTATATACTTGTACAGTCTGCAGTAATATTTATATGTTGTGGGGTAAACATAAAATAATGTGGTACCAAAATTAATTTCCATAACAAAACCACTCCAATAAAATTATCATGTAACGAGACATTAAAAAGTGTCAATAAGTCAAAAATTACCACTAAAAACTATGAAATAGTCACTAAAGGGTTTCAATATTTACCTATAGAAAAAGAAAGGTAAAAGTCAATTACGAAAAAACTATATGATAAAAAAAATAGCGAGAAATAGATTTTTGGCATTTTTTACCATAACTTTTCTTAAAAAGTGAGTAAACCCTCAGTTTATACTTCATAGTTTATAGGTTATGAGAAGTGATTTTGGAACCACATAAATTACTCTAAATACTATAACCACTGTTTTACAGTACTTGTATAATATGCTTTAAATCTTATACATTGTGGTGAGTGAAGTAATTTATGTGTTCCCAAAATCACTACCCATAGTTTATACCCCACCTTTATGTCTACCGTACATTTCTCACTAAATGTCAGTTTTCTTGTAACGAATGTGATGAGTCATTTGAAAGAATAATGCTATTTGCATACAGATTGTACAAATGATGCAGTTTTTTAAGGCTTTGCAAAAATAATACTAACTTACCTTGCTAAACTCGGATCCCCTAGTATCCATGTCTAATAACTTGTTGGTATAGCAGTATAAAAGGTTGTGATATTTTGAAGTTTGTGTTGAAACTTGAAACTTAGATTGGGGTGATGATAAGAAGTAAATAAATGAGGGTATTTATTGAAGGGTAATATGTTCAATTTACCAACATATAGTTGATGGTTATGGTCCATGTGTTATTATGTTGTCATGGAAAGTCCTTCACATCATATGATTACTCTAGACTCTAGAGTGTGAATTTATGATTTTGTTACGAAAAAAGAATGATAAATTGTAGTGTAACCCCAAACACCGAATTGGAGCACGTCATCGGGCAACTTGCAAGCCATATTATGTGTCTAACGTGACAAAATTGAACTACAGCGTCAAAGTTTTTTTTTTTTAACGGCAAGTTAGTAAGTTAGTGGTTCAACATATGCAGTGAAATTTAAGCGGACAGTACGCATTCCCCGAACATATCTCCCTTTTAGGGGAATAAACCTCACCTCATTTTTTAATCTCCTGAGGAATACTCTCAGCAGATCTTGAACCCAAAATCTTTTGAAGGTAAACCCCAAGGCAACCCTTGGTGGACAGTTAATCTAGATCAATTGGTTAACGTCAAAGTTCTTACATACAGTATTATTGAAAGAAATAAGATAAGGTGAGAATTCAAAATTTTGTGAGGACCGGAAGGATTATTATCAACTAATCTTTATATATATTAAAAGAAAGTTTTTTTTGAAATCTTTAAAGCCATGTCATAATGGCACATCATACCTTATGTCATGTATGAGGCCACTTGGCACTTAAATGCCAATTCATTATTGCCACCTAAAAGTCCACATATGCACTTTTAAGCCACATCACTTTTAAGTGCAATGCAATATTAAGGTTGTAATTGTCCACATAAACAATGTTAAACGTAAATACGTGTAGATCTTTTCTATTTCATGTTATACGATAGATCACTTGGTTATATTGTTTGATGAATGCTATTGTTAAAACCGACGCTTACATTAAGTTTTAATTTATGATAATCAGTGTCAAATAAAATTGAATAAATTGACTTTTAGTGACCTTTATAAGATTCAATTCCTATATTTTACTAAATGTAAATACGTTTACTCATAACCGACCACCACATAAAATACCTTCCAATATGTAAATGTAAATGCAGTGCAATATTAAGGTATTAACCGTCCACATAAACAATGCTAAATGTATTTACGTATAGATCTATTCTATTTTCTGTTATATGATAGATCACTTGGCTATATTTTTTGATGAATGCTATTGCTAAAACTGACGATTACGTTAAGTTTTAATTTATGATAATCAGTGTCAAATGAAAATTGAATAAATTTATGTTTAATTAGTACACATTGGCATCTGATTTAATTATACTATTTATTATCCATTTAATGTACTTAAATATGAATAGTTTTGAATAATAATGAGGTTTTAAATAATTTAATTTATAGTTTTAACACGAATTCTATTTCATGAAAAAAATTTCAACTTGACAAAAGTGCAAGAGCAATGGTAGTTGGAATTATGATTTTCTGAAACATTGTGCAACTATTATTATGTATATATTGTCGATCATTTACCAAAGAAATAGTGAAAGCTTATGCCAAGATTACTTTTTTATGTGTTATTGTGTGCGAAATAAGGAATACATGAACAACGGAAACATGTAAACTGATTCCCTTAAAAGTGTGTTGCCTTCTCGAATGAGTAGGGACGGTTTGCTAAACATAACCCTCATCAATCATTATATTTTGGTTATATTTAATTCAATTGGGTCAAAAAGAAAAGCTTGTCTATAGTAAAACGGGCCAAATAGGTTGAAATTCTCACAACATCAATTTTAAATGCCTATAACCTACTTCCTTGTTTTATTCAAAGATTTCATTATGATTTAAAAATAGCAAACATGTGTTGGCGGGTTAAGCTAACATGGTCCAACCCGTTTTGACGCGTGTTAGAAAAGTCCCTTTTGAGATATATTTTTTCAATTTTTTTTATATTTTTTATAATTATACATAAGATTATACTTTAAATATTGAAAAATTCCGTTTTACCAAAAAGTAGTCAAACAAGCAGTCATGCCTTCAGTTTAGAGTGTAACATTTTTTATATGCACGAGAAGAAATCAAAAGTAGACTACAAGAAAATTGTGACATTACATATGACTAACTTCTATATAGTGCCTCATGTTATGTTGCTTAAGTAATTAATTTTTTAACAGGTTGATCCGAGTTACCAATTAACCTACAATAGTACAATTTAAAGATTGACTCTTAAATGCAATTTTTAATATAAATAAAAGTTATTTCAAACATCTGTAAGTTTGACACGTTTGTTGTTTTGTTTTGTTGTTCCTTTTTTTTATTTGATTGTTATTTTGTTGACCATATGTGTAATCTGATCATATGAGTAAAAGAACACGACCTATGGAAGTAACCAATGAGGTCAAATTTAGTTTATTCATTTTAATTAAATTTTCTAAGTTCTATATTTTTTTTCTAAAATTCAGGACATGTTAAATAGGTGAATCTGCATGTTTCATTCTCGGTCCATTCGGGCCATTGTCAAGCTTTTAATCCACCTGATTTACCGATGTGTTTGAAATTAAATCGTTCTTTAAGAAATGTGAGAAAGACAAAACCTCTTCAATATTAAAGTCATTATTGTCAACACATGTTTCTTTATATATTTTCTACTTATATTTGTGAACAATTTTATAAACCGCCCGTGATTTATCACGGGTTATATGCTAGTCATTTAAAAATATATTGGATTATTATCACAACTTTTGGATCATTATTGAAAAATGCTTTCTCAAAGTATCTAGAATCTCTAATAATGATCATTTTTTCTTAAATGATTGGTTAAAAATTATTTTTACATTCCTCTCACCGGGACCTAATCCGTTATTGACATATACAAATATACTAGGATAAAACCCGCGCGATGCGGCGGGCTGCGAACTAAATATTATTTGCGATTAAAAGTTCATTCGTAACATAATTTTAGAACGAATACAATACATAAGCACTAAACTTCCAGGGTCCATAACATTATAGTTAAGGCAAACATTTAACTGGTCCGGGGTCGAAATGGAAAGTTTAAATAGATATCTCTCATTATAACGGAAGACCTCTGCACAGTTTTACTATCTTTATACAATTTCAATGGATTCAATGGGCTTTTTAGTATGGTCAATATAAAATACAATAAAAATGCAATAATTTTCTCGGAAACGAATGTTATTATGAATCTTGCTACATAACTTATGTGGTACATAAATCAATAAGTCAATATGTATTAAAACATATACATAATTATGTGTTGTTTACTTAATTAGCTTTGACTAAAATGTAAATTTAAATATATATCTACTATATCAAAAACGAAAAGCATACTTGAATAAAACGTATGCTTTAAATGATTTAAATGTGAATATACCATATAAAAAACGCATATCATCCAGGAATAAAATGTATGCTTTAAATGTTTTAGATGCTAAAATTTAAAACGTATGGTTTTAATATATATGCATTTAAATAAGTCATTTACTACTATTATTCAATGAAAGATGGTATCTAATTTCGCTGGTATCAATGACGGTTTGCACATCATACTTGTAAAAAACGTATGCTTTAAATGATTTCAATGTTAAAAGCGTGATGATTGTTTCAAGGTTTAAATGATTTCAATGTTAAAAAACGTTCAGTCAAATTTTAAATGATTTCAATGTTAAAAAACGTTCCGTCAAAGTTTAAATGATTTCAATGTTAAAAAACGTTCAGTCAAAGTTTAAATGGTTTCAATGTTAAAAAACGTTTGTTTTTTTTAACATTTACTATCTTTTTATATCTTTATACAATTTCAAAGGATTTAATATGCCATCTTCGGCAAACATTTAAACATTGAAATCGAGGTTAGTTACTAAACTTTCAGGGTCCATAACATTATAGTTAAGGCAAACATTTAACTGGTCCGGGGTCGAAATGAAAAGTTTAAATAGATATATCTCATTGTAACGGAAGACCTCTGCACAGTTTTACTATCTTTATACAATTTCAAAGAATTCAATAGGCCTTTTAGTATGGTCAATATAAAATACAATAAAAATGCAATAAATTTCTCGGAAACGAATGTTATTATGAATCTTGGTACATAACTTATGTGGTACATAAATCAATAAGTCAATATGTATTAAAAGGTATGTTTAGTAGGGGTAAAAAGCAATAAGTCAATATCTTTTTATGGTAAATCTAAATTGCCAGTAATAAGGACGTTTTTTAACTCGCATTAGTCACTAAACTTCCGTCCAAACAGCGATTTCAATTGCTTGTTGTTGATGTTGACGAAGTATTATTTTTTAGGGTGATTCAATATATGTGTCATTTTGTATATAATTTTTTTTAAAGATGCAATAACCATTTATTATGATTTCTAATTTAGGTACAAATTGAATACCAGTTTAAACGTCATTAACAAACTGTCTCATGATTTTTCAATTATTATGACACATTAAGATATACAAAATAAGTAATGCGGTGTGAAAAGTGATATAATTCACACATCAAAATATATAATTGCACTAAATTAATTCGTATAACAAAAACAATTATTGGGAAAGTGAGTAATTTATAAAATTAAGCCAAAGCATAATATAAAAAAGCACCAATAGTGTAACAGAAACGTTATGTGTGATGCAATTAATTATTGTTGTTCCATTCGTAGGGGTGTGTTTAAATGTTGTTTTGTGGGTTAGTCGATAGATGCTTATTTCCATATAGGGGAGTTCTTAAACGTCTGTATAACTTTTTGGTTGTGTTTCGGGTGGAACTTCGGGTTCTTCATCACATAAAACAACGACATCATCATATTGTACTATCGGATGGATGCGTTGAAGTGCATATGCTTCTGGCATTTGCGGGTTGAACTCAATGTTTGTAACGTCAGTAAAAACAAGATATTTGACTGAAATGTAACCAAATCAAAAAGAGATATAAATATTTTTTTAGATAAAAAGTCAGTTAGGTAAGTGGGTATGACCAATTAAGGAAAAGTACAATGAATATCGTAAAAACTGGAATTAACCTGTTGGTGTTCTAATCAGTTTCACGCGAGCTGCGTACACGGTTATGTTTTCAGTAGCAGATCTGCCAATCATTGTGGTCGTGGCTGACGGTATATGATACAAGATGAGCTTTATCCAGTTGCCCCTGTCGGAGATTAAATATTTTGCATTATATTTCCTAAACGTGGTGATCATGTAAATTAGGTATAAAGACTTACCGACAGTCATGCAGCAGCATTGCACATGATATCCGACCGGATGTAAAAAAAAAGCAACCATTCGACATGTTTCCAGCAACGTCTGTGACAGGGTTAGTAATTATGCTAAAACGTTAAATAATAATATTTTTAAGTATAACACAATAAAAATGTAACGTAGACGCACCAATCAACATTTTTCGAGTTATTTGATCATTCAAGAGCCATGTCGGAGATCTGACCAACGGGTACTTGGGGAACCAGCCGTCTTCTCCATTCGTAGTTTCGGCAAGCTCGGTTTTATTGTTGAATATTATTGCCCATTCATTACGAACAAAGGTATAGTTGTCAAAGCGAGGAAAGTATTCGACATCGTTGTAATCAATTTTAAAATACTTTAAAGAAAAGGCACCGCCTTCTATTTTTCGGCTTTCGTATGCCGAAACTAAGACGGGGGGATAATCGCAGCGAATTTGTGCCTATGAAAATAAATGATTATTAGTAAAAAAAATAAAGAGATCGTATAATAATTAGTAGTAACTTACAAATCTGTCAAGCAGGGACAAATATAATTTGTTATGTTTGTGGTCAAACCAAACATATTCAACTCGAACATATTTGCATTTGTACCAGTAATGTAGATGCCAGAGGTCTTCAAAGTTTTCAATCGTTTGATATCCATCAAATTCCTTCGAAAGAGAAATAGAAAAATATTAGTTAACACCGAATTTATGATTTTAAAGTAAGAATTTGAAACTCTGAATTTAGTCAAATAGACGTTACCTCTACTTCTTCAACTGGTCGTGGCAGTGGCTGGAGCACTGAAGCACCATATTGGGTGATTAAAGCCATGTAGAAGATAATATGATTGTAAGTTTTCACGTCGGTTGTAGCTTGCACAACAACCCCATCGTAAGTTCGTGCAGTATATATATAGTAGCATAAAAACATAAAATTATTAAGGAATTCAATGAAAAACGTTCAGTCAAATGTTGAATGATTTAATTATGGCTAAAAAAAACGTAAAATTAATAAGGAATTCAATGAAAAACGTTCAGTCAAATGTTGAATGATTTAATCCATAAAAAACGTATGGTTTTTATAGTGCTAAAATTAAAAACGTTTTATTCACCTTACCATTATGGATTCTTGTTTCTAACAATTAGAGTAGCATAAAAGTATTATTTGTAAGTCAATGCCGGTTTAAATGTAGGTTTCAAAAAAACGTATGAAGTAAATGATTGTTTCAATGTTTAAATGATTTCGATGTTAAAAAATGGATAGTAAAATTTTAAAGGATTTCAATGTTACAAAACATAAGTAATTTTAACGGCTTTTAATTAAGGTGTTAATATTAAAAACGCCTTAAATAGATAACATTATGGTTTATTGTTTCTAAAAATAAGAGTAGCAAAAAGTCTTATTTGTAACGGCTTTTAATTAGTTGTGTCCGGACCTTTAAAGCATACTGTTTTAGTGTTTCGCTTTTACTTCAAAAATGTGATGTGGTTAAGTGGTAAGGTGAATAAAAAGGAGTCTAGATACCCAAGTTCGAAACTTGCGGATGCCTTTTTTTTGCATTTAAGACGTGTGTTTAAGACCTTCCAGAAATAGCAGGCCAATTTTAAGACATGCTATAATTAAATAGTCATTCACTCATTATAGATAGTAGAGATAATTTTCAGTTATAATTCTCTCACATCAAGTACACACCACGTGCACCGGTGAGAGATTATTAATTTATCGTTGACTATTTGGTGTTGTGATTGTTGGATGATGCCTTCGTGTGGTGTGTACTGTGTGCAATATTTGGTATTCATATTTTATTTGGAGCTTTGTGATATGTATAGGGTAGGGATGTGTTCGGTTCCGGAACCGGACTGAACCGGACCGGAACCGGTAAACCCGGTAACCGAAAAAAAGAAATTTCAAGAACCGAGAACCGGACCGGTTAAACCGGTTCCGGGCCCGGTCCGGTTCTGAGTCGGTTCGGTTTTCAAGCGGGTTTAGAACCGGTAAACCCAATTTTTGTGTTTGCCATCCGATTATACATTTTCGGTGCATATTTTCATCTTAAAATATATAACTTAAATATTTTAGCGTACTTTTAATAAAAGTATGATGTTTGCGGGGGTTCACGGGTTGTTTCAAGTAAAATATGTTTCTATTAAAAGCCTATATACCTATTATTTCGACATATATATATGAAAACTTGTAAGTCTATATACCTATTTAAATGCAGGTTCCAAACCCGAAAAAACCGGAACCGAATCGGGACCGGAACCGGTAAACCCGGTTTGTTAATTTTTATCAAATCTAAGAACCGGGAACCGGACCGGTTAAGCCGGTTCCGGTTCGGTTCGGTGCCGGTTCTGGTTCGGTCCCGGTTCGGTTCCGGTTCCGGTTTTCCGGTTTTTATACACACCCCTAGTATAGGGTATCTTATAGGGTATTTGATCGACTGATATATGACGGATACACAACTACATGTATTTGTAATAACCACAAAAACTATTTTTAGTGAGTACGGTTTACCCAATGATGGACAATAACATCTAACCTAACTTCATATAGAAATGTTAACCTAATATATAGGGTGCTTATCGGGCCAAAACCGAACCGAACCGATAAAACCGATAACCGATAACGATGAATTTTCAAAACCGAAACCGAACCGATAACATGTTATCGGTTTCGGTTCGGTTCGGTGTCGGTTCGGTCCGGTTTCGGTTCGGTTATTTTAGGCCAAATGTTCATCCTTTTCCGAAAACCGAACCGAACCGAACCGAACCGATAGAACCGATAACCGATAACGATGAATTTTCAAAACCGAAACCGAACCGATAACATGTTATCGGTTTCGGTTCGGTTCGGTGTCGGTCGGTTATCGGTTCGGTTCGGTTTTTTCGGTCAAAATGCTCACCCCTACTAATATATGTTAAATATAGAACTACCTGTGTAAAACCTAAATTTGTATGCATTTTATGTGTGGTCAAATAAAGAAAAAATTAATTAAAATTCGATTATAAACATGGTTGATTCTTGTCATGCTTACATTTGTTATTTTGTTTACCATGAACTTTTCAAATAATACGGACTATGTCTATGTCACTGTAAATCATAACCAAGAATATACGGGGCCAAAATTTTCATTTGAATCCTGATATTTTAGTTAGTTACAAAAATTATCCTCTAACCTAATCGCATTCTATAGATTTTATCCCTCAAGAAATATCTTTTTTTTTTCTTCTGTTTATTCGTATAATTTTCTGATGGAATTGGAATAAAAACGAAAACGAAATATATCATGAGTTGGATTACAATTCTATATTCTGTTTAGTTGATAAGAATTAAAATTAAAAGTTACAACTGTTTTCTATTGGCAGAAAATAAAATTGGAATTTAATTTCATTTTCTATTTGGTTGCCAGGAAATAGAATCAGAATGCTCTAAAATGATGGATTTGCCCTTATTTTTGGTGGTGGTGAATAACGATGGTGAGTAATGATGGTGGTGGGTGGCGGTAATGAGTAGCGATGGTGGTGATGAGTCGAGTGAAAATGGTGATGGGTGGTAGTAGGGTGGAACTATAGTTTCACTAAGGAGTACCATGCAAGAAGATACTTAAGGGACTAAACATGAAGACTGAAACATATGTAAAGACTTTTTTGTAATTCACTTTAATTTTGAATCTACATGGACCGTAACGCCTATTCTGCAATACTGTAAGGACCATATCTATTATTCATCATAATATTTTATTACAGATCTCTCTGTTTCTATTTCGTCAATCGAAGCATTCAAAGATCTACAATTTTGCACCTCAACCGAATTCTATCGGTGCTTGAATTCGTTTGTATCATATCTGCACGATAGCAGTCGGATCACATCAAAAAACTTACAGAGGTATGTGTTTCAATGAATTTATTATACCACGCTTTCGCTGCTTGAACGAAACTGTTCGCATTTTAATTCCGATTATAAAGTACGCAATTGATTCTGAGATAATGTTTGTTGTATATTGAGATTACGAGCTGAATTCTGAATATATTGTTAAATTTGACAGAGCTGGTAATGTTTGAGGAACTTTGATCAGTTGGAGTTCAGATTCCAGAAGTATACGACTTAGGTCAAACTTGTCGGAGAAGCTTTATTCATGAGCTGTTTTTGTTGTTAATATTGATCAATTTTAAGTGGATGTTATGGGAGTTAGGGTTTAGATGCTCTGACCACAATCTGGGAACAAAATGGTAGAAAGTGATTTAAACACAGGAAAAATTGCTCAAATTGCTCATGCTGAACGATTAGGTTTCCATAGGGATCCTTCATTCTCTGGATGGGGTAATAAAGATGGAATACAAGTTCAAAATGGTGTACAAGAGTTTGAGATTGTGAATACATCTGAATCTGATGATAATTTTGAACTACCAGTACTGCAAGAAGTTGGGCTACAAACTGAAAATTTAGAGAATGGAGTAAAGACAGATGGCACCCCTAGTCATAGCCCTAGAAGAGGAAATAATAATGAGAATTATACTTCTTTTGATATTGAAGATGCTTACACTAGAGAGGTAAATTCCAAAGATACCAATTTTGGTTACAAACATAAAGATGTTCATTCAAGCTCCAAGAATCATATTGCTGTTTCTGATATACTCAATACATTGTTTTTTGTTCTTATGTGGTACATTTTGAGTACATTATTGACTGTGTAAGTGTTCTTTTTTTTTTTTTTTTTTTTTTTTTTTTTTTTGTGATTGTATGTTCGTTTGGTATGTTTTACATCTTCAGTTGCTATTTTTAAATTTCTTTTTATTTAATGATAATAGGTATAATAAGACTCTATTGGGAGATGATATGGGAAAATTCCCTGCTCCATTATTGATGAACACGATCCATTTTGCAATGCAAGCTGTTTTATCAAAGGGAATTACATACTTTTGGTCTCATAGATTCGAACCACATGTACCTATGTCACAAAAGGACTACTTTATGAAAGGTAAATTAGTACAAATTTGATCTCTTTTATGGCATTTATTTATTTATTTATTAACTTTTATTATAACTAATGCTACAGATGGAATTTGCCTTTAACAGTTGTACCAACCGCTCTTGCAACAGCACTGGATGTCAACTTGAGCAATGAATCCCTTGTTTTTATCTCTGTTACATTTGCCACCATGGTAAGTTCTCATCTTTCTTTAATCATTTTAAAATACAAAGAAAACAGGATATTAATGTTAAAACAAATAAACTACTCGCTGAGCTGGAATATTTTTATAAATTTAGTTTTTTTTTCTTGTTTACAGTGCAAATCTGCATCTCCTATATTTCTCCTGATATTTGCCTTTGCTTTCAGGTACTGATTTGACAGTAAAAATTGAAGCTTTTATCTCTTAAACTTATTTAATGTTCTTTATTAACTAATATCAAGTTCACTGTATAGGTTGGAGACTCCAAGTGTCAAACTTTTAGGCATTATTTTAATAATATCTATTGGAATTTTATTAACAGGTGCTTATTAATGTTTATGCACATTATATAGTGACTACTGTCAATTACATACATGGGTATTATTGTAATTTGCCATTATTACTATTGCAGTTGCAAAAGAGACTGCATTTGAATTTTGGGGTTTCATATTCGTTATGCTTGCTGCTGTTATGTCTGGTTTTCGTTGGAGCATGACTCAAATCCTTCTTCAGGTATTATTATTGTTTTATCTTTTTAATTAATTAATTAATCATCTTTTTATTTATTTATATTTATTTTAATACTCACATTATGTTATATCTTTGCTGGTTGAAAAAACTAATCGCTTAACAGAAAGAAGTCTATGGTTAGTTTCACACCAAAAACTATAATTCATATATATTTATATATATTTTTTAAATTATTTTTATATCTTTATCAGGTTTAGAAAATCCTTTAATGCTGATGAGTTATGTGACTCCAGTAATGGCTTTGGGAACAGCTTTATTCTCTCTGATTTTTGATCCATGGGATAAATTTAGAGAATCCAGTTATTTTGATAATTCATGGCATATCACACGTAGTGGTCTTCTTATGCTTTTGGGAGGAACACTTGCTTTTTTTATGGTAATTTAAAAATAATAAATTTCTGACTATTTATAAATATTTATTTATTTAAATTTGTGTGTTATTTGTTGCAGGTGTTGACAGAATATATTCTTGTCTCGATGACAAGTGCAGTAACAGTGACTATTGCTGGAGTTGTGAAGGAAGCAGTCACAATACTGGTATACTGAGTCACTAATAACACTTTTTAATTAAATAATATAGAAAACGTTGTCTTATCTGACTTTTTATATATTTATATATATTTTTTCTTAATTTTCAGATAGCAGTGTTTTACTTTCATGATGAATTTACATGGTTAAAAGGAGCTGGTTTAGTCACAATTATGTTTGGTGTGAGTCTATTTAACTGGTACAAGTAAGTGATCAGGCCTCATCTTGAAATATATATTTTTTTAATTATAATTCTAGGGAAAATTTTGAAAGAAAAAAAAAAAAAACTCGTTTTACACAATGAAGTCTATAAATTTTATTTGTTTATTATTAAATTTCTCAACTAATTAATCTGAACAAAAAGGCCATTTTCTAACAAATTTTAGACTTAATCATGCAAAAGCAAAGTTTAGAAACTTAAAAAGTCCATAGGGTTATATTTGCTAGTTAGGCCTAATTTTTATGATAATTTCTCATGCCTATATACATATATATACATATATTATCTTAAATATTTTTTGGATGACATATCAGGTACCAAAAGCTCCAAAATAGAAGAGAAGAATCCAATAATAATATCCCTGCAAAATATGTTATTCTTGAGGAAATGGAAGATGAGGAAACCAGTTCTTGAATCTTGATTGTCAATTCATTATTTACAAGTAAAAGTATGAACCCCATTTCAGTAATTAGCCAATTTGTTTTTTTCTCATTTTTCTTCTAATTTTGTAGATCTTTGCTATACAATTTTGAGTTCATTCTTAACTATATAATCCAGTTTTGTTTTTGTTGCTTTTAATTCGCTTTTGTGGGTTTATTGGTTCCTATCAGTTGTGCATACTTAATTACTTATGTGTCTATCAATTTGATCATGATAAATGTCAAAATCAAGTGATGATATGAGGAAAGAGAATTAGTGAATTACACATGTTAAGTTTAGAAATTAGTAGAAATATGTGTAGCAAGAAAAAGTAGAAAAAATATTATTTCTCTCTAATTATACCCAACGAACATAATTTCAAGGTATACTTTGGATTTATAAAGTTGTCAATTAGTCGAGATATGATATGGATAAAGGAAATATATTGTTATTAAATACATACTCTGTTTTTCTAACAGCAAATAGTTATATTTTCTTTCTTGAAGAACATATTCACGAAGCTCACATGTATCCAAATTTATTTTATTGAAACCCTGATTACACAAAACAACTCAACGTAGCCCAAAACCAGTATCACAATCACCGAATTAACACAAAAATTATATCTAATTGGACATATAGCGACACCCAATTTAACAATACAGATAAAAATAAAAAAGCCCAAGTGACAAATACATGAATCTCGACATATGTACATATACTACAAATGCCATGTATACATGACCGAATTAGAAATTTCCACTAGGATTAGCACAATAAAGTTTTCCATATACAATATAATAAGATACAATAAGTTTTAAAATTGCGATTACATCAAATTTGACAAAAATAGTATAAGATCTTGCATTTTAAAGCTGACATCTTCGTGTAGACATATTTTGAAAACAGTCAATTACATCTTTAATCTTAACTTTCTTAAGGCTTCTTTTTCAACATTACAAATTAATGCATCGATTGTTCATAAAATCATCACTCATTTTAGGTTAGGTTTTGGGTTTGGCTTCTTTTTCTTTAATATTGTTTTGGGTTATTAAGTTGTTTTTTAATCCGATATCGGCCCTAATACTAGAAAAATATTAAAACTTTATAGTACACAAAAAAAAAATTAAGTAATGGCACGTGCCACCGTGTGCTAATCTATGTGTCCGCCCCTGCATGTATAGTTTTCTGTTAACATAATTCCATCGGTAATTTTTAATAAATAATTGACCGATAAATTTTTAATATTGATGAAATGAGGGAAAATATAACTTAATCATAAATTTGCTAAATAACAAGTACTTGTACAATATAAAAGAGAAATTTGCATGTAGGTTGTTCAAAAACTAATTATAGCTACATGCAATGAGTAGATCCATCATGGAACTATGAATACAAGCCATTTAAAGCTTATGCAATATCAAATGTGCCCCAAACTGAGGTTGAAGAGTGCCAACGGATGTCGGTGCATGAGAGTAGGATGGCGACAGATCAAAGTAAAAGCGTTGTAGAATCATAGCGAGTGCCAATTTTGCTTCCATGAGAGCAAAATTCTGTCCGATGCATATACGTGGCCCTCCACCAAAGGGGATATATGATGCTTTCCCCTCAGTCGCCTTTGACACACCTTCAGAAAATCTTTCAGGATTGAAATCCTTTGCATCATCACCCCATAAATCACGATCATGATGTAAGAATATGGCATGCACTTTGAGGAAAGATCCAGCCGGTAAGGTAATGTCGCCTAATTTAGTTTCTTGATGTATCATTCGTTGTAGTGTCATTACAGACGGGTAAAGTCTAAGAACCTCATTGAAAATCATGGTAACCTGCATGAAATCACGAATGAAGTGTTGAAAAGCATATGCCTAATTAATATTGTTATTTATCATACTATATATGTAAATAACTTACAACTTTTAAGTGATTCAATCCTTCGGTATCGGGAATTTTACCCCCAAAGACTTGTTTTACTTCGTCTCTTGCACGAGCTTGCCAGTTTGTGTGTTGAGCCAACAAGACCATAGTCCAAACAAGCAAAGTTCCTGTAGTTTCTTGTCCTGCAAGGTAGAAAAGCTTACACTCATCGATTACTTCATCAATACTTAATCCAAAATTACTATTCCCATGTTGTTTAATTTCATTGCAATTGGAATCCAAAAGTATGCCCAACAAATCATCATCACTATTTCCGCCATCTTTCATCACAGCCATTCTTTTATCGATAATACCACTTATCAAAGCCTTCACTTCTCGGTCAATTTCCTTTATCCTCTTATTTATTTTTGTTGGTAAAAAACTGTGAAATTGTATTTGGTTATCATAAAAGTATATCAATTACTTATGTTTTGTAATACAAACTCACCTTGATCCAGGAAGATAGACAGATCGAACAAGCTTATTAAAAACCAATTTGGCCATTTCTTGTTGTAGTTCAAATATTCTTTTCCCTTCCTCAAAGCTACTACCAAATGCGGTACGTGAAATTACATCAGCCGAGAATGTATGGAGATAAGGCCACACGTCCAATTCACACGAGCTTTCCTTCTGTAACATTTCGTCCCATTTGTTGATCATCTCCGCACAAATCGTATAACATGCGGGCACCATATGCTATCGAAAAAATATGCGTTCTTATTAGCATGTTCTAACAAAAAGCTACTACCTCCGTCCCAAAATTATTGTTCACAAACAAAAAGCACACAGTATAAGAAAAGTGCATTTATTACATTGTGCAACCAATAGAATTTTAGCTTTTATCACCTAACTGTTTTTTGATATGTGGAATTTTCAAGTTGACAATAATTTTTGGACATTTATAAAATGGAAATGTGGACAATAAAATTGGGACGGAGGGAGTATAAGATACCAAGAACAAACCTTAAGCTTTTCAACATGGAAAGCAGGGTTGATGATTTTTCTATGTTTGGCCCATCGATCGGTCTCAGCAAGTGCCAAACCTGC